>JASPKZ010009805.1:630000-1202500 GCA_030220185.1 Diploptera punctata
CATCTTGTAGGAAAGCCAGAAGGAAAACGCCCAGTTGGTAGACCAAGAATGAGGTGGGAGAACAACATTAACTATGATTTGAGGGAAGTAGATTATACAGGGAATGATTGGAAAGCATTAGCTCAGGATAGGGATGTATGGAGAGCTTATGTCCGCGCGGCCATGAACCTACGGGTTCGATAGTGCCAGTGAGTAAGTAAGTAAGTAAGTATGATTGGTTTGATTTTGCTGCCTAACAACTCCACCGATTAGAAATTGTAACGTATAAAATAATTTTATTTGACATCTTCTTATGCCCATTTTTAAGTTTTGATTCCATTCATCTCTATCCTTACAGTCCTGCAGCCCCCTGTCCTTCATCAAATTCATTATATTATTCTTATGTGGGATCAAGATAAATATATATAAGACGAAGGTCACGATTATAGGATGGAAACCAAGGAAGATAAACATGAGGATTAAAGGTGAGGCCATTGAGCAAGTGGAGATCTTCAAATACTTGGGTTGTACTATCAGTAGTAACATGAACTGCGGCCAAAAAAGTAAGAGGATAGCAATGGCAAAAGAAGTTTTAAGAAGAAGAGAAGCATTTTCTGCGGACCTTTGGCAGAATAACTACGGAAGAGGCTAGTGAAATGCTTGTGTGGAGTGTAGCATTATATGGTACAGAAACTTGGACATTACAACGGAATGAGAAAAAGCGACTGGAAGCTTTTGAGATGTGGATATGGAGGAGAATGGAACATATAAAATGGACAGTAAAGTAAAGTAAAGTAATCCCACTACAGGCCTCAGGAGGCCCTTGGGGTAGTAGGAGGTTAAGGCTCCCACTATTTCTGGACAATCGGCACTTGATGTCAGCCGGGTTGTCAGCCCTGCGTGACGGCCGCCTTTACCCCCAGAACAAGCGTCTGGAACTCATTTCCGTTAGAGGCTGAGTCGACTCCAGGGTCATAGTGCCGCCAGAAGGTTTGGGTCAGTTATAAAATCCTGACCCACCGGGACTTGAACCCTCGACCTTTCGGCTTGTAGCTTAGTGCCTTAACCACTATGCGACAGACAAAATAAAAAATAAAGATGTTCTAGACAGAGTGGGTGAAGGAAGAACAATGCTGGAACTCATAAAGAAGAGGAAGACATATTGGATTGGCCACTGGCTAAGAAGAAACTGTCTGCTGACAGATGCTCTAGAAGGCATGTTCAACTGAAAGAAAGTTAGAGGCAGGAATAGACATCAGATGATAGACAATATTAAAATAAATGGTTTGTATGCAGATACAAAAAGGAAAGCTGAGTTAAGGAAAGAGTGGAGAATGCTGAGTTTGCAGTGAAAGACCTGCTCTTGGGCAGAACACTATGTATGTATGAATTCTTATGTCTTCTTAGGTATTTCTCTTCTTTTCCCCTGATTTGAAATCCACTCCAAACTGGCAATCTATCTTCATTCATTCTCTTCACGTGTCCCAACCATTGTAATTGTTTATTTCCCACAAATCGTAAAATGATTTCGTAAAAGTTATTTTTTTCTTGGATAATACTGTTTCTGATCCTGTCTAATTTAGAGCGTCGTACAGATCTTAAAATATTCATTTCTGTAGATTGCAATTTTGATTTTAATTTGGCATTTATAATCCATGTTTCTGCTCCATAAGTCATTAAACTTATCACTATTGATTTATAAATGTGGAGTTTAGTTTCTTTACTAAAATAAACATTTATGAATTGCGAAATAATGCAAAAATCCTATGATAACGCGAATTAACATGGAAATTAAACATTTTCACCCTCAGGGGTCCCCATCTAGGGGATATGTGGATGGCGACCACAAGGTGCCCAAGCTGAGCAAAACATTGCTTCCACTTACTTGTGTTTTGCTCCTTACTTTTATCTTTAACCGATCTGGCATTTCTTCCTTTCTTCCATTTACTTATACCAGACTCTTTTAACTTTACTATCTAACCTCTCTTGGTTAACTCTTGTCTTTTCGACCCCGACGCTATTAGGGCATCTGAGAGCTACGGAGTCTTTCCTTTCTTCCATTCCTTCTTTCCTTTATTTTCTTTTTTTCTCCAGAAAAGCCTGACCAGAGGCTATAAGATGGCAGCCCCATCACTGGTTTTGCCTTCCTTTGGCCAGCAACCAATCGAAGGGACTATTATTATGCTTTCAAGTCTTATACGAGAATTTCCCGGAAGATCTATGGGCCGTCCTATGAAACGCTGGAGGGGAAATTTTCTATAGGATCGTTACAGGCCTTGGCCTAATACTTGGAAGGAAGAAGAAGAAGAAGAAAGAATATGTGTTTATCCCACAAAATCCCATTCAACATTTTTAACCATTATTTTTATTTACAAATCATTGTTTCCATCTTCATTTATTTCAACTCCCAAATATTTAATTTTATTACAATTATTAATGGTATCTTTGGAATCTTCTAATGCCAAATTTTTTCACGTATAAAATTCAGTAGACTTTAATTAATAAATAAGGCGAATCCGGAGCCATCTTACCTCATAACTTGTTGTGAACATGTTTCGATATCATGTATACCATCATCAGATTTTCCTTACTGTTCAATTTTAAGTTGTCGGTCCTGGAGATGGGCTCCCACTCCCATCTTTTGGCTGACAGAAGAACTTGAAAATCAAATATTTTTTCCCGGGAATTTCAAAATTCATAATCTTGTTTTCGTTCTTTTGTATGTAGATTGTCTCTTAAACGGTGAATTATTTTTATTGTTTGGTCTCTTGTTTTGATTTTTATGGTTTTCCGAACAAACATGAGAGCTAGTTTTAATTCCAAACATGAATTGATAAATGTTATGTCTGCCCCTTTTATTTTTAATTTCCTTTGACTTTAAAAACTTTTTAAATTTATTCTTTTAATAAAAAATGCTTATTGAAGTCGTGAATACTGGATGATCTATATACAGAAGAATATGATTATGAATCTTGAGATTGCCGAGGAAAAAGAATTGATTTAGAAGTTCTTCATTCAGCCAAAAGATGGAGTAGAAGCCGACGCCCAGGGCCGACAACATAAAACTGAACAGTGAGGAAAAGCTGATGATGATATACATGGTATATCGAAACATGTTCACAACAATTTATGAAGTAAGATGACTCTGGGTTCGCCTTATTTATTAAGAAAACCCTTATAATGTTACTTCCTATTGTAATTTATTAATATATTTGAATTATTTAATCCAACATGTGTCAATATGTTATTTTTAAAAAGTCCGTCATGCAGTAATCGCGAAAACTAATCGAATTCCTCAGCAAATCGAATTTATGGTCCAATTTTCTGGTGTACGGAATATAATTATAGACTATTTGTTTTGTTAAATTGGAGAAAGTTGATATCTGATGCCAGCTTATTTTTAAAAAAAATTGAGACCGCAGTTAAGTTAAGACGGTAGGCCAAAATTTGAAAAAAAAAAAAAAAAAAATTTCCCCATAATTAAATAGTCTGTTCTTTTCTGAACATTTCTGTAGGCCTATATGATTTTTAACTGAACGCGAATTATAAGTGCGTTAATTGTTTTTAAATTTACAGTTGTCAGTCTGTAATATCATTAATTCGTTATACCGGAACTTTAAACCTTGTTTTCTCGAAAGTGAAAATTTTCTAACATTTGCCGCATTATCTCAGGAAGTATTAGAGATATTTACACGACATTTTTACAGGTGGTAAATCTAGTTATACTATAGCTGTGGAACCATAATCATGGTAATCTCTTGTACAGATCCTCACTTATGATTATTTAGAAGTTTTTAAGAAAAGACTAGTGGCAAAAAAAATTATATAGGGCATCAATATTTAGATACAAGTTTGACTGAGGTTCAGTGGTCTTTACAAACCTCATTTAATATGCTGTAAAAATTTCATTACAATCCATCTAGTAGTTCCTGAGAAAATGGGTCTTAAATTCACATGTTTTAACATTGATGCGATAGGGCCTATCGTCTCACCTTAAAACAAAGAGCGAAATTTTAATTTCAGGTTTCAGATTAGTCCCCATTTCTAATTTCGAATTTCGCTTTTATATTATTTTATTTATTTATCCATTCTCTGTTTTATTTTAATATCATATATTGAGTTTAGTTGTGAATCATCGCAAATTGCGACAGCTAGAGCAATTAAATTTTCGTTTCAGGTGAATTCTTATACCTAATGATCTGATTTTGCTGTGGTTAACGAACTCACCATTAATTGTATAACTGTAGGCTTTCACGGCCGGCGTCTTGATTCCTTTCTTCCATTCCTTCTTTCCTTTATTTTCTTTTTTTCTCCAGAAAAGCCTGACCAGAGGCTATAAGATGGCAGCCCCATCACTGGTTTTGCCTTCCTTTGGCCAGCAACCAATCGAAGGGACTATTATTATGCTTTCAAGTCTTATTTTTGTGAAGCTTTTCGAAAATTTTATTTCATCTTCATGACATTGTTGTATTTGTTTATTTGTAAATTCATATTATATATAATTTACAAATGAATAAATACAACAAATGTCATGAAGATGAAATAAAATTTTGTTGTATTTGTTTATTTGTAAATTGTATATTATATAAAACTTTCCTCATTAGAGGATTGCCTCAAGGACAAAGTGATACAGAAAATTAATTTTTGTAATTGATGAAATACATTTTGTAAATATATTTTTAAAAATTCAACTTGTAGGCCTAATTGAAGTATACATACTATAAAGTAATTTTGTAAATATGGTTTCTTAAAATTGAAATTGATCCTCTAATGGCAGCGATGGCAATTCTAGAAAGATACACCCTGTCCAAATCTAAGAATTCCAAAATTTGTTTAAGAATCCTGGTATAGAACCTCTTGCCCCGATCATCAATCCTATGACAGTTATATTTATCTTTGTAATAGTTAATTGTTGGCTCATATATGGCTTTCTTTTCAGAGTCAACTTCCTCAGGTTGGCCACTATGAGTCTCAAAACGAATTGTGGGATCTAATATCATACCAATTTTAGAGGATGGTCTAAATGCAATAATATATATTCGTCTGTTACTCCCATTAGTGGCCACACTATGTACTTCCTCATAAACTGTGTATCTAAAATCTCGCAAGGCTTCTGCCATCATATTTCGAATAGTGTGGTGCCGAATGTTTCTCAGTGATTCTCCAAATGGACAGGCCCCAAGGACGTGTGCAAGGGTTTCCTGCTCTCTGTGACAACGTCTACAGAGGGTATCGTCCCTAGACCTGCCCGGCAAAGAACGCACCGCCGATACATTGGCTTGCATTTTAATCGCTTCTCTCCATTCGGAACAAGACAATCCCTGATGGTCACGAATCCATTTAATGTGAATTTACAAACAATAAATGTCATGAAGGCGAAATAAAAATTTCCAAAAGCTTCACAAAAATAAGATAAATAGAATAATAAAGAAAAACTGAGGAAGGAGTACAAAAATAAAAAAAAGGTCTATATATTATGTCCACCCCTATAGTCTCCGAGTAGTGTGCTGCCTTGTCACGCAGCGGGCCCGGGTTCGATTCCCGGTCGGGATAGGCTCGTGGTGAGGTTTCTTCGGGATTTTTCCTCACCTATAAGATAAATGTCAGGAAGCTTAGGGCTCAAAGGTCCCCGAAAATCATCCGTCCATCATCATCTTTCACCGGTGTGGAAAGCAACGGGAAACTACCACACCTATAATTCCCTTGTAAAGCTGCAAAGCATAGCATGAATTTGCTATTATTGCAGTGAAAGACCTGTCCTCGGGCAGAATTACTATGGATGGATGGTTATATATTATTTTATAATAAAAAATATTAATAAAAATGTTATTATATTAGGATAATTTATATTTTAACTGAAATCCGTGTTTCTATATTTAATGTTAGAGATTGAAGGTTAAACCATGTCTACCTGTTATGAGAACCTTAAGCTAAGTAGCATTCGTACGCAAATTTATTAGCAAACTTGACAAGCAATAGGAATCCCCGTAAGTAAAGTAACACTATTATTAAACATTATAATTTGTAATACGTTGTTACGATCCATGAAAACATTATTAAGTACCGAAAGTTGTTTATGTCGTTGTTTATGCAAACAACAATATTAAATACCGTTCAGAAAATTGTTTATGTCGTGCAAAAACAATTTAACAAGTATAACTACGTTAATCAATCTTACAATTAAAAGCTAATAAAACTAACTTACCCTTAGCATCTACCCGTCCCTTTACAAGCGTAAGTTATTGTTTAGGTCACATTTCAGTTAGGTTTTATATTCCATAACTTATCTGTTAAACAAGATGGCAAATTATCTTCTTGGGAAAAGATCGACACTGGAGTAAGACACGGATGTGGGCTTTCACCGGTGCTTTTCATTCCATCCACAGTAATTCTGCCCGAAGGCAGGTCCTTCACTGCAATCATAGCATTTTCATGCTATGCTTGCAGTTTTACTAGGGAATTGTAGGTGTGGTAGCTTCCCGTTGCTTTCCACACCGGTGAAGGATGATGATAATGGTAAGGATGATGGTGAGGATGATGGCCATATGATTTCGGGGACCGTTTGGGCCTTAAAGTTTTCCTGACATTTGTCTTACAGGTGAGGAAAAACCCCGATAAAACCCTCACCCAGAAAAACTGCCCCGACCGGGGATCGAACCCGGGCCCGCTGCGTGACAAGGCAGCACGCTACCTCGAGACCACAGCGGTGCACAGTGCTTTTCATTATATATTATATATATATATATATATATATGGAAGCACGCCGTAGCGTAGTGGTTAAGGCACTGAGCTACAAAGCCGGAGGGTCGAGGGTTCAAGTCCCGTTGGGGTCAGGATTTTTAAAACTGACCCAAACCCTCTGGCCGCACTATGGCCCTGGGGTCGACTCAGCCTCTAACGGAAATGAGTACCAGACGCTTGTTCTGGGGTAAAGGCGGCCGTCACGCAGGGCTGACAACCCGGCTGACATAAAGTGCCGATTGTCTAGAAAGAGTGGGAGCCTTAACCTCCTACTACCCCAAGGGCCTCCCGAGGCCTATTGTGGGATCACTTTACTTTACTTTTATATATATATTAATAAATGAGTGGAGGAAAACACAACGATGATATATACCCATCAACAGGAACCTCAAACTCGATGCTATTCTTCTTGCAGACGATTTAGCTCTTCTGGCACTTTCCGAAAATTATTTGCAACGATCAATTTATAATTTACAAAAAAAAAATAGGTGCCAAATCTAATATGAAAATATCAATTAACAAAACTAAAATTATGGGCATTTCATGGGAAGGACCCCATACAAAGTAAAATCTGTCTCCAGAATAGAATTTTAGAGAGATCTAATCAATTTAAATATCTTGGATATTATCTCTCTATCTGGGATGAAAAGGATATCCCTGAAAAAATTACTAGTTATAATAAAAGTTTGAGAATTATTAATCAAGTTATGAAACCATCCCTTGTACAAAAAAAAACACCAGATTACGTTTATATAACACTTTGGCTAGACCAGTGTTGACCTATGGTAGTGAAGCATGGACACTAAAAAGACAACATGAAAGCAGAATAACTGCTTGTGAAATGAGATTCATGTGCAGAACAGCGGGTTACACCAGATGGGATCGGAAAAGGAACACCGATATCTTAAAAGAATTGAAGACTACGCCAATTTTAGAATATATTAAACAGTACCAACTAAATTGAAAACACCATCTTGAAAGAATGAGTTCAAATCAGATCCCCAAAGCTGTTTATAATTATATACCAAGAGGACGAAGATCACTGGGCCGTCCTATGAAACGCTGGAGGGAAAATTTTCTATAGGATCGTAACAGGCCTTGGCCTAATACTTGGAAGGAAGAAGAAGATAACTTAATAGTTAAATTTTCGCGTTAGATTACTGAAGGGGAAAGTGGGATAATATCAATCACTTTAGCAATTGGTCGAATAACTGTAATATTATTCGTAAAAGGGAATTGAAAAACATAAATAATAGTTTTAAAAAACTAAAACAACACGCTTTATTAGAAAACCGAACTAAAAAATGAAAAACTATTTTAATTTCCAACACGCTTGGGATAAAATTAAAGTGGTCAACAAAAAAATCATCTCCAACACATCTAGAATAAAACTAGAGTTATCAACAAAAAAAATAATTTTACCATCAAAAGCGTGAGGTGCTTTTTTATGGTTTTTACGTTTTCTTCTTAGAGACTTTTTACTTTTACCAATATCTGTTTATTATCAAATATATTAATTGATATAGAGTACCCCACGTTTTTGATCGTAAAATTATTGTTTTGTAGATAACTCTAGTTTTATTCTAGATGTGTTGGGGATGATTTTTTTGTTGACCACTAATTTTATCTCAAGCGTGTTGGAAATTAAAATTATTTTTCATTTTTTAGTTTGGTTTTCTAATAAAGCGTGTTGTTTTAGTTTTTTTAAAACTATTATTTATTTTTTAGTTTGGTTTTCTAATAAAGCGTGTTGTATTAGTTTTTAAACTATTATTTATTTTTTTTAATTTCTAGTTTAATTGATTGTCATGAACCGGAATCCCATGAAAATTTAATTGCTTAATATTCTTCTAAAAAAATCCTCCGGGCCGGATTTGAACCAGCGACCTATGGGTTGCTGAAATTATATACCACTACAGTCCACCGCTCTACCAACTGAGCTCTTACAACGGTTGACTAAAAATTCGATAAGTCCGCAACCTATTATACCGGTTTTTATTTATTTTATTTTTTTGATTTTCTGATGATTCTGGCCAGGATTTTAGAAAAAATTATGAAATTATTGTATTGTCATGGGTCCTTTACAAGTATACAAAGTTTCAAGTCGATCCAATGTTTTTAAGTGGGTGAAAATGGTGTTGAAAGATTCCGTTACATAATTACACAAACACTTTTTTTTTATTTTCTGATGATTCTGGTCACGATTTTAGAAACAAATTATGAAATTATTGTATTGCCATTGTTCCTTTACAAGTATACAAAGTTTCAAGTCGATCCTATGATTTTAAGTGGATGAAAATCGAGTTAAAAGATTCCGTTACATAGATAGATACAGGTCAAGCTAATATAAAGCGTGTAAAAAGAGAATTGTTCCTGCTTTATTACTAACTTATCTACACATAAAAATACAAATATGCATCTGAAAAAAAAATGTACCTGAGTTTGATCGGAGTTCCCCCGACACTTGGATACTTTCGATCATCTTATCGAAAGTTAAAGAAAAGCCTGACACATGTAAAAATACAAAAGCCATTGTCTCTACGAACAAAAATCACACAAGTAATTATTTTCTGTGTCATATCCACTGCATTCTGCAAGGACCCTCTGAACATGAAGTGTACCTGTCCCGGCCTACATCACAACATGTATCTATTATCAGGTGCTTAATTGCATTGTTGAAACGATAATAATAATAATAATAATAATAATAATAATAATAATAATAATAATAATAATAATAATAATAATAAATAATAATAATAATAAAAATATTCAAAAAAATTTAAACCATCAAAAGTGTAGAGACACACAAGAATGAAAATCTACAAAGTTCTCGCTATACCCATAATCTGTTAAGGCAGTGAAGCTTGAACCATCAGAACTCAGGATGACCGTCATATTACAGCCACGGAGATGAAATTTCTGCGACGAACTGCAGGTTATAGCCTTCTAGACCACCAAAGAAATTCAACAATAGCCAGAGAGTTAAACATCGTACCTATATCTGAATACCTCCAAGAATATAGAAACAATTGGCTAGCCCATATTCAGCGCATGGATCGTCACAGAATACCAAAACAAATTCTTCACTACATTCCTCGAGGCAGAAGATCTGTGGGTCGACCTTTTCGGAGATGGCGGGAGACCGTAACGGGCCACTGGGCCTAATACTTGAAAGGCAGATGATGATACAAATATTCGAATAATGAGTCACTTTTACCTCTTGGGGTAATTCCGATTAGTATAAATCGGAGTTACGACATACAGGGTGGTCTAAAATTCCCCTTACAAACTTCTATGACTTGTAGAGGGGACTGAGTTGATAATATTTAGAATTGGAAACCATGTCCGGAAACTTACCGTTTCCGTGCTACAGTCGTTCCAAAACACGTTTTTAACGCGACCACTTTTACAAGTCATTTATTATGAGGCGTGACTCAGTACGTCACTTGTTTTACAATTCAACTCATTTATAACCAAAGAAACAAAATAGAAACTGAATCATGACTTACATTAATAATCCCGGATACACCCTCCACAATCAATTTTTGCGTTCCGCCTCATAGTGATATCTATGAAACCAAGGTAGTACTAGGAAGGGAATATTCGGCAAATTTTCCTTACAGGTCCTTTTATTCAGGCTTAAGGATCTTTTAAGAGTCTGAACATCTTCAGATTCGGGACCCACGGTTTAAACTCCCTCCCGGAGGTCTGACTCTTTGGATTTTTCCATTCTAAAAATCCATCGACCAAACCGGGTTTGAACCCGCGTCCTCGGAACTAGAGGCAAAGAACATAATCACTAGCCCACCGCAGCCGATTAATTACGATATAAATTTATAATCATTTTTCTTTATGCTTATTCAACTAAACATCTTCTTTCTTGTAAGCCCATGTTTCCCTTAACAGAGATTTAGGTGCTCTCCCCCTACAGGGAAGAATTTGAACCATACTAATTTAGTTACACTTGTTTTCGTATAGATGTCATTTGAGTGGTCCGTGGTCAGCGTTCCGCCTCATACTGACATCTAGGAAACCAAGGTAGACTAGGACGGGAAAATTCGGTAAATTATGCTTAGAGACCTTTTCATTCAGGCTTAAGGATCTTTTACGAGCCTGAAAATCTTCAGTCTCGGGACCCACGGCTTAAAGTCTCTCCCGGAGTACTTGCTCCTTGGATTTTTCCATTCTAAAAAAATCCATCGACCCCGGCCGGGCTTGAACCCGCGACCTTCGGGACCAGAGGCAAGGAGCATAACCACTAGTCCACCGCGGCCGATCCAACTAAACATAAAAACACAATTATTTTATTTAGGCGCTGCAGCGCACGCCGGGTATTAGCTAGTCATATTTTGTAGTTGTTTTATATTGTTGCAGGTGCCGGGACGAGAAGAAGTGGCCGCAGTGCTGGAGCTGGCCTCCACGCTGCGGAACAACATGCTACAGACTCTGGGAACCTTCCTACAACACCACGAATCTCAACATCTGTCCTGGGAACAGCTGGTCACCGTGCGGAGACTACACGAGAGCTTGGCTACACGGTACATCAGTACAATTGATCTGCTTCCATTGGCCCAAAAACAGACATTATCAACCCCAGTTCAATTACTAAAACTCATCATTTCTAAAAACACTTTTACTGCCTCGGAATGGGACAAATACACCAGTCACTTAGACACAACCGATCTCAAGAACTTTCCACAACTATTGTCAAAAGTTAATTTTTCAAACCTTTCCTTCATTTTTAAACCCGGTACCAATTTTCTTGATAATATATTTAAAATCGTTAAATCTGGTTACATTTCTCTGACACCCAAAATTCTTGTTGGCCTTATTGATAATTATCCAATTCCATGCAAGACTCCAGAAACAAGTGAAGTAATTCGCGATGTGGTGTCAATGCTCGTCAAAGAAAGTCAAGCTTTAGAGGAATTTCTTCCAAGAATTCCAATAAAATCGTATGATACTGTTAATACTTACTTGACAAACGTATTAAATTTCTTAGGATCCAATGATTCTCCACTCGGATCTGAACAAAAACTCAAAATCTGGATGATCTTGTCTTCCTTCATACCAGAAACGTGCAGTATACTAGCACCAGAAATTAATTTTTTCCAAGATAGATTACACAGATTACTTCTCGCAATTAGGGACGATGAATTCCCACGTGATGTCATTGATGCTAGAAATGACTTCATGTCTGCTATAGAAAATGGTAAACTTCATTTGTCAAAATACCTAACAGATTTTGTTCCAGAACTCTATGGAGATGATATACTTTCATTGCTCTATGGATATCTTTCAAGATTGAGTTTATCTTTACCAATTGCACATCCAGCATCCTCTTACGTACGCACTCTTCTCAGTCATGTCAAAATGAAATACATAATATCAAAAGGTGGTACATTTGTACCAACAACTGCTCTAGATATAGCTGTACTTTTAGATTCATTTAATTCTCTAGGTATAGATTTATCAGATACTAACACCGAGATATACCGTGCTTTTCAAAATGATATCAATTGGAAACAAATACTTAAAAACTTTCCGTATACGCGTTACAGTAAACCACGCAATTTATTCATAGCAATGGTGAAGAGAATACTTCTATCAGATGAAAATATATTGTTATGCCATAGAATAGTTCTCAAATATTTCCTTGATAAAGTTCAGGATTCAATTGACTGCAAAAATACTGAAACATCTGTTTCTTACAATACTTTGAATCTATTTCATAACTGTACCTCATCATGTGGTAAAGCTACGCCAATAATCTCTAGGCCGGTAAATGTACTAAATGAAACAATCCCTACGCAACACGTAGAACTTGAAAAGAGAAGAGAATTAATTCCCATAACCCAACATAATATATATTCAACTGTAACAACACCACATAACCTATTTGAATCAAATATAAGACCTAGTCAAAATATAACCGAAACAGAACTAATTCCGAGACAAACAAACCAATTTTCAACTAATAATTTAGATAAATTATTTGAAAATAAATGCAGATCAAATTCGGATATTGACAATACAATAAAACATTATATTAGCAATATTTTGAACATGTCACAACAAACAAAAGTAAACAAGTTGCTAACAACATGAACATAACATGCGCAGACAATAATAATAAACTAGATTTGTTTATTAACAATTATAATCTGGGATGTCCATTTTTAAAAACCGAAACACAAACACTTAAATCGTGTCAAAATACAGCAGATGCATATTGGGTAGACATTTCTTCTTTAATGATAGCGGTAGACAATAAAGTTCCAGAAGAAACAATAAAAATTGTTAAAAACATACTTACGCCAAACGTAATTCGCGGTTTTGATGTCAGAAAACACAAATCATCTGGGAAACTCTTACATGAATTATTACAATTTGCAACAATAAACACAACATTACCTCAACAAACTAAAAGCGCCATCAAAACTGTCATGGATAACATACATAATGATGGACCAAGGTTTACTTGTTCCTCAATTGATTTGCTTAAAATATTCAGAAGATCAAACTCAGGATGAGAAATGTGGTGAAAAGGAACCACTTAAAAGCATTAAAACATGCATTGATCCTATAACTAAAGAGGAGGGAATAAAAGCAGTATCTATAAACATAACATCACTATTTTCAGCATTTAATCCAAGTACACCAAAGACACTTAAAGATCATATAAATACATATATAAATAAGCCGGAAGTCGTCAGGTTTATACATAACTTGGATTTAGATATTTATGCTTCGATTGCTGATATCTTACGTAACGTCCTGATGCTCTTACAAGAACGTCAAAGGGTAGTTCCTGAAATCACTAGATTAACAATAACAAAAATAATTCCATATATACAAAGGGATGGACCTGGTGCACGAAATCCAAATATACAAATAGTATGCAGAGTAAAAAACAAACATTCATTTTCATTAAGCGAGGAAATTCAGGAAAAAGATGTTACATTTATTTCAACAGAATCGCATGATATTGGAGAGGAATTCACTACTCCCGCACATTTTACTGAAAACATTAAGACCGGCGAACGCACAAAATTTACTCCTCCTACACTAAATATTAAAAACAGAAAACATAATTTATCCTAAAAGTGGGAACTGAAGGAAGAACTGAAGAAATAACTGAAACTGAAGAAATCACTGAAGAAACATTAAAAGAATATATTACTGAAGAAACGACAGAAACGGAAGAAAGCACCAAAGAAACATTAAAATATATCATTGAAGAAACAACGGAAACTGAAGATATGGCAGAAACTGAAGAAACGACACAAACTGAAAAAACAACAGAAACTCCCGAAACAACAGAAACTGTCGAAACGACAAAAACAAAAGAAACAACAGAAAGTAAAAAACCGACAGAAATAGAAGAAACAACAGAAAAGGAAGAAATAACAGAAACCGAAACTGAAGAAACGACAGAAACTGAAGGAACGACAGGAACTGAAGAAATGACAGAAACTGAAGAAACGACAGAAACTGAAGAAACGACAGGAATTGAAGAAACCACAGAAACTGAACAAACTGAAGAAACGACAGAAACTGAAAAAACGACAGAAACTGAAGAAACGACAGAAACTGAAGAAACCACAGAAGCTGAAGAAACCACAGAAACTGAAGAAACTACAGGAAGTGAAGAAACGACAGAAACTGAACAAACTGAAGAAACGACAGAAACTGAAGGAACTACAGAAACTGAAGAAACGACAGAAACTGAAGAAAGGGCAGAAACTGAAGAAACGACAGAAATTGAACCTGAAGAAACGACAGAAACTGAACCTGAAGAAACGACAGAAACTGAACCTGAAGAAACGACAGAAACTGAAACTGAAGAAACGACAGAAACTGAAACTGAAGAAACGACAGAAACTGAAACTGAAGAAACGACAGAAACTGGAAAAACAACAGAAACTTCAGAAACAACAAAAACAGAAAAAACGACAGAAAATGAAGAAACGACAGAAACTGAAGAAATGGCAGAAATTGAAGAAACGACAGGAATTGAAGAGACAACAGAAACTGAAGAATTAACAGCAAATGAAGAAACAACGGAAATTGAAAAAACAACAGAAACTCAAGAATTATTGACCACTGAAGCGAACGAAACAGAAGAAACAATAGCATTGGAAAAAACCGGTAAAGAAAAAACAGAATCGGAAGGAATCACAGAAGTCACAGAAGTCACTGAAGGAACAATAGAAATGGAAGAAATCACTGAAGAAACGCCAGAACCAGAAGATATAACAGAAGAAACAACACTAACAGAGGATGATACAGAAACTGAAGGAATTATACTAGAAACAGTAGAAGGAAAAACAATAGATATTGGAACTACTGAAGAAACCACGAAAATAGGAAAAGTCACTGGAGTAAAAGAAACTGAAAATATCGCTGAAGAAACAACAATAACAGAAGAAATAACAGCAAAAGAGAAAATCACCGAAGGAACTACCGAAAATGAAGAGATCACAGAAGAAGCAACCTTAATGAAAAAATCGCTACAGAAACAAAAGAAATGGAAGAAAGCACTGAACAAATTACAGAAACTGAAGGGACAACGACAACAGAAGGCACAGAAGAAAAAATAATAGATATTGGAACTACTACTGAAGAAACGACAGAAATAGAAAAATCCTCTCGAGTAACAAAAATGGAAACAATTTCTGAAGAAACGACAATAACAGAAGAAACCACAGACGAAATAACAATGGAAAAAACAACAGTAACAGAAGAAAGCACAGAAGAAATAACAATGGAAAAAAACACTGAACAAACAACAGTATCGGAAGAAATCACAGAAGAAACAACGGGAACTGAAAAATACACTACAGCGGAAGGAATTACAGTAAAAACACCGAAAGAAATATCAACTGATATTGGAGAGATTAATAAAGAAACAAAAAACATTACAGAAACAGAAGAAATCACAGAAGAAAGTAGAGCAATGGAAGAAATCACTGAAAAAACGACAGAGACAGAAGAAATCACTGAAGAAAGCGTAACAAAAGAACACACAGAAGGGGAAGGAATTACTGTGAAAACGACAAAGGAAAAATCAATGTACTATATTGGAGAAACTACTGAAGAAACTACCGCAAAAATAGAAACGACGAGCACAATAGAAATCACTGAAGCAACAGGAACGGGTGAAATCACCGAAAAAACAACAGAAACCGAAGAAATCACTGAAGAAACGACAGAAGATGAAGAAACGACAGAAGCTGAAGAAACAACAGAAATGGAAAAAATAACTGCAAAAACAATAAGTGTGGAAGAAATTGCAGAAGAAACAACAGAACCAGAAGAAAGTACTGAAGAAACAACAGAAACGGAAGAAGTCACTGAAGAAACAACAACAGAGCAAGAAGCCACAGAAGTGGAAGAAAAAACAAAATATATGGGAGAAACTACTCAAGGAAGAACAATAGAAGAAGAAACTACAAAAATGGAAGACTTCACTGAGGAAACAACATTGTCACAAGAAACTGCAGAATCGGAAGAAATTAGTTTTGAAACCACAGAAACAGAAAAAACGACGGAAACGAAAAAAACTACCGAACAAACAACGGAAACAACGGAAACTACGGAGATGGATACGCAAACGAGCACTGAAGAAACAAATGCTGCAACTAGAACAACAGAAGCAGGAGAAACCACTTTCGAAACTATAACAGAAGAAACAACAGAATGGACCAAACATATTATATACAAGCACACTGATAATATACAAACTGATAAAGGTATTACAACAAAGAAAATCACAATTCCTGAAATAAACACTAGAATCACAGAAATTACAACACAAAATCCGAGGATCGCACAGGAAGAAATAACTACAAAAATGACAACATATACGTCTATAGAAACAGGAACATCTACAGAGATGACTGAAATATCAACAGAAACAGATATTCCTACTACAGGGATTACAGAAACAGAAACTCCTACAGAGATGGCAGAAATACCTATAGAAATAGACAAATATACCATGGAAACCACAGAAACACCTACAGTATCAACAGAAATGTTTGCTATAGAAACAACAAAAACTCCTTCAGAATCAACAGAAATGCTTCCTATAGAAACTACAGAAAAATCTATAGAGAGTACAGAAATACCTATGGAAACTACAGAAACAACTATGGAATCAACAGAAACGCTTGCTATAGAAACTACAGAAAAATCTATAGAAAGTACAGAAATACCTATGGAAACAACAGAAACGCCTATAGAATCAACAGAAACGCTTGCTATAGAAACACCTACAGAGTCAATGATAATGTATGCCATAGAAACTACAGAAATAACAGAAATATCTCCTGTAGAAACAACAGAAGTGTATCCAGAAACAAAAGGAACACCTAGAGAGATAACAGAAATACCTGTAATGACAGACAAATCAGAAATACCTTCAGACAACATTAAATTGGTAACGGAAACAACTCAAAACCCAGAAAACAATTTGAATGAAACAATTGCATCAACATCAATTGATAACACAGTCACAACTGAAATTCTTACTACAATACCATATGAAAAACAATTTACAACTTCAGAAAAAAACATTTTAATAACAACATTGCCTACTTCAGACAATATAACGAATATACCATTCACAGAACATGAAGTAACAACCGAAGAGTCAATTTCAACAACAATATTATCAGAATCTCAAGAATTGACAATATCTACTGAGGATATGTCCACTTTACCAACAATTTTCCAAGTATTGCCTGAAGAAAATGAAACAGAGATATACAATATTTGTTCAGATTCAGAAATACCTATAGGAATTCCAAACATCAAGACATTGTTAGAGACAGCTGATATTAGAGTATCAAAAAAATCACTAGATACAGTAATAAAATTCTTTGAAAATGATACTGTGAATAAGTTGATCGACTTTTATAGTAAAGAAACACTGACAAAAAGTGAGATGTTATCTAAAATATTAATATTTATTAAATCAACTTACTCCAACCTAGAATCTCATATACTAGAAGCCATTGATGATGTTCTTTTGCACATTGAATTTACTGGAAAAGGAGCTGAAGATGTTGAATATGTAATTATATGTGTAAATAAATCTGATATTCAGGAAAAGTGGACAAAATCGTCACAAATTGTTGCAAACATTTCTAAGGAATCTATGGTATCAATTGCAAATTCAGAAACAAAACTTCCATTTTTATTTCAAGATGATAAATGTGTTGGGCAGGAAGTAAAAGTTGTTATACCTAATATTCAATCACTTTTAACTGCAGCTGATAACGTTTCTAATTCTACACTTCAAACTATAATAAACTTCTTTCATAGAAAAGATATAAGACATGTATTTTATGATTTTCATGTAGAACATGAAACTAGATCCAAACTTCTTGCTGATGTTTTAAAATATGTCATAAAATCTTATAAAAATGTGAAACCCCATGTTCTTGAAGCATTTAATCAAGTCCTTATACATATAAAACCAGCTAAACAGAAAGTTTTGAAATCTGATTTAATAGCTACATATGTTTGCAGACCGACTTCAGCTCAAACTTTAGAAAATCAAATAACACCATCAATAAAAACAGTAATATCACCTAAAGAAACAGTGAAACAGGAGCATACAACCGTGGAATTATCCACTATTTCTACAACATTTGAAGGCACCATTGTAGAGACAACTACATCAATATCAGAACCTACACATGTAAAACCTAGTAGTGAAGTATTTTCATTTCCTTTACAGCCAGAAGATCAAGATTTTCACTTCGAAAACCTTGAAGATTACGAGTGTCCTGACAATCAAATAGCTGTAATACTTCCCAATACAACTTCACTTTTAAAAGCTGTAAAACCGTCAATATCAAAACAGTCTTTACAAACAGTTTTGGACTTCTTTCAAAAAAGTAATCTAGCAAAATTGCTAGATGGTGTGAGAATTCGACAGTATGAGTCACGTGCTGCATTGCTTAGTGAGATACTATCTTTTATAATGATAAGATATGATGATGTTCTTGAACCTCGTATTCTTAATGCTATCAAAGATATGCTTTATAACATTGATTCTGAAGGAGAAGGAGCATTGCAACCTGATTTCACAGTCATTTGTCAAGATATTGAAGAAATCACGACATCTCAACCAACATTTAGTACATCAGTACCTCATTTTATAACAATTCCTTCTTACAAAATAAAGAAACAACCTAGAATCACACCAGAATTTGCACCCACTGTTGCAACATTCTCACATACAGAGTATCCCAGTAAAATATCTGAAGAAACTACTATAAATTTATTAACGGAGACTGAAACCATGACTCTGACACCCTATATCACTCCGACACTTAAAGATATAACAACTATATCTGATATATTTACAGAAAATGAACTTGAATCTACAACTATGATGCATACAGAAAATGAACTTGAATCTACAACTATTACGCAATGCTCTGAAGATCAGGTTATGATTAAAGTACCTAACATCCAACTACTTCTACAGTTAATTAATAAAAATGTCAAAAATGGTATTATAACAAAAGTAGTTAATCTGTTTAAAAGGGGAGACCTGTTAAAAATACTAAGGAATTTTAACACAGACAAATATAATAAAAGGGCAAAATTATTATCTGATATTCTAATATTTGTAAAAGACCATTATGGTAGATTAGATCATACACAGGTAAAAGTTATTGATGAAATAATAGAATTATTATCTCATACTCAATTTGAAAATTCAGAGGTACTTCAATCTGACTTTAACTATATTTGTATGAACATTACAAAATTACACAAAACAACAACAGAATTTGCAAACATCTCTACATATGAAACTACTACAATTTCAACATTCTCAGACCAAATAACCACTCCGGAGACCAGCCTTGATTTATTCTTAACATTTAAAGATAAATCACAAATACAAAATGTATCTTATAAAGGTGAAGCAAAAGAAACAGAAAATGAAACTGTACCTCTTCTTTCAACATCACAAACATGTCCAGAACCAAATACTACACAAATGCCAACCATAAATTTCCCATCACTGTTTGAAGCTATAGATAATAATGTATCCAAAACCACAAAACAAAACATTATTAAAGAAATTGACACAATTGAAATTCAAACTGAATTGAAAACACTGAAATGGAATAATTATAAGTCTAAAGGACAGTTGTTAAAAAACATACTGCTGTACCTAATTTCAAACAAAGAACTTACATACAAAGATGAGTTAATAAAAATCTTGCCCCATGTGAAAATGAATGGTTCTGGAGCTGATCCTCCAAATTTCAAATTTATTTGTGTTCCAAATGACAAATTATTGAGCAAAATTCAAACTCTACAAAGAGAACCAATTATTAAAATACATTCACAAGAAAACTGTGAACAAGATCCACTTCACAAATCTGTATATATAATAAACATCCCATCACTTCTGGAAGCTATTAAACCAACTGCTCCTATGCTAGAGAAAACACAAATTGCTCATATGCTACAAGGAGATAACATTTCTGACATATTAAACAATTTTGATGTAAGAAAATATGAAAGCAAAGGACGGCTGCTGAAGGCTATATTAACTTACTTAAGCTTTCAATCTACACTTACACCTGACGAAGTAGAAAATATAAATACTATACTATGCTACATCTCATTAGTTGGACCTGGTGGTATGCCCCCAAATATAAAAGTAGAATGTGCAACAGGATTGGATACGTCAAACATTATAATTCCAAAAGAGTGTGATCTGTCTGGTTCCATGCCAACTCTGATAGTAGACATACCAACACTTCTGGAGGTCATTGATAAAAATCATGCTACCAAACAAACACTTAATATTGTCCAAAGTGTTCTTGAAAATTCCAAAATCCAAAATCATTTCTTGAATGTTTACAAAGATATTTATGAAAGCAGAAGCAAAACTCTGAAGGAACTTTTGAATTACGCTAGATGTGAACATTCAAAAGATGAAAATATTGTTAATGCAATTAATGAAATAATGGATCACATCTCAGAAGACAATATAGGAAACCTTCAAACTATTATTAAATTTATATGTAAAGAAGATGTTTCAACCATTTGTGGGTTAAATTCTGATGGAAATGCTATTGCTCCCATTCAAGTATTCAATGCAACCAAACTTTTTCAAGCACTGAGTCAAAATGTTTCAGAAAAGCATAAGGACACAGTATGGAAATATATGACAAAGTCCAACTTCTATAAAAATATTGAAGGATTTAATATTCTAGACTTTAAGACTCAAGGAACATTGCTGAAAGGAATATTAAAATATTTAATAATGAAACCAATTAAGCAAGAAAATCTTAATGCTGCAATAACTAATCTAATTAAACATGTTCAGTTAGAAGGGCCTGGAAAAGAAAAAGTAAAAATTTCGATAGAATGTAATATTTCTGCCCCAATAAATATAGAAATTCAAAAAGTGCACAAACACAGTATGGCAAACACTCTAAGTAATTTTTCAAATCTACTTGAATCTTCATATCAAGATGTATCTGGATCTACTAGTCCACCAAACAAATGCCTGGAAAAACATTTATTTGCCTTGTATTCTATTGATGTGCCATCTCTATTTGAAGCATTCAAATCAAATGTTTCAAAAATCTTATTGAAAAATCTCATGGAAATAATAGATACACCTTCTATGCAGCTCAAACTCAAATCACTATCCTGGGACAAATACAATTCCAAGTCAGAACTTCTTAAAGACGTCCTATCATATGTGAAATTCAATACTACTCAATCTAAAGAAGTTGTCAATGCCATAAGTAAAGTTATTTCTCAAATAGAAGAACATGGAACTGGAGCACAATATCCAAATTTTAAATATATTTGTATACCTTCTATGCAAATTAGCATACTCGGTTATCTCAACGAACCAGCAATTATCATACCAATTCAAGGTGAATGTACTACGGAATCTAATGAGCAAGGCAATCTAGTTATGGTGATAGATATTCAATCCTTATTCAAGTCTCTAAAACCGAGCACACCTATAGTTTCAAGATCTATTGTAATGGCATTCTTCCAGATGCCAGAATTTGAACATCTAATCAATGATTTCAGAATAGATGATTACAAAACAAGAGGGGAGCTACTTCAAGCAATGATTTCTTTTCTCGTAGCAAAAGAAGAATTGGATCCCAATGTTCAGATAGAAATGAAAATAGTGTTAGATAATGTACAACTGGATGGGGAAGGTGCCCTTCCTCCTGTCATTAACATCATTTGTAAGTCTAAAGATATTGAAAAACCAAAGCAATTATCCAATTGTGAAGATTTGCATTCAGATACCATGGTGATTCCATCTCCGTACCCAGATAATCAGACACTGAACGGAATGTTTATAGTTGATTTCCCAACACTTTTCACAGCACTAGATCCTAATGCTCCACTTGAATTATTGCCAGAGATTGAAAATGCAGCTCAGAGATCTGATATACGCTTAAAACTAATGGATTTTGACTGGAACATCTATGAAACTAGAAGTGATCTACTTAGAGACATATTATTATTAATTTATGAGAATATGCCAAAAGGAAGCAAAGCTCAAGAAGCAGTTGATAAATTACTACCATACATCCTGACCTCTGAATATGGAACAAAACCGCCCATCATTAAATTTGAATTTGAAATGGAACACGAAAAACACACAAGTAATATCTTGAATGAGTGTGGTCAAGGAATCAAACCTCTCTATTTAATCAAGATCTCATCTCTTTTCAAATTTATAAATCCAGAGGTATCCCAAACTCATAAAAATCTTGTTGCAAAAAGTCTTGGTAGATTTGATTTGTACAAAAAAATAAGAGATTTCAAATTGGATGATTACAATACAAAAGATGAATTTTTACAAGGATTACTGGCTCATCTACTGATTGAGAATTCGCTTTATTCCGATCTAATGAAAGCAATTTCTGTTCTTATTCTGAATATTACAACAAATAAATGTGCCAATAATGAAATGATTTTGGAAACAGTTTGTAATGTGGCTGTACCTGAAAGGATGTCAGAAGATCCACAATGTCAATCAAAAATAAGATCTGGAAGTGAAGAACATCATCTTCAAGATGTTAACCCTCCAAGTGTACAAATATTAAGCACGTGTTTGGATAATGGAACGACAAAAATTATTGGTGTTAATGTATCTCAGTTAGTGCATGACATCCAACTACCTGGTTCATTTGCAGATTTACTGGAAGAAGACAAAGTGCAAGAAACTCTTGTGAAATTTGACTGGGACATCATCATTAATCCTCAAGATAACAAAACAGGACTGTTGGTAAAAATACTTAAACTTTTACTGAAGAAACTGTCTCAAGATTACAAATCTTATACAGTATTAGAAAAAACTCTTTCTTCATTAAGCCCACAAGAAATGTACAAAGATGTGCCAACATTTACTCGTATCTGTTTATCTCAAGAAAAGTTTATAAGAGACAAAAATGCAACAGATTTAAAACAAAAGTTTCAACCAAATCTAACTAATGTAAATTTGCTAAATGAAATTACTGATGGTCCTGCAGTTATGAAACCAACTGGAGGGAAATGTGACAATGGAGCAACTCCTATACTGACTGTAAATACAGCATCACTGTTTGAATCCTTGAAACCAAACACACCACCTCTGGCAAAATCACTTGTTAGTGCATACTTGAGTAGGCCAATGTTTTACAAAAATCTAAAAAATTTCAGACTTGCTAGCTTTGAAACACGTGGAAAACAGCTTCAGGGACTACTGATTCATTTAATGGCTTACACTGGTAGAGATACTGCACTTATGAAAGCCATCAACACCTTACTCCCAAATATACAATTGGAAGGACCAGAAAAATTAAAACCATCCATGAAAGTGATTTGTAATATTACACTTAATAAAATTATGCAACTTCCATTCACAGAATACAAATTTAAAGTGCCAATAAGTGAAGCTGTAAAAAAATCAGTCCTTACTCCTTGCATTATGTCTGCATCAGGTATAACATATCAAATCAATTTACCTACAATATTCTATGCATTAGAAGCTAAAGCTCCTCGAGCATCAATATCAACTATTATAGAACATCTCACTAAGCCAGAATTCCATTCAGTTCTCAATGGATTTGATATTGAATCACATAAAACAAATGGAGATTTGCTGAAATCGCTGTTGATGTTCCTTGCTAAGAAATTTGAAAATGAACACAACATTGTTCAGGCAGTACAAAATATCCTACCATTTGTTAGTTCGGGTGGTTCTGGAGCTGGCACGCCAAAAATAATTCCCAACTGCACATTACAAGACATTAGTGGTATTAGTATTACAATTGGGAAAACACAATTTCCAGCACAAGGACCAAAACTAGTGGATATAAATGGTAATGAATGCATGTCTATAACTCCAAATACTCCCCGAATTAAGGGTAAAACAATATTTAAGTTAGATACACGGCAATTATTAAATATTCTAAATATTACTGAAACTAAATTAAATATTATAACAACTTTAATCACTTCTGAAAACATAACTAAAAACTTTAATTATTTGAATTTAAAGAAATACCAAACACAAGCAGATATTTTGGATTACATTCTTTCTCTTGTAGAAAATAATGGAAATTTTGATCAAGAAAAGAGGGGCCTGATAAATGAAATTAGATCAAAAATAAAATATGATGGCAAAGGTGCACTTTTGCCCAGTGTTTCTTTGCTATGTTCACCTATTTCCATCAACTCCAATAATGAATATCTAACATTTTCTACAAATGACACATGCTACTTGCCCAATGAGTTCTCAATATCTGGAATGCAATATGACTTACAAATTGAGTCCCTGCTACAGGCTCTCAAACCTGATATACCAGAACAAATAAATAACACACTTAATACATTTTTCAATAATAACTACTTTCAAATTCACTTATTAGGATTCAATATATTTGGGTTCAAAACAAGAAGTGAAATGCTGAGAAACTTGCTTCTTTTCTTGGCTTCAAAGCCTCATATTCACACAAAATTTAAGAAAGCCATGATATCTTCAATTCCATATGTATCCATAGATGGTATTGGTGCTCTTGCACCAGTAATAACTACAATCTGTCCCGAGAATCAGAAAACCTATTTCTCGCCAGCTATAACAAATGTAACTGATACAGATATTTGTAAATCTCCTAAAGCAATCAAAACAACTAAATTAAATTTATCAATATTTCAAGCACTTGATGATACCAAACCAAAAGAAGCTCTAAAAGTTATGACTGATTTAATCAAAAACCAAGATATAATGTTAACCAAACTGTATAAATTTGATTATGGAAAATACAAAACAAAAGGAGAATTGTTGCAAGCTTTATTAGCTTATGTGTGGTCTCATCCAAAGAGTCATAAATTTGAGAAAGAAGCAGCTAAAGCATTGATACCACATGTAATATTCAATGATAAGGGAGAAGAGCCACCTGAAATTGAAGAATCTTGTTATATCCCTAATGAAACAATCAAGTTTGATAAAGAAATGGGAATACAGCCTTTAACACTAGTTTATCCAACAAACAAAACTTGTTTAGACAATGTGAAAAATTCACCAGGGATAATTGTTTACAGGATAGAAATACCATCTCTCTTCCGAGCTCTTGAACCTAATATTCCACAAGAACAATATCTTCCTGTATCAGCCTTCCTTAGTAAACCATATGCTTATGAATATATACGAGGGATAGATATAGAAAGATATGACACAAAAGGAGAATTACTTCGGGCTGTACTAACATTTTTGAGATTTACACCAAGATATACTGAACCTAATGTCAAAGAAGCTTTAATGAAAATTCTTCCTTCAATCAATCTCTCTGGAGCTGGTAAATTATTAGTTGACAGAAGAGTAGAATGTAGTCCTTTAGCATCTGTATATAGCATGAAAAGTATTAATATCAATGACCTCTTGCCAGCAATTACAAGACAGAAGCTTAATAATAAAATAAGAGATTCATTTAACATTGTCATTGGTTACATAACATCACCAAAGTTTGATCTATCAGAATATGTCATGTGGATAGACATGGATCAACCAATCACAAAAGGAGAATTATTAAAACTGATATTCCTTAAAATTTTAGACAAAAATCCAACCATCGGCAAACACGTTTTACAACTGCTTTCACAAATACAAGAGAATGAAGGCATTGGCAAAGAAATATACAGTTTCCAAATTAAAAAGCACAAAAAGATGTCACTACCAATTGAAATTGATTTACCAGAACTGGTGGATGTTATAAAATCAGGAGCACCACAAAACTCAGTTAAATCTGTGTTTAATCTCCTAAGAAAACAAAATGTATATGATTACCTGGAAGGATTTGATGCCAGTAAATATGAATCAAAAGGAAAACTTCTACTTGGTGTACTAACGTTTTTGCAAACAAAATATGATGCAAGTACTGAGCTGGGTAAAGCTGTATTAGAATTGATACCTTACGTAGATCTCGAACATGCTGGTGCTTTGCCTCCTACTATTAAAAAGGTTTATATCACCACCAATACATCTGTGAATGTTTTCACATTAGATCTGGGTACATTGTACACAATAATTCCAAGGAATAACCTAACTTCTCAAGGTAGAGCAGCACTCGATGCTATATTTAAGTATCTTTCTACAGAAGATGTTGATTATATGGATCTTCTACAAGGTATCAGTAAAAATCTTCCTATTCAACTTAAACTGAAAATGATTTTAAACAAACTAATGGTAATTGGTGAAGATACTATAAAGACACAAGTAGAAGTTTTATTATCTGAAATAGAGGAAAATTTATTGTATGATTCCTACCAGTATCGTGAAACAATTCCTGACATGGATTGGATTGAAGTGCTACGTGCAATTCCAGATTCAGGAGTTCCAACAGAAGTAATAGAAGGAAAAAAAGAGCTGTATTATTTCTTCTTATCTTCTGCTTTCAAAACAGCAATTCATGACTTCCGTATTAATCTAAACTATAACAGAGCTAAGTTCCTCAAAGTTCTTTTAGCATATTTACGCACAAAATCAGACGTCATCAAAATTAAAACTGTCAAAAATGCAATTGCATATGTTTATATGTTCATAAAAGAAGAAGGTAACGGATTGGAATCAGTACATGATGACATAATTTTACCAGAACAGCAAGAAGAAGCTATGAGTGCAAAAAATCGAATAAAGGAACTTCTTTATCAAGTCCTTGGTTTGATAGAACAAGAAGGTGCTTTTGAAATACTCCAAACACTTCAAAAGTTGTTTGATTCATCAACGAACTTAAATTTAGAAACAACTTATTTAGGTTATGACGTTCTTGAAGAGTTCCCACCAAAGGAAAGGCTTGTTATAATCTTACGCAGAATATACCACAACTTTATTATGTTTTTGGATCAAGATACAATATCTGCTATTGATATGGTGTTTATAAGTCTTGGAGAAACTAAAGAACAGACTTCCCAGAGTCTCCGTTTCTTACCAATGAAGATTGGTGAACTAATGGAAACAGTATTGGGACAATCCATTCCAGCAAATGTGACAGCAGCAAAAGAGATAATAATCAACAATATAGATCTTCCCACTCTCCCCTTAGGGAAATCTTTCCAGGACACAGTTCCTAGCATTCTGAACCTGGAACCTCGTCCCAGATTGGCTGTAGTTCTGAGGATTCTTTGGAGAATATATTTAAAAGAAAAAGATACTGAACTTCTTAAAGCAATAAAATCTATATATGAATATATACAGCCTCATAGTCTTGAAAGTGAAATACTAACACAAGAGCATCACACAGCTATTGTTGCAGCACTCACTGGTCTTATCCGACCAAATGCACCACCTTCTGTTTTAGATGCGAAACATACCGTGATTGAACAGCTCAAAAAACAGAAGAATATATATGATAAATCACTGGCAAGTTTTGCAATAAAAAGCCTATCTCCTATAGAATTAGTGGCAGGTGCACTGAGAAGATTTAGAGAACACCAACACAAACTTCAACCCAAATTATGGACTGCTATTTCCACTATCTTTCAATATTTAAGCATTCCAGAGTATGATTACTCTGGGGATGAAATTGGGGAAAGAATCAATATCATAGATGAATTTAAATTCTTAACAGAAGAAGCTGGTAATGAAGTAGCATCGTCCAAAAGACTGCTGTTAACGTTTTTAGTTGACAATAAACAAGATATTTCAAAAATTTTCCGTGGAAAAAAGGTTTTACAACAGTATTCACCAAAGGACAAGATGGCAATAATTTTGACAAGACTTTTGCGAATTTATGGTGAACAACTAGAACCTAAAGTTTTTAATGCAGTTGAAGAAATCTTGAAACGCCTTAATGATACCACCATTCCTAGAGAGGTTGATGAAGAACAGATCGATGTATTCCAACTTTTGGATACTGTTATTGATAGAAGAGCTCCAGAAAGAGTTATAGCTGCGAAAAACTTGCTTAAGAACACATTACAGGAAAATCCATCTATGATCCAATCAACTCTACAAGATGTTATCATCCAAGAAGATTACAATGAACAAAGACGACTTGCCATTATCATTCGGAGCTTGTACAAAAAATTTAAATTAGAATTGAACAAAGAAATCATAAAATCTCTAATGACGATATTTGATTATTTGAATGTTTCACCGGAAACATACATTGATGATCAGTTTGCTGGGAATGTCACATTTGAACCAATGTTTCGTAAAGTGTTTCCTGATGGTGAAATTCCCAACCACATAGCACTTGCTGTAAACAAGACACTTAATGTCCTGAATACTCAGGTTGATATTAAACACATTCTGCATGGAATAAATTTGTGGAAACTTCCACTGGAAAAGCAGGCATCTCTAATACTATATCGTCTTTCAAAACATGGTTCAAATCTCACCAAAGATGTAAAAGATGCAGTTAATCTTCTACTGGATGGATTAGACACAAGTATAGAAGAATTGGCTGCAGAAGATATAGATGAATCATACACACCAGAGAAATTATTCAGAGAGGTCTTCAAAAATGTGACTTTACCAGCAGAAGTTCAAGAGGCTAAAGGAATTATCATGCATATGCTCTTATCAGAATCACCTATTGTGAAGGATATTTATCGTGGTATTGATTTTGCCAACATTTCATCACCAATAGATAGACTCGTGGCTGTTCTTAAGAATATTCACATAAAACAAGAATATTTTGGGACTAAAATGTCTCAAGCACTTCAAGTACTTTCAACTTTCCTTGATGTTAAATTGGGTGACATACATATAGATCCATATACATTTGACTTTGCAAGTGTTTTTGACAGAATAATACTTTCATCGGCTCCACAAAGTGTTCAACAAGCAAAAAAGATTTTACTCAGTTCCATCAAATCAAGACCGAGTTTCTTCAAGAAAATATTAAAACATGTTAACATTGAAGATTATGAACGTGACAAGCAACTTATTGGTAAAATTTTAAATGCAATTTTAGATTATAAAAATCAGACAATAAAAGATAGAGTAAAAACTGCAACCAATCATTTAAGTAAGTTTCTACAGGGTGATCCAATTGACTATGAAGAAAGTCAACTGGTGATGAAATATTATAATGAAAATGAAGATGATGAAGAAGATGGTGATAGTGATGATGAAATTGGTGTTAGAATGTTTCAAGATGATACATCAAATAAAAATAATAACAAACATTGGAAAAGAAAAAAGTCTAAACATATATGATCTTGTTAGATAAGAAAATATTGCTAGTAAATTGTAAGATTTTTGTACTTATCAGCAATCAATAATTATGTACATGTACAAAACGTAATGTTCTCATTTCAGTGTTGCCACATTCTCTTGTGTTTCTTGTTCTAGAGTGCCCTGTTTTTCAAAGTTTTCATGCAAGTTTATGGCTCCAAAGTCACCCTTTTTCACTCATAAAACACCTGTAACTTGATTATTCTCCATAGTGTGAAATAAAAAAAAATTAGTATAGAAGTTTCAGTTATGGAAAAAATATATATATAAAAATATGTTACCACCAGGAAATTAAAATTATCTTGAACTATTCAAAATTTGAGTTATCGGAGTTTGACTTACGAAAGTTTAACTTTATATTTTATTTTATTTCAGGATTGTTTCTGTTATATATACAGATATCCTCAACCAAAATATAAAATATTTTTCCTTTCACACTTCCTGGTCTTGCATGTCTGTTTCTGTCATATTTCTCTTCTTCATGTTGTCTTGAATTTCCTTTATCCACGTTGACTTTGGTCCACCACATTTCCCTTTTCCAGGAGGTATCCATTTCAATACTTCTTTTATATATATACATAAATTAATGTTTGCACTGCAAGCCTGAGTAGCAAATATGGTATCGCGCTAACATATAAAGTTACAGGTCTCAGATTCAAATCCCAGTTCAGGCATTAATTTTTCTTTTCATGTAACATTTGGACATCATTGCTAAATGTCAAAAATTTAATTATATAATTGAAATAGAAAAAGCTTTACTGCTGTATAGTAAAAATATTCTCATTAAAAATGCTTCCTTGTTATAGAAACCATGAGATGGCATTGCGAGCAATGTTCCATTACATCTTATGATAGAGAACTGTATATAAGGAAAGAAAAATTAATGTTTTGCACTGGGAACCTGAGTGACAAAGATAGCATCACGCTAAATTACAGAGTTAGAGGTCTTGGGTTTCAAGTCTCTATTCAAGCATTAATTTTTATTTTCGTGTAATATATATACAAAAATGTAAATTAGCAAAATAAATATTAATAAGAAATAAGTAACCTAAATTTAAATCTGGGTTCCCTATATAAGTATCACTCATGTTATTGGAGTAATTAAATTATTTGACAGGTGAAAAAGTTAAAATAGTAAGTAAACTATCAGTTGGTTACTAATGTGATTAATAATATAGGAATTACAGTAATTCATCTACTATTACAAATTAATATTTTTAAATATCCATTTTATTTAAATTTTAAACATGTTAGTTTATCATATATCCAATCCTAGAAAGTGTTAATTTAAAATATAACATTAAAATGAAAATATATGAAGTGAACTAAATATATTCAAACTATTAGATAGAATTGAAGAATTCATAGATGAACCACATCAATAGAATGGATAACAATAGAATTCCAAAACAGATTCTTCATTACAAACCACTAGAACAAAGAAATATAGGAAGACCCAGTAAAAGATGGACACCCGACCTCAAGGTCTAATCCTTGATGCTGATGATGAAAAAATTTACCATATGTTTATTTTCATATCATGATTGATAGATTTCTTTTAAGAGTATGTTGAACTATATTTATGATAAAGAATAATACCAAGAATAAAAATGTTAGAATCTATCTATCTTCAGGATTTTTTACAGCTGCTGCCGTCTTCCCGTGCCAAACCTCCAAAGCCTGCAGTCTTGGGCATCTTGGATGCTTAGCCCTCTTGCTTGCATTACTGTCTTCATGTTTTCCTTCCATGTTAACTTTGGTCTCCCTCTTTTCTTCTTTCTGTTCGGATGCCATTCATATAGTTGCTTTGGCCATCGCTCATCTTCCCATTCTTAAAACATGTCCTAACCACTTTAATTCCTTCTCCTCAATTCTTTCAATAATGCTTTCTTCTGCTTCCAATATGTTTCTAATTTCCTTACTTGTGACATGTTCTAATTTAGACTTTCTGGCACTTCTGCGTAAATAATCCATTTCTAGAGCTATTAGTCTATTCTTGTAGTACTTATTGATTGTCCATACCTCACTTCCATACATTGCAACAGATTCCACCACTCGATAAAAATTTAATAATTCTCATGGTCCAAAATATACGATAAAAGGGTAATCTTTCCTAGTTTCACTTCCAATATTAATGCTGACTCTACCTTCATGTGTTCAAAGCTCTTTCCTACGAGTACCTGCCCATTCCCACCGATCTTTCAGTGACATTTTTGCTTATTCTGAGTTGTTGTTTGACTCACCTCATATTTCTTAACTTCCATGCAGACCCTGAGTTTCGTCACTGCTTTTGTAACATTCTCAATGCAAAATTATGTTCATAATTCTGGGTTTCGACACTGCTTTTGCGACATTCTCAATGCAAAATTATGTTCACAACTAATTGTGAAGTTATGAAATATGAGGTGAGTCAAACAACAACTCAGAATAATTAAAATAAACCTCAGAGTGTTATTTCCTACTATATAACTTAATATTTTTGCTAATAATATTCCTATGGAATATGGAATAAAAGAACCTAGAATACCGGTATTATATTTGCTTCAGACAGCACGCCGTAGCGTAGTGGTTAAGGCACTGAGCTACAAGCCGGAGGGTCGAGGGTTCAAGTCCCGTTGGGGTCAGGATTTTTAAACTGACCCAAACCCTCTGGCGGCACTATGGCCCTGGGGTCGACTCAGCCTCTAACGGAAATGAGTACCAGACGCTTGTTCTGGGGGTAAAGGCGGACGTCACGCAGGGCTGACAACCCGGCTGACATAAAGTGCCGATTGTCTAGAAAAAGTGGGAGCCTTAACCTCCTACTACCCCAAGGGCCTCCGGGTCTGTTGTGGGATCACTTTACTTAATAATATTCCTAGTAGTCAATAATCAGCTGGGAATTTGTTGAAAATGCATGAAAATATTCAAAATGTAAAATTCTCAATTTCCAAAGTTTGGGAACCATAACACAGATGTGCCAACTATTATAAATTAACTGTAATAATTCTTATTTTGCTTTTTTTGTAATAATTTTGCCTTTCATGGTAATTATGTAAAAGAGAATATGAAATCTATAACATTTACTTTTTGACCCACGGTTATGTAACTCCATTATCAAAATTAAACCAGAGCTCAGTAATCAGAATATTGTTTTTTTAAAAGTATGCATAAATCGGAATTTGAACCCAATGTCTCTGGTTCTGTACACTGACATTCGATTTAAAACCCGATTTAGGCATATATTTTTCTGTTCAAATTTAATTTGTCATTCGATGAGAAGTGATAAACTTAATATTAAACATAGAATATTGATAATTCAGATCTGAATTATAAGACATAGTACTTCCAAGAAGCAGTGCATAAATAATAATAATAATAATAATAATTCATTCATCTATATATTAAAGAGGTAAAAACTATGGTGATACTAAATATTTCTTACCTCTCCTCATATAAATCTTCTAAGTAGATCGCAATTTCGAGACCATAACGGTCTCATCTTCAGTACTTTTTTGGCGACTGATGTTATGTTGATCAGAAGAAATTCTTCTTCTTAGATCGTTATGGTCTTGAAATCGCGATCTACTTAGAAGATTTATATGAGGAGAGGTAAGAAACATTTAATTTCACCATAAATTAAACCTCATGGTGATTAATTCCTATTAAAGTTAAAAATAAAGGTAAAAACTAATTCAACTATCATCATCACAGACAGCATTACAGACCAATTTGAGCCTTGGCTTCCATCAGAACCCTCTTTCAGGCATCTCTGACTCTGGCGACCAGCCACCATCCCTCAATTCTCAGCTTTCTCAGATTCTCCAAAATTCCACCCATCCCCATTCGACATTCCTGGTGTTCTCTCCTGGCATGCCATACTTGTAACCCACTTCTGAGGTTGGGACGCCTGGAAGGCGGGGTTACATTGCCCCTATGATATGATGGGTGATGATGGTAATGGTGGTGCGCCAGGTGAGTCCCTAATCCTAAGCTTAATCTAAGATGAATATGAATGATGATGATTGCGATGACCATATGATTTCGGGGACCGTTTGGGCCTTAAAGTTTTCCTGACATTTGTCTTACAGGTGAGAAAAATTCCCTATAAAAACCTCACCCAGAAAAACTGTCCCAACTGGGGATCGAATCCAGGCCCGCTGCATGACAAGGCGAGACCACAGCGGTGGACATAATTAACAATATAAATTTTTGCATTTCAAATTGATTTTTCAGGTGTACTGGAAATATATGTATATCTAACATGCACTGCTATGCCTAAATAAATTAGTTTTTTTTATTTTTAGATTTCAGATAAACCCTCATTTCTAATGTTTGGATTTTGCTGATTTTTGAAAATATCCACCTTTGTTTATTTTAATAGCATAAACTGAGTTTTGTTTACAAACATCAAAAATTGCTACCATTAGAGCAGTTTTTAAATTTTCATTTCAGGTTCTACACCTAATGGTTTTATACCTAGTAGATAGCGGTTAAAACTTGCCATACGTGCAAATGTGTATGTACAAAAGTATATATCGGCTGTGGTGGACTTGTGGTTATACTCCTTGTCTCTGGTCTCAAGGGTTGTGAGTTCGAACTCGGCCGAGGTCGATGGATTTTTTCAGACAGAAAAATCCAAAGAGCAAATCCTCCAGGAGGGACTTTAAGCTATGAATAAAAGACATCTAAACAAAATTTACCGACCTCAACTTCTTAGAAATACCTTAGTCACCTGTTAGAGGCCGTTTCATCAAGGTTGAAGCATGGCCTCAGATGCGCAGAAGACCAGTTTCATCCCCTTGACTGCGGGTAGTCTAACGTACAGGCATACACATTCAATTCCAAAATAGTGTACTGTCAGTCTAAAAAATATTAGTTTTCGTCACCTTACTTCTAAAACCTCGTAAGATTCTTGATCTACCAACTGGCCGTTTTCCCTCTGGTTTTCCTACAAGTAGCTTCCATAGCCTACACCTCTTTCATTCCATATTTGTGCCACATGTCCTACCTATTTTAAAATTATTTTCGCTTTTTTTTATTACATTAGGTTTAGAAATTTACTATAGGCCTAATGGAGTTCTCGTATCCAATATAATTAATGTAAGTGATAGTTTGATTTATCTTCTTCTTCTTCTTCCTTCCAAGTATTAGGCCAAGGCCTGTTACGATCCTATACAAAATTTTCCCTCCAGCGTTTTGATCCTTCCGGGAAATTCTCGTATAAGACTTGAAAGCATAATAATAGTCCCTTCGATTGGTTGCTGGCCAAAGGAAGGCAAGACCAGTGATGGGGCTGCCATCTTATAGCCTCTGGTCAGGCTTTTCTGGAGAAGAAAATATAATAAAGGAAATTACCTTTACTAAATCTGTCAAATTGTGTGCTCTTTGTTCATCCATGATGTAACAGGCCTTCAAGGCACACATCGGTTCAATCTATAGCTGCTACTTCTTAGCTACCCAAATTTCTAATGATGCTGGGTGGGCACAGCCCCATATTAGCCAAAAATCTATGAGAAAATTTCTCCCCCATGGAGACTCGAACCAGTGCAAGTTCCATAGCTTTGCGCCAAGAAAATTTGCATTAACCACTCAGGTACAGCATGGGACCATAAGCCATGTTATGTAGTCTCAGAGCATTAGCATATAAAGCTGAATGTCCTGGGTTCAAACACCAGTCTAAGCATATATTTTCTCTATGTTTTTAGAAAAAAAAATTGATTTATAAATAATAATATTAATATTATCATGAATAATATTTGATAAATTATTGGTTTGCAATCATTTTATTCCTATTTTCTTCCAGTTTTAAGGACACCCAGTACTTATTTGGTTTTTTTTTTTTTTTTTTTTTTTTTTTTTTTTTTTTTTGCTTCACAACATCCAGTAAGGTCTATTTTATTGATGTGTAATATTAGTTTGTCGATTTTGAACATTTAAACCCATAAAAATGGATTTTTAAAAATGGCATCTCTGTGTTCTCCTAATGTGCACTTTTCTTTTTTTTTTTTGCATTTTCCCATAACTTGTATTTTTTAATATTTTGGTACACTTTTCTCTGAAACTATGAAAGATAGGAAAATAATTTTTGGCATGAATATGCAGTTTAAAGAGCTTTATAATAATAAGGTAAATTTATCTTTGTGCTATTGATAATGTTTGAAATAAAAAAAGAAATGATGCAACATTTTTAACAAAAAATTGGTCTTTGAATTTTTTTAAAATAAATTACAACCCATATCTGAACACAAGCAAACCTTATTATTGTCAAATGAACCATGGACAATAACATACTAAATTTTGGAAACAATTGGATAAGTAGTTTGTGAAAAAATTGTACCAAGACAATACTTTTAACATAATGGATTTTTTTGTATTTTAAATTACTCATAAAGAAATATGTCTAAAAAGTTAACCAAAGTGTCATTATGTTCAGGAAGACTTGTTTAATTAGTGACATAATTTTCATACACTTAACTTAAGAATAAGCTGAAAAAATAATTATTTTTCTATGTCCTATTTTTAAACCAAATTGCAAGGAAATTAGTACGGGGTGCCCTTAAGGAATTTGACGTGATACATAGTTATTATAATCATTTCCTATTCAGGGTTAATATTTTCATTACGACTAGTAATCATGATTTTGCAGATACGGACAAAGCCTGCTGATAGGGATCGTTTCCCCAAGACCCTATGTTTTACCTTCGCGAGTTTTGTAGGTCATGCTTCTTCCTTAGTGAAATGGCCTCTAGATGTCTCATTGAGTTGGTGTTGACCGTATGCCATTCATGACATCTATGAGCAAATAAGATATCTAAAAATTAACTTGGTCTAGTAACTCCTAACAAAGGAGAGGCTATGGCTCTAGAATAGGTTACAACATTATTAATATAAAAATGAAAACAAAAGTATATTATATTTGAAGAGAAAAATTTTTTTCCCAGACCGAGACTCGAACCTGGGACCTTTGGCTTTCTGGGCCAATATTCTACCATCTGAGCTATCATGGCCAGTTCCGATCTAGATGCAATTTTTTCTCTTATATACATTGTAATTCCCAGCACCAAATGCTATGAAGCCTTTGCTTCTACCTTTGCAAATGGCAGCTTCTTAGTTAAGAAGACATTTATCGGGAATTTAAACACTACTTTATAAAGCCAGTAGGGCTTCAATTTGATAAAAACATCAACAAAAGTATATGTTGCAATGGACTAAACATGGCTGTAGCTAAGAGTCAAATTTTATTTTCAGAATACAGTTAAACCCCCATTTTTAATAGTCAGATTTCACTGATTTTTTATAATACCTATCTTGGTTTTTTCTTCTTCTTCTTAAACTTAATTTGTGGGATTTTCATCCTGTTTATTTCCAAAATCACTCCTCAGAGGAAGAAGACGTATTGGATGTGCATTCACTGTCTATCCATCTCTTGGCTGGTCTTCCTTTTGTTCTTCTCCCGTCCATTGGTCTATCTTCTTTAGCTCTTTTTGCAAGCCGGTTTTCTTCCATTCTTTCTATATGACCCTTCCAATATTTTCGTCTATCTATAATAAATTTGGTTATGTCTTGAATATGGCATTTGTCCCTAATTTCTGTGTTGTGTATTTTATCAAATAATGTTTTCCCCTGAATAGTTCTTAAGATTTTCATTTCACATGTGCTTATTATTTGTTTAGTTTTTGTTGTATCAGCCCTAGTTTCTGCTCCATATACGATAACTGGTCAAACTATCATTTTGTATATGCGGGTTTTGCTTTCTACTGACATATGTTTGTTGCGCCAAATTGAATCTTTCATATACCCTGATATTTGTGCTGCTTTATCAGCTTGTTTCTTTACTTCTTTTATTAAATTTTTAGTGTTTGTTATTAATACACCTAAATAATTAAATTCTGACACTTGTTCTATAATTTTACTTTCCACTTCTAATTTGCATCTTACTGGTTCTTTCGATATTGTTAAGCATTTTGTCTTATTCGTGTTAATTTCCATATTGTATTTTCTGGCATTTATATTAAATTGATGTAAAGATCTTTGTAAATTATCTTCAGATTCTGAAAGGAGAACGACATCATCTGCGTAACATATTAAGTGAAATCTAGTGTTTCCCATTTTATAACCCAAACGTGGTGGTATGTTTTCAATAATTTTATCCATTATAATATTAAATAAGAATGGACTTAAAGAGTCAGCTTGCCTGATGTCCTTTGTGAGCGTTATTTCTTCAGTTTGCTGTTCTTTTACTTTGATTACTGTTTTGCAGTGTGTATTAATTGATATTATTGCTCTAATCAGTTCATTAGGAATTTTATTCCGTCTCAAGATATGTACAACATCTTCAAGCTGTACTCTATCGAAAGCTTTCTTCATATCTATGGTTTTTTTAAATTGCATATACTGAGTTTTGTTGTGAAACATCGAAAATTGCGACTGCTAGAGCAATTTTTAAATTTGTATTTCTAGTGAACTCCTACACCTAATGGTAGATAGCAGCTAAACACGTGCTTATCTGAAAAACCTATATGTACAAATTTTCATGAAGATTGGTTAAGAAGTCTATAAATCACAAACATTCTTATATTCAATGTAAGATATTAAATTTAACACTTCTCATCAAATGTCAAATTTTATTTGAAGAAAAATATATGCCAGACAGAGACATGAAGAAGTAAATTGCTGTCCCATGTTGTGACATTTTGATGCAGTAATTCTCTTCATGCCCGATGTTGTAGTAACATTTTGAAGAAGGATTGGTGTCCCAAAAATAATTACTGGTTCAGGTTGGGTTTAATTTTCGGTAGAGCCGGATTCTCTTCTCAAGGTCAGAAGTTGGTACACTGGATAGGAAAACACTTCAAAATCATAAAAAAATGTTTCTTGTAGAAATAATTACAAATTTATTCACTTTGTAGGTACTGTAAGTGGTATTATTCTTCACTATCAATTAAAATAAATTCTTTTCTTTTCTGGAATCAATTATTCTTGTATTAAATATTACATTTTATCTTGAGAACTCTTCTTGCTTCTATCTTTGTGGAAAGTTACATGCAGAATGACTAGTGTAATTCTTTTATAATTTTAAAGACCATTATTACATCACATGATGTTATTTTAAATTCTATTGGTTAATAGTCCTTTAAATATAAGGTTTAAATTTGATTTGTTAAATCAAAAAGTTAATTGTTTTAACATCCAATCAGCGTTTAGTTTACTTTCATTTAAAATATGAAGTTAAGCAGGTGTTCTTATTACAGTTATAACACAAGGATTTATAATTTTGACAACAATGACTTAAAACATTTTTTTTAAGTATTCTTTACAAAGACTGTTATGTAATACAATTTCTTTAATTGTTACTGAGACATTTTTATTCAACAATAACCAACAATGAATTATTTAGATTATTTTATTTATTTAAGTTATATTTAAATATTAAATATTAAAAGAATTTTAAAATATAAAATTATTAACTTTAACTTTCATATTTATTATGATATTAAAATCCTGCTATAGACATTGGGTTCAAATCTCGATTCAGGCACATATTTTTCGCTTCAAATAAATGTTTGTACACACATTCACTTTTTATACATATAGATATTAGTATATCAAATTGTATCATGTTATTGCTTTGAACACAAGCTACTGGTCACTCAGGTATACTGGAAATATATGTATGTACTCAATGAGTAAGCAAATAAATAAATATAGATTATCTACAATAGTTGGCACCTCTGCCCTAATCTAAGGAAATAACTACTGTCTCTAATGTTATAATTTCAACAGCTAAAAGCACAGTATATCTTCTTTGATGTTATATTTTAAATTAACATGTTGCAGAATTGGATATAGTTTTATTTTAGAAAGAAAAATTACATTCGAACCTGAATCGAATCCCAGACCTCTGACTCTGTACATCAGTGCAGTAACCGTTACGCCATTCAAACTTCTGATAGGAACGTCAAATTTCTTTCTACTTATACAATTAATTCTCCAGGTTTGAACGTAATTTTTCTTCCTAAAATAAAACTATATCCAATTCTGGTACATGTTAATTTAAAATATAATATCAAAATAGTAGTGTTAATTGCTTAAAAATTAATGTTTAAATTCTCAATAAAAAATACTTTGAAAAGAAGTCGTCAGATGGCATTGTTGATAGCGATGGCTATCGGCCTTCAGATGAAAGGAGAATTAATTGTATAAGTAAAAAGAGATTTGATGTTCCTATCAGAATTTCGAATGGTGTAACGGTTACCGCACTGACATACAGAGTCAGAGGTCCGGGGTTCGACTCCAGGTCCGAACGTAATTTTTTTTTTCTAAAATAAAACAGTATATCTTCGTTAACTCTGCAAGAAATATTTCAAAAAATATTTGTTTGGACAAGAAAAAGAAGAAAAAGATTCTGCATTTTATATATTTTAGATGAGAAAATTTAATACCAATGGATCTGCGCCCCTGTAGCGCTGGTATCGTTCTTCGAAAATTACATGTCAGTTCTCACACTATTCCACCACGCTCCCCTCCCACTACATCAAATAGAAGCCACTGTAACTGACTGATTAGGGATGTTGCCAAACTTCCCCCAGTGTCAGGCTCTTGAATAATGTAAGGTTAATTATTACTTCCGGAAAACCCAATCAAAGGTCGATGGAATGGATCTTCAATATGTAAGCGAGTACATATACTTAGGACAACTACTCTCCTTCCATCAGAAAGTAGAGAAGGAAATAAGCAGAAGAATAGCTCTCGCCTGGAAGGCGTTCTGGTCACTGAAATTTATACTGCTGGACAAGTCACTCAACCGGAAACTCAAAATGGAAACACTACAAACCTGTGTTCTTCCAACACTGTTATATGGCTGCCAAACTTGGAATCTTACTGCCAAACTGAAGTACACACTCCAAGTATGCCAAAGGAAAATGGAGAGGAAAATCTTAGGCATAACTCTGAAGGACAGAATCTCGAATACAACACTTCAAGCGATATCCTCAACAACTGATCCCGCACAACAAGCCATCAGGAAAAAATGGAAGTGGGGAGGCCACGTCGCAAGAATACAGGACGACAGGTGGACAATAAAAACAACCATGTGGGACCCGTACACAGGCAAGAGACAGCGCGGAAGGCCAAGACGACGATGGGCTGACATCTTCAAAGAACGAGCAGGGGCGCAATGGTCCAGAGTCGCCAGATGCAGGAAAAGATGGAGAACGATGGAGAGCCAACTGTGTATTAACTAATCACAGAACAGACAGTGTATACAAACCAAGTGCTACATCCAAGTCAACTTCTCACCACGGAGTAGCTCACCGGGTGACACTCTCAAATAGAGCTTAACCCCTGTACAGGGAGGCCTTTGCCCTAAAGGGACATATCAGGCTTTATTTATTTATTATTTATTTAATTATTACTTCTTCATATTTAATTTAAATAGGTCTAATGACACTGATTTATTTCTACGATTAATGGATACAATTATAATAGTGGATATTTGTTGGTTAAATGGAAATTACGTGAAGGGAATCTACATATGTTGTTTTTAAAGATAAATGTTTCGTCATAAATACTTCTCCTTCACCTCATTGTCTTATTTGGTTAGATTTGGAACGTAATCTTGAAGTCCTAACAAAATTATATAATATATATATATATAATTATAAAATTTTAGGAATGAACACACAGTCATATACCTTCCTTCTTCATCATATTGTATAACATACTGATACTATACAGGAATTCTAATTTATGTTTATGAATTAAGCTAATGATAATAATTTACAATTTACATACTATATAACATAACATACTGAGTTGACAACGCTGGACTGTGAGTGCAAATAATATCCTGCAAGAAAGCTCAAAACTGTGAGTAATGGAAGGGGAGAAAGAGAGAGATAGAAAATAGAGACAGGCAAGAATGCAGGGAGGGAAATGATTTACCGAGAGAGAAACAGAATTAGTGTTTAGTTCACATTTCTTACGGGGGCACAGATCCGTTGGTCCAAGAATACATATTTGTATCAGATAATAATGAATTGTAATGTTTTATAATACTCACAGAGGGTTTTAGTATAAATTCATAACACACAGTTTTTTGATAAAATCTTCATAACGTGTTAGTTTTCTCAAAAGATCAATCTATGAAATCTTTTTCTTCTTTTTCTAATCCATTCATTTAATACAATAAATTTATGTTATATCACATTTTTAAATGCAGAAATACATTTTAAAAACAGTAATTACTTTATATCTAATAAAAAATATGTAAAATGTCATAATTTTCAAAACAATGTGCTAGTTAATTATTATCAATGGACATACTTTCGCATGCCAGTTAATTTTTGTACCATATTCAATATTGTGTATACCAATAGCATAATATTAGAATAAGCCCAAATGCTGTACTTGCCTGATCTAAAAATGTAAAAATAAATTATAAAAAATATGATAAAATATTTCTAATTTTTATTCATGTGTAAACCCTTAAATCTTTCATAGTTAAAATAACAAATGAGGTTCTCGCACAAAGGAACACTTTGGAAATATTAATATTATTCGTTTTTAAACATCTTAATGATGGACAAATTATATTTGAAAAGAAAAATATATGCCTAGACTGGGGTTTGAACCCAGGACCTTTGACTTTGACATAGAGAGTCAAAGATCCTGGGTTCAAACCCCAGTCTACGCGTATATTTTTCTTTTCAAATATACTTTAGAAATATGTTGTTGTTTTCAAATGCTGGGCCTTGGCAACGAAGCCATTAGCGTTCTTGCTCTCCAATATTTCTCTATGGTGGATCCAACAGGTAATACTTCACAGGTTTGTAGATGTTCTTCGTTCATTTCTTCGTCTTTGTTGCATAGAGGACAATTTGGATTCGTGTAGATTCCTATTTTATATAAATGTTTGGCCAAATAGTCATGTTCTGTAAGCAGTCTAAATTTTGCTACTGTAGTTTTAGTGGAATTTCTGGAATAATATCTGGCTTCTTTACTAATATTTTCCATTTTTTTGTCTTTGGCTTTATAACTTTAGAAATATTAAAAATGCTGAAATTGAAAAATCAGCTATTGCAGCACATAGTTTGTTGGAGAGTCAATAAAATTGAAAAAGAGGCCAAACTTCTAAAGCATTTGGAAAAACCTTTACAATTGACAGTTTGGGAGAAGATGTACATTCAGAACAACAAATTTAGATCAATGAATTTCGAAATTCCCGATGAAAAGGACCTCATCTCAACGTTTATCAAATCAACACCAGATGGCAACATTATAAATGAAGATTGCAACGAAAATCCGATAGTCTTTATATTGATTGAAAATGAGAGAGATGTTCCTCTTGAAAACTGCAGTTCCCTTGTTTAAAGAAACATAAACTATGAGGTAAGATAAGAAGTGACTTGTTCATTCATTGCCTTAAGTCCTTACTTGTCCTTTAATTAAATTTATCTGTCAGTTCTTTTATATCCAAGTAACATGATTAATTATATGCTATTTAGAATAAATCTGGTCTCACAATAATTTAAGCAACTGTTATGCAGTCTATATTCATACATTACCACCGCTGTGGTCTCGGGGTAGCGTGCTGCCTTGTCACGCAGCGGGCCCGGGTTCGATCCCCGGTCGGGACAGTTTTTCTGGGTGAGGTTTTTATCGGGTTTTTTCCTCACCTGTAAGACAAATGTCAGGAAAACTTTAAGGCCCAAATGGTCCCCGAAATCATATGGCCATCGCAATCATCATCATTCATATTCATCATAGGTTAAGCTTAGGATTAGGGACTCTCCTGGTGCACCATTATCATCATCATCACCCATCATATCATCGGGGCAACGTAACCCCGCCTTCCAGGTACCCCAACCTCAGAAGTTGGTTACAAGTATGCCATGCCAGGAAAGAGACCAGGAATGTCGAAAGACAAACCTGGGGCATTTGAAAAAAAAAACAAGTTCTAAAACTTAGTTTTATTTGATTTTCATATTTATTAAGATATATTCAGTGACAGCTGTTTTGGTACACTGTACCTTCTTCAGACATGTTAACAAATTATGGACAAATTTGTTAACATGTCTGAAGAAGTTACAGTGTACCGAAACAGCTGTAACTAAATATATCTTAATAAATATGAAAATCAAATAAAACTAAGTTTTATTTTTATTTAATTAATAAATATGGATTTTCATCAAGTAAACACCAACTCAATTGATTATTTACAATTCTATTTGAGAAAGCACAAATAAAGCCTGGAAAATACTACTGGAGGACAAATCTTTCATTCCTCTACCTAGGAGGAAGTCAGTGGCGCTTTTCAGATTATTAACGGGCCATGACTGCCTGGTCTCTCATCTTCATAGAATCAATATATATATCCCTCACTACACTGTACCCTTTGTAAAGACGATGCTTCCATCATGAATGAAGAACATTTGTTGAAATGTCCAGCAATTAAGAAGATTAATGCTGACATACAATCTCAGCTCACATGTCATTATTGGGACACCCGTAGGAGAATGGAGGAAGTCCAACTTCCTTAAGTATTGGCAACAACAACAATTCTATTTGAATATTATTTTAAACAAAATAGCAACACATGAATTATTCTGATCCACAATAATTGTAATTCAATGTTTTTACTATTAATTTCATACATCTCAATGATGGATAAATCATATTTGAAGAGAAATATGGATGTGAAACCTGGACATTAACAAAGGCAGATAGTAAACAAATAGAGGCTGCTAAAATGAAGATGTTGAGAGCAAAAGCAGGATACCAAAGGACCGATGAAAAGAAAAACGAAGATATAAGAACAGAACTTCTTCTTCTTCTTCCTTCCAAGTATTAGGCCAAGGCCTTTTACGATCCTATAGAAAATTTTCCCTCTAGCATAAATAGTTTGATCCTTCCGGGAAATTCTCGTATAAGACTTGAAAGCATAATAATAGTCCCTTCAATTGGTTGCTGGCCAAAGGAAGGTAAGACCAGTGATGGGGCTGCCATCTTATAGCCTCTGGTCAGGCTTTTCTAGAGAAGAAAAGAAAATAAAGGAAAGAAGAAAGGAAAGACTCCCTAGCCCTCGGATGCCCTAATAGCGTCGGGTCAAAAAAACAAGAGTTAACCAAGAGAGGTTAGATAGTAAAGTTAAAAGAGTGCAAAACACAAGTAAGTGGAAGAAATGTTTTGCTCAGCTTGGGCACCTAGTGGTTGCCATCCACATATCCCCTAAATGAGGACCCCTGAGGGTTTTAATATATTTAATCTCTGTGAAAGAATAAAATATTATCAAAATGCTTAACTTCAGCATGTATTACGAATGAATGAACAGCGCATACCAAGAAGAATGTATAATTATAAACCAAAAGGGAGAAGAATGTTGCGAAGACCATTGAAGAGATGGAAGGACCAATTCAACCTATAATGAGATCGGAACAGGCCATTGGGCTTAATCCTTGTTGTTGTTGATGATGATGATGATGATGAAGAGAAAAATTTTACGCTCAGACCGGGGCTCAAATCCAGGACCTTTGGCTTATGTCTTCTTAATAAAGAAGCTGCCATTTGCAAAGATAGAAACAAAAGTTTCATCAGTCGGCATGAGTGTACTGAGGATGGGATTGCCAAGACCTTGAAATTGCGATAGAAGATTAATTATGAGGAGGTAGGAAACATTTGATTTTATCTTAAATTAAACCTCATAGTGATTTATTCCTATAAAAGTTCAATATATATGTTATATTTGCCTAGATATCTTTTATAAGACAGTTTAGTACTTACCAGACCAGCAAACAGCACAAGACAGTTATGCAACCACACTTAACACAGCACACACTTCACCCTATGGAAACAAACAAATAATATTTTAATATTTGAAGTTTACAAAATCTTTTATATCACATCGAAAAAAAAAAAAATTACAAAAGTTGTAATTCTATGTGACTCCAAAGCAGCCATTCTCGCTATAACACGAGACACAACACCCAAAAGCATCAAAATTATCGAATGTCACAAAATGATAAAACAGTTATCCCGTCTACATAAAAAAGTTGTACTTCAATGGATTCCGGCCCATTGTGGAGTGACAGGCAATGAAATAGCCGATTTTCTGGCCAAGAAGGGTAGCAAAATTGTTTCAAACCCAACTTCTACTCCAGTTTCCTTTCACTCTATCAAAAGAATTATCTCAAATAAATACATCAATAAACTTAGAGAAGAATACACCACCAAAACATCTGGAAAGGAATGGGAAAATCTACAAGCTTATGACATTACTACATTACAAAGAAAATCTGCAGTAGCAATATTCAGACTGCTAACGGGACATGACTGCCTGAATAAACACCTACACAGACTTGGCATAACAGATTCACCTAAATGCCCTTTTTGCAATTTAAATGAAGATATGGAAAGAAACCATCTCCTCCGTTGTCCAGCTTTTGTAGAAGAGACCAGCCTTTCTGCTAAATATTGGAGTGCAAGAGAGCGAATGATTTCATTAACAAGTGCTCGACATTAGATACCAACCAACCATATTTAAAGAGAAAATTTATGCCTAAACTGGAATTTGAACCCATAACATTACCTCTGTGCTATCCAGGCACCTCAATTTAAACAGAAATGTTTCTTTCTTATACAATCCCCAATCACCCAAGAAGAGAGCATTCGTTCCCATTGCCATCTAGCACCTTCTTATTCAAAAATACTTTTTTAATTGAATTTTTACACAACTATTACATCCAGTAAAGCTTTAATAATAACCAGTAATATTTAAAAAAAATTATGGAACAATACAACACAGCATGACTTATAAATTCATGCAGATGATGATGATGATGATGATGGAATAAGCCATGGAGGGTCATAAGTATGGAAGAACAAGAACAAGTAATGAAATTACTAAAAAATGAAAAGAGTTCTGGTGGAGATAATAAAAATTCAGAACTCTATAAATACCAGTATGCACCAAAAATCTTTAATCAAAGTTTTTTGAACTTTTAAAATCAAATTTAAATTTCATTGAGAAATGTTAAATTAATAATAAAATCATCATTTTAAAATCAAGTTTATTCAAAAAAACATATATACCAGATGAATGAAGAAATACAGTGATTCTACTTTTATACAAGAAAGGAGCAGAAAACATACACAGAATTATAGAGGAATAAGTATTTTTAATAGCTGTCACGAGTCTGCAAAAATCTTCAACATAAAACTTCAAGTCTACTCAGAAAACTTTATAATGGAAACTCAAAATGGATTTAGGAACATTCTAGCTCAAGTTTCTGATAGAGAATAGAAGAGAACACAACTTGGATACTCACCTGTTATTCGTAATTATAAAAAAAGTCATTCGACTGAATAAAAGAGAAAAACTGTTTGCAAATATGGAACTAAGAAATATCCCTTGGAACATACAAAAACAGAGTAAAAATAATTCCAAATTATCAATTTCTCCAAAGAATAACAGAGATGTAAGACGAGGATGTCCCCTCTCATCTACTCTATTCTACATAATATATAAGAACGAAATAATTACAAAATGGGAGAATGAAGAAACACCAGTCATCCAAATCTCAAGAAGAAAACAATTAAGTGCTTTAGGCTTATTATTTGTAGATAAATATTCTCAGATACAAAAGACAATTTACAGAAAGATACATTTAAATTAACAAAATAGTAACAGAATATGGGCTAACAATCTCCGTAAATAAAACCAAAACAATGGAATTTAAAGGTACAGATAAAAAAATAATAAATAAAATTGTTGGTAACAATAAAGTAATAGAACAAGTGAATATATTCAACTATTTAGGAAACTTAATATGATATGAAGGCGAAATGGATATCAGCACAATATAATTAAATAGCTTTATAAAAATAACAGGAGCAACAAACAATGTATTTAAACCAAAACAATGTTAAAGAAAACAAGAATTAAATTATACAATTTCTTGACAATTCCTAGTTTTCCTAATCTTCTGTACGGCAGTGATTATGAACTAATGAAGCAGCTGAAGCCTCAAAAATAAGAGCAGCAGAGATGAAGTATGTGAAGGGTCCAGGGGAAAAACGATGAATGTCACAAAATCACAAAAACTGAGGTTTCATATTCTTAGTGTTTGTACTGTTCCCTAGTAACATTTAAAAGGTGAAAACTGTTTAAAGAAGCTATGGGTTACGTTTTATAAGGCTTTGAAAATAATGTGTACAGGGAAATGACATAGCATTTCAAAACTTAAAATTCATTTATCTCAGTTAGAGTTTAATGTGACATTCGTCGTTTTTCCCCTGGACCCTTCATATGTGAAAAACAGCAGGATACGTATGGTCAGACTATAAAACTAATACAGAAATAATGACAAACTAAAAATTACTCCGGTATTTAAAAAAAATAAAAAATTACAAAACTAGTGGTTAGAACATGTCAATAGAGTGGCAAATGAGGAGACACCAAAAATCCTGAAATCTTACAAATCAATTGGGAAAAGACGACAAGGACGTCCAATGAAGAGACTTCTGAACTAAGCCTAAAGTAGGATTGGAACAGGCCAACAAATGGCCTAACTCCATGGAAGGGAAATGATGATGATGATGATGATGAGAGTATTATTTTCTTTTTCTACGCTTCCAATAATAATGTCATTAATTAGATATTTCTGCATGAGATGATTCGGAAAAACTGCACTTAAACTAGCGTGAAATATTTTCAAAGTCCTATAGAACAACAGTGCACATGCGCCAGAGTTTATAGAGCCAGCAATAACCCACAATCAAACTACATTCTATTATCATCCTCGATTACTATCCGTCACTATGAAATTTAAATGACCAATATTTGCAATAAATCCCCAAATCTATGTTAAATAAATATATTAATAATATTATAATTATCAAACGTTTATTAAAAATCGGTGTACACTTACTTATCACTCCCTAATGCTGATCCAACCAGCGATAACCCAAAACAGGGATAGAAAAATCATAGACTAAGTAATATACTCGGTGGAGAAAATAGCAGTTAGCATCACAATATTGTCTAACAGTGTCATAGTATTGTGATTTGCATATTTAATTAAATACTTCAAAATTGTCTAATAATGTTATAAAAATTGTTTGAAAAAGTTTAAAATATTAAATAATGTTAGTAAATACAGAAGAAGAGCTATAGTTTACAACAATATAACTGAAAAATCAAGCGCTAGTAGAAGTGCAGTTGAGTTAAGATTTTTAAGAAATATAGCAGGATATACTCTGCTGGATAAGAAACAAAATGAAGATATAAGAAAGGAACTAAATATATTCAAACTTACAAATTGAATAATTAAATATAGGAATGCCTGCAAAGAACATGTTGATAGAATGCCAGAAGGAAGGTTTCCAAAATTATTGCTAAATTATAAACCACACTGGAAGGAGAAATGTTGGACACCCACACAAAAGATGGTCTCAACAATTTTAGCAATTCTAGCTTTCATGAAACTGGAACGAGCCAACAGGCTTAATCTCTGGATGATGAAGAAGAAGAAGCAGATTGAAATCAAGTTCAGTGACCAAAAAGTGTACTTAATGCATTTAGTTCATAAATGCCTTAATTGTAATACATAAAAATGTATTGTTTACAATGGGCTGGAGATGTGCATAGGATGCAGGATCAAAGAATTCCAAAGAACCTGATGAGCGCAACATTCGATGGGAAAAGATCTCAAGGAAGACCAAATAATAGTTGGAAGGATGCAGTAAAAAGGATGCTAACCAGATGCTTGGTATCAGGAATTGGAAGTTGGCTATGGTGGTTAGAGAAGTGTGGAGAAGAAGATTGGGGAGGCCACAGCTCAATATGGGTGTAGTGCCATGTGATGATGATGACAAATGTATTATTATATGTTGGCAAACCTAGGTCACTGACAGCCCCCCCCCCATATTTTCTATCCATCAGCTATGTTCAACATCATAATAATGTACATTATCATTACCATCATTATCACTGTCATTGTCATCATCATAGGCCTCAAACAAATCATTGCATATAAGACACCAATGTAGATGAATTTAAAAATATATATATATATATATATATATATATATATATATATATACACACATTTTCACTTGAACAGAACTTTTCCTACATGATGACATATACGGTATTCTCTATCCATTGTAAACAAATAATTAGTGCGAATTATTTTTATTTATCTCTTTATCACTTGGCGTCTTGAAATAATATATGAAGATTCATTAAATCTATAAAACAATAACAAAGTCCCTGCTAATACAATAATATAGGCTTATTATTACTTTACCATATCATTTTAATAACTATAATACCCGCTTTTGCTTTCGTATTACACTATTTAATTTTTACGGCATATTCGATCACGATTCTCGAGTCCTTACTCTATGATCGGATTATCGATGAATCGAGCAGGTCGAATTTTCTGGAAGTTTTGTTTCGAGTTCATATGAACGATAGCGTTAGCGAAAATCTTCGAAGACTGCGGCATCTGCCAAGGAAAGTATCAACTAAATTTTAGTCCTCGATTGTATTACTAGCAGCATAAAGAAATTTGACTTTTTTTCAATTTGTTTATTTGTAAATAATTTATTATTATAAATGAATAGTCCTATAATTTTCTATCGTCCACTCAAATAGATTTTTTTCTAGAAGCTGCAATATTTAATTATCCAAAAATGTGAATAGCAATAGGCCTGCACAGAAAATAAAATTTAAATGAAAATGAGAATCTGCATGACAATATTGTACTGTAGATGCGCAACAAATACGGAAAATGAAAGACCAGATTTTTTGTGATACAGTTATATCACAAGTTAATTTCAAGAATTTAACAAATTTTCAAGATCGCGTTTTGTTAAACTTCAGTCGACAAAATGAAATATCTTATCATTTATGAATTATGAAACTAACTATATTGATTCATTAACAAACTTAGACAACAATCCGTAAGATTGAAAATCATTTGCACATTAATTTTAATTAAATTGATTGATACGATAATTTCACTGTCACCGTCAAGTATTCTGGGTGAGATTATTTTTCGGGTTTTTTCCTTATCCGTTATATTTATATTTATTATATATTAAAATGAAAAAAAAACGTTGTTATATGTGTGCTGTATTTAAGATTTGTGTTGTCTTGCATTCACTGAAAGCGGACAGATTCACTACGGTACTAATTTTTATTCCATGTTACAGTATTTTTAAATTTAAATCTGAATGAAACTCAATGCTGATTCTTCAATAATTCGAATGCGTAAATTCATTGCTACACTCATATTTAAAAAAAAAATAATTTTGCATTGTTTAAATACGGCTGCATTTAAGTTTTGTTTAGTCCTGCGTTCACTGAAATCGGATAGGTTCACTTCGAAACTTCCATGGCAAGTTGACGAGAAGTTTTTTTTTCTTGTAAGCCCATGTTTCCCTTAACAGAGATTTATGCGCTCTCCCCCTACAGGGAAGAATTTGAACCATACTAATTTAGTTACACTTGTTTTCGTATAGTTGTCACTTGAATGGCCCGTGGTCAGCGTTCCGCCTCATACTGACATCTAGAAAACCAAGGTAGTACTAGGACGGGAAAATTCGGTAAATTTTGCTTAGAGGCATTTTCATTCAGGCTTAAGGATCTTTTACGAGCCTGAAAATCTTCAGACTCGGGACCCACAGCTGAAAGTCCGTCCCGGGAGACTTGCTCCTTGGATTTTTCCGTCCTAAAAAAATCCATCGACCCCGGCCGGGTTTGAACCCGCGACCCTCGGAACCAGAGGCAAGGAGCATAATCACTAGTCCACCGCGGCTGATAGAAGTTAATTTAACATTGAAAAATAATCATATAACATATTGGACACTGTAAAGTAAATTAAATGGCAAAATTCGCTATGTTGAGATATTAAAAAGTACCGTAACACAGAACAGAAAAAGGATATTATGGATAGAATGGGGTAAGGAAAAAAAAAAAGGTGATAGAAAATTGCCCCTATTTTCGTTTTCAGGCAACATTTCATTCGTTGGTTTTTTTCAGAGTCGGATTGCAATGAAAATAAATAATTATTTGAGCCTTTGGCTCTAACACTAAAAAATTGGGACTGGAAATATATATCAATAAAACTAAATATATATGGTCACACATATAAATACATTATATAATGGAAATGGACGGCTAATGACAGACGAGGGAAGTTTTGAGGAAATGGCTGAATTCAAATACCTAGGAACAATAATCACAAATAGGAATGAGATGCACATAGCAATTAAACATAGGCTCAATTCTGGAAATGCGTGCTATTATGCATTACAGAGACTCTTGACCATAGAGAACGCTCTTGATGTCCCAACTCCTTTCAAAAACCGTTAAACTGAAAATATATATAACTATTATTATACCAGTTATAATAAGAACAGTTAAGTCTCGTAGACTGCGATGGGCAGGACAAGTTGTACGTATGGGGAATGAAAGACTTGCATTGAAGCTTCTTGTAGGAAAGCCAGAGGGGAAAACGCTCAGTTGGTAGACCAAGAATGAGGTGGGAGAATAACATTAACTATGATGTAAGGGAAGTAGAATATACAGAGAATGATTGGAAAGCATTAGCTCAGGATAGGGATGTATGGAGTGCTTATGTCCGCGTGGCCATGAACCTACGGGTTCGATAGTGCCAGTGAGTAAGTAAGTATTATTATACCAGTTATATTAATTAGCATATACGGATGCGGAACATGGACTCTTACTTTAAGGGAGGAAAGAAGATTACAAGTATTTGAGAATCAAGTTCTAAGGAAAATGTTTGTACCAAAGAGAGATGAACAGACATATGAATGGAGAAGACTACATAACAGTGAACTACATGGTCTTTATAGGAAGCCAGAGAGTCTCGTATACTGCGATGGGCATGTCATTAATGGCATCTATGGGTAAATAAGTGTAACTAAATTAATTTGGTCTATTAAACTTTTATAGGGAAAAAATCGCTTAGAGGTTTAATTCAATTTGTTCCATAGTACAAGCTCTTAACAGTTTCTATAATCTGAATAGGGAGGCCTTTTTCTTTTAGGATATTCCACAATATTTCCCTGTTTACTCGATCAAATGCTTTATCTAAGTCTATAAATAACAAATGTGTTTCTATGTTTTTTTCTTGTCTTTTATTTATTATCTGATTCAGGGCAAATACTCCATCGGTACAAGATCTTCCTTTTCGGAACCCGTTTTGTTCTTCTGCTAGTGTTTAAGATTAAATTAAAATGTCTAATTAGAAGACTGGATATGAGGTGAGGTATAAAACATTTTAATTGAATCTTTGTTTATTAACTGTTAACAAAGTATACGCAATTATTGCATTACTATATTGTTAAAATGACTGTGTTACGTTTTTAGGGTATTTCGCGTTACGTTACATTTCGAAAGAAAGTTTTCTGTTTTTCCGCCCCAGTGGAATTCAAGACGAGAACGATAAAGAATCAGTCAGGGTAGATGGCAGAATCCTGATATGGACCAACATTCCCTTAAGTTTGTAATTCCGTTCTAACAAGAATTCAGCTTCTAATCAATTTTCCTGCTATTTTTCCACATTTATTTTAGCAGATTTCACATCTTCCTCTAACTCCAAGCGCGACAGGCCTAGCGGGCAGGCCTTACTAGCCGTCTGCTGGCCTCACATCCACATGTGTTACAGATGTAGACGATCATCTAGCCAGTATAGTGGTGACCGGTCAGCATGAGTCCCCAGGCCGTTATGGCTGGTCTTCTCAACCTGGAGTCACTACTCACGATTCTGGATGGGCACTGGTCCCATTTTTAATTTTCTCTCTCCTTGACATCCCAGCTAGGACCTAGCACATCTTCTCCAATAGTCCATTAAAATTATTAAAATGTAAAAATAATGACGGAAGACAGATTTCCAAGCAGAGTTTTAGAATGGGTGCAATTTTGGTAGAAGAAGAAGAGGGCGGTGTTTTTGAACAGCATGAGGAAAAAAAGGATTGGACGATGAAAATTGGATTGAGAGACGAGGAAGAGGATGACAGATAAAGTGGGCATAGGAAAATGTGAGCCTCGCGCCATAGCCGAGTGGTTAAGGCAAGTACCCTTGGTGCAGAGCTATAGTATTTGTGGTTCGAGTCCCCATGGAGGAAGAAATTTCTGGCCGAAATTTTATGAGAAAATTTCTTCCTCCATGGGGACTCGAACCACCGCAAATACTATAGCTCTGCACCAAGACTACTTTCCGTAACCACTCGGCTATGGCGCGAGACTCACATCTTCCTATGCCCACTTGATATGTCATTCTCTTCCTCGTCTCTCAATCCAATTTTCATGGTCCAATCCTTTTTTCCTCATGCTGTTCAAAAACACCACGTTAATTTCGACCGCCCTCTTCTTCTTCTACCAAAATTGCACCCATTCTAAAAATCTGCTTGGAAATCTGTCTTCCGTCATTATTTTTACATTTTAATAATTTTAATGGACTATTGGAGAAGATGTGCTAGGTCCTAGGTAGGATGTCAAGGAGAGAGAAAATTAGAAATGAAGTTATAAAAGAGAACATGAATGTACAAAACTCAATTTTAGAATTTATCCAAGAAGAGCAACTAAAATCCCTCCATGGTATCTTTACCTTGTCGTGGTGGAGTGGCTTGCGTGCTTAAATGATCCTGAGAGCTATGTCGGCGGTAGCATTGCTGCCGATAGGGTTACCCACGCCGGACTGGTCGAAGGTGATAAGCCAGACGAAAAAAGTACCTTGGTCGAAAGAGTGACGATCTTTCACCGTAAAATACAACCGTCAAGAAATGCGGACATGGGTTCAACTGGGGTAAAATTTTCCGGAGCTTGTAGGAAAGCCAGAGGGAAAACGCCCAGTTGTCAGACCAAGAATGAGGTGGGAGAATAACATTAACTATGATTTGAGGGAAGTAGAATATACAAGGAATGATTGGAAAGCATTAGCTCAGGATAGGGATGTATGGAGAGCTTATGTCCGTGCGGCCATGAACCTACGGGTTCGAGAGTGCCAGTGAGTAAGTAAGTAAGTAAGAGCAACTAAAATGGTACGGGCATATTAGGCGAATGAAGGATGAAATATTTCTAAAAAATAATGGAATAGACACCATCAGGAACGAGAAGGAAAAGGACGACCAAATCTCACATAGATCCAAGGAATTAGAGAAACTTTGAAGGAGTGGGAAATAGAGGAAGAAATGTATTAAAATAGAGACGAGTGAAGAAAATTTATAGAGTGAAATTGAAGACAAATCATTGGTGCCGGAAAAATGTATCAACATTGTTAAAACCGGAAATATATATTGTTAATAATTTATGTTTAAACATTCATATTTTGTTCAATTAAACTGTTTTTTTTTATTTTATCTCTTCTAGAAATTCCAGCGAACGCCTCCAAAAATCCATTTCCACAGAATTTCATTTATTTGTTCTATATTTTAAAGTACCATGTTTCTGCACCGCCTATGTCATTGTTCTCATATTGTATTAAAAAGTTTGCTTTTGTTTCAGAACTTATTTTCTGATCCCATAAAAACACCTTTTATTTTTTTATGAATTCCAGCAGCTTGCCATTATGACATTTCTAGTATTCTCTCCTGGCATGGCGTACTTGTGAGATTGGAGCGCCTGGAAGGCGGGGTTACGTTGCCCCGATTATATGTATTGTGATCCCCCAGGAGATACCTTAATGAGGCGAATATGATAATGATGGTCAGGTGGTGTTCGGGGACCGTTTGGACCTCACCTTACAGGCGAGGAAAAAAAACAAAAAATACCTCCCACAGAGAATTTAACCCACCGGGAATCGAATTCGGACCCGCTGCGTGACTAGACAGCACGCTACCTCGAGACCACAGCGGTGGACCAATTTAATTTTGATATTGCAGATTTACCCTTATTTATCCTCTCATCGGCCGCGGTGGACTAGAGGTTATGCTCCTTGCCTCTGGTCCCGGGTTGTGGGTTCAAACCCGGCTGGGGTCGATGGATTTTTTATGATGAAAAAATCCAAGGAGCAATTTATCCGGGAGGGACTTTAAGCCGTGGGTCCCGAGTCTGAAGATTTTCAGGCTCGTAAAATATCCTTAAGCCTGAATAAAATTAATTGAATTCCTTTTTAAATTTTATTAATAACATTCACAGAAGTATTAATTTCACAATGGAATTAGAAACAAATAATAGTATAAATTTCTTGGATTTATCAATAAAACACATTGATAATAAGTTTGAGTTTGGTATCTTTCACAAACCATCTCATACTGATACCACTATCCACAGTTCTTCTCTTCACCCATATACTCATAAGATGGCAGCCTTTAATAGTTAGCCTACATTCATAGACTTTTAAATATCCCTCTTTCACCCTTGGAATATAATAATGAATTGAATATTATTAAACAATTGGCTGTTAATAATGGCTATGACCCTGAAATTATGGAATGTTTAATTAAGAAGGTTCATTACAAAAAAGCAATTAACAAAGTTTTTCCTTTACCCAAAGAAAACATAAAGAAATATGTCGTAATGTCATACATAGGCCCAATTTCAAATAAAATATCTAAACACTTTAAAAAGTTGAACATTAATGTGGCATTTAAAACTAATAAAACTCTACAAAATATAATAAAAAAAAATAAAACCAAAACAAGAAAAGAAAAATTATCAGGTGTATATAAATTGAAGTGTGGCACATGTGACAATGTCTATATAGGACAAACTGGTAGACCTTTTATCTCTCGGCTAAAGGAACACATGAGACCATATAACAGAAATTTAGAAAATTCAAAATATGCTAACCACCTATTCCAATTTAATCATTGTTTCGATCCAAATTTTGAAATTTTACATATTTGTGATAAGGGTAAGAAGTTAGATCTTTTGGAGGCTGTAGAAATTAATAAATTTAAAAGTAGTAAAAAACTGTTAAATTCTCAACTTGATTTGAATGAATCCCCTTTGTTAAATTAAAAAATTTAAATAAATATTGTTGTATTGTTGCTTAGATCAGTTGGAACACAATTCATAATTTAACATGTCTGAAGAAGGTACAGTGTACCGAAACAGCTGTCACTGAATTATATAATAAATATGAAAATCAAATAAAACTACGTTTTATTTTTATTTAAATAATTTTATCAAAAATTGAATGTTGAAGAAACATAGCTTCAAAAACAATGATTATCATTCAATCTTGAGATATTTTCATTAACAAAAATGTGATCTTCCATTGGATTCACACACACACACATTTGTACACAATAAACTACGCTTTCACATTATTCGTTATGCATAACAAAAGGCTCCCTCATTTCTAGACAGCCGACACGAGATGTCAACCGGGTTGTCGGCCCTGCGTGACGGTCGCCTTTACCCACAGAATAAACGAGAGGCTGAATCGAACAAAGGGCCATCTACACCTTCAGAAGGTTTAATTTACTTAATCTAATTATAGGTTATTATTTTTGTTATTATTATTATTATTGTTATTATTTTTCTTTCTTTACCTTGTCAATTTTTTATATTGTATAGTTTATAATTCTTAATGTATGTATAAATTAACCCTGGTGAAATGGAAGAGAAGACCTTACGGCTTTATTTTCCCGTCCTAGCACTACCTTGGTTTCCTAGATGTCAGTATGAGGCGGAACGCTGACCACGGACCACTCAAATGACATCTATACGAAAACAAGTGTAACTAAATTAGTATGGTTCAATTTCTTCCCTGTAGAGGGAGAGCGCCTAAATCTCGTTAAGGGAAACAAGAAGATTAATTTCATCATCGTGACTTTCATCTGTACTAATTTTTGTCCCCAAACATACAAAAAAACCTGTCCCAATCCAGATTGGAAGAGGGTGAAGAGGAGTAAACAACCTCGTTAAAAACAGGATTTCAGTACTTCCTGCTGATAATACCCTGTGTGGCGCCGCCTAGGAATACAGGTACTACTGCCTTGCACTTTGGCAATAGTTCAAGGGATAAAGGAAGATAACGTTGATTAAAAATCTCCTGGTCCTCCAGGTTGGGGATTGACGCATCAAGATAGCTTCCTATTCGTTTGAAAAAAGTATAATACTGAAAAAAAAAACGAGAATGAAATGATGATCTTGTAGAAGATTTCCGGGCTGTTGGCCGTGGTCTTGAGGCTTGTAGTTCCCCGACGTTTCGCCAGAGACTGCGTCCGCATCCTCAAGGGTTGTCTTGAGTCTCAAGACAACCCTTGTGGATGCCGGACGCAGTCTCTTGTAGTTCCCCGACGTTTCGCCAAAGACTGCGTCCGGCATCCTCAAGGGTTGTCTTGAGGGACGCAGTCTCTTGTAGTTCCCCGACGTTTCGCCAGAGACTGCGTCCGGCATCCTCAAGGGTTGTCTTAAGTCTTGAGTCTCAAGACAACCCTTGAGGATGCCGGACGCAGTCTCTTGTAGTTCCCCGACGTTTCGCCAAACACTACTCCGGCATCCTCAAGGGTTGTCTTGAGGGACGCAGTCTCTTGTAGTTCCCCGACGTTTCGCCAGAGACTGCGTCCGGCATCCTCAAGGGTTGTCTTAAGTCTTGAGTCTCAAGACAACCCTTGAGGATGCCGGACGCAGTTCTTGTAGTTCCCCGACGTTTCGCCAAACACTACTCCGGCATCCTCAAGGGTTGTCTTGAGGGACGCAGTCTCTTGTACTTCCCCGACGTTTCGCCAGAGACTGCGTCCGGCATCCTCAAGGGTTGTCTTAAGTCTTGAGTCTCAAGACAACCCTTAAGGATGCCGGATGCAGTCTCTTGTAGTTCCCCGACGTTTCGCCAAACACTACTCCGGCATCCTCAAGGGTTGTCTTGAGGGACGCAGTCTCTTGTAGTTCCCCGACGTTTCGCCAGAGACTGCGTCCGGCATCCTCAAGGGTTGCCTTAAGTCTTGAGTCTCAAGACAACCCTTGAGGATGCCGGACGCAGTCTCTTGTAGTTCTCCGACGTTTCGCCAAACACTACTCCGGCATCCTCAAGGGTTGTCTTGAGGGACGCAGTCTCTTGTACTTCCCCGACGTTTCGCCAGAGACTGCGTCCGGCATCCTCAAGGGTTGTCTTAAGTCTTGAGTCTCAAGACAACCCTTGAGGATGCCGGACGCAGTCTCTTGTAGTTCCCCGTCGTTTCGCCAAACACTGCTCCGGCATCCTCAAGGGTTGTCTTGAGGGACGCAGTCTCTTGTAGTTCCCCGACGTTTCGCCAGAGACTGCGTCCGGCATCCTCAAGGGTTGTCTTGAGGATGCCGGATGCAGTCTCTGGCGAAACGTCGGGGAACCACAAGTCTCAAGACCACGGCCAACAGCCCGGAAATCTTCTACAAGATCATCATAATAACTCCGGCCGTGAAATCCTAAGTCAATATACAAGAATGAAATGCCGGACAGATTTTCCATACTTTCTTCTAAAAAAAAAGCTACATTTTTATATACATTTCTCAGTCGTACGCGTGTATGCTCCGATTGTCAAACTGGGATCCTAGGTTCCAATCCTGACGGTTCTAGAGAGGAATTTATTGATGGTGGGCCATAGAGCCATACCCGGATTTTTCGGGTTTTTCTCGAGATTCTCTCGTTTCCCGAATTTCATCCTACCAGCTCATTTTCCCTTCCCTCCCCTTCACGGCGCGACAGCTCTAGAAGGCTCTTGGCCTACCGCCAGCTGCTGGCATCACATCCACGTGTGTCAATCGCTGAGTCAAATCAAGGTTAATGTTATTATCCAACCTCATTCTTGGTTTACCAATTGGGCGTTTTCCCTCTGGATTTCCTACAAGAAGCTTCCATGCACGTCTTTCATTGCCCATATGTGCCACATGCCCTGCCTATTGCAGTCTATGAGACTTAAGTGTTATTATATCTGGCTTCCTAACTTCCTGATTCCTGACTACCTTCTCCTGGCCACCAAACTTCCTGTAAAGCGACTATATCCAAGGGTGATTCAACTAATTCCCGCGTTAATATCTCTAATGCCCCGCTATTGTATAAAGTCCTAGCATTCCATGTTCCTAGGAACATGTCCTTGTGTTTGAGTCTTTGGCATGGGTTCCTCGAAGTAGTCCCCGCCCGGAGAACCGAATGGGGGACTATTTGACCTCTGGAAAATTTTACCCCAGTGGAACCCATGTCCGCATTTCTTGATGGTTATATTTTTACGGTGAAAGATCATCACTCTTTCGACCAAGGTACTTTTTACGTCTTTCGACCAGTCCAGCATGGGTAACCCTATCGGCAGCAATGCTACCACCGGCATAGCTCTCGGGATCATTTAAGCACGCAAGCCACTCCACCACATAAAACTCCTGGCACGACAGGCCTACCAGCCGGCTGCTGGCCTCACATCCACATGTGTCAATCACAGAGGTAGATGATAAATCAGCCAGTGTAGGAGTGACATGTGGTCAGCATGTCGAGTCCCCCAGCCGTTATAGGTGGTTTTCTCAACCTGGAGCCGCTGCTACTTATTGTAGCCTCACGATGCTGGGTGGGCACCAGTCCCATACTGGCCGAAATACCATGAGAAAATTTCTTCCCCCATGGAGACTCGAACCAGCGCAAGTCCCGTAGCTCTGCGCCAAGGCTTCCTGCCTTAACCACTCGGCTACGACGCGGGACCACTCCACCACATACTATAAATAATTAAACTAAATAAAATTAATAAAATTGATATTTCAATACTAACTGAGGGCAACAAACTTTATTTCTTCTTTCAACGTAGAATGTCGGCGATGAGACGCAGCTAGGCCTGGCGCATCCAAGCCACCAGGAACGGAAGATGTAATTTGGGAAACCCTCTGACGGATGACACTTACTTACTTACTCACTGGCACTATCGAACCCGTAGGTTCATGGCCGCGCGGACATAAGCTCTCCATACATCCCTATCCTGAGCTAATGCCTTCCAATCATTCCCTGTATAATCCACTTCACTCAAATCATAGTTAATGTTACTCTCCCACCTCATTCTTGGTCTACCAACTGGGCGTTTTCCCTCTGGCTTTCCTACAAGAAGCTTCCATGCAAGTCTTTCATTCCCCATACGTGCAACATGTCCTGCCCCATCGCAGTCTACGAGACTTAACTGTTCTTATTATATCTGGCTTCCTATAAAGACCTTTGGCATGGGTTCCCTGAAGTAGTCCCCTCCCGGAGAACCGAATGGGGGACTATTCGACCTCCGGAAAATTTTACCCCAGTTGAACCCATGTCTGCATTTCTTGACGGTTGTATTTTTACGGTGAAAGATCGTCACTCTTTCGACCAAGGTACTTTTTTCGTCTGGCTTATCACTTTCGACCATTCCAGCATGGGTAGCCTTATCGGCAGCAATGCTACCGCTGGCATAGCTCTCGGGATCATTTAAGCACGCAAGCCACTCCACCACATACTATAAATAAACTAAATAAAACTGATATTTCAATACTAACTGAGGGAAACAAACTTTATTTCTTCTTTCAACGTAGAATGTCGGCGATGAGACGCAGCTAGGCCTGGCGCATCCAAGCCACCAGGAATGGAAGATGTAATTTGGGAAACCTCTGACAGATGACACTAGCATACAGATTTAATCATAAATTATTCACTTTATAAATTTATTTAAAATTAATTCAACTTTTAACATAAAAATTTTATAGTTTTAAATTATATTTAAAATATATTTGAAGACAAAAATTATACGCTCAGACCGGGACTTGAACCCGGGACCCTTGATTCTCTAGACCAAGTGCTCTACCAACTGAGCTACCTGAGCAAGTACCGATCTAAACGCAAATCTTTCTCTATATACATTGTAATTTCCATCCACCAAATGCTGTGAAGCCATGCTTCTATCTTGCAAATGGCGGCTCCTTTATTAAGAAGACATATTTGGGAATTATACATTACAGCCAGTACGGCTTTTTCCAAGTTTTTATTATTGATTTCGTACATCTCAATGATGGATAAATCATATTTGAAGAGAAAAATTATACGCTCAGACCAGGACTTGAACCCGGGACCCTTGGTTCTCTAGACCAAGTGCTCTACCAACTGAGCTACCTGAGCAAGTACCGATCTAAACGCAAATCTTTCTCTATATACATTTATTTATTTTAGATATTTAAAATAGTTTATTTTTGTAAAAATTATAGGGAAGCACAGCTTCCATTGATGCCTCACCACTGAAATATATCATACTCGTATTATCCTCAACTGTGTGTGAAATCTGAAATATGGAAAGTGTACTGAATTGGATTTGTACAGGTAGCCATTATAAATGAGAAAAACTCCTTTAAAAAACACAAATGTATTTTAATCTTCTTTGAAAAAACACGTGTTTATATTTACGTAACACAAATTCTACATAAAGAAAGTTTACACTTCTAATATTAAAAACTATAACTACAAATAATTCATTCACTCTCTCATATCCAATTTTTACAAACAAACCTAGACTGCAGTTCACATAAAGTGAAACACTTTTTAAAAATCTGAACTTTTAAGTAAAGTTCCTTCCAAAGTCCAAAGCACAGACGAGCTAAGAGTCAATTATCCAAACTACTTATCAGGATATGTAGGTAGGAAATGACACTGAGGTTTATTTTCATTTTGTTTAGTTGTTTCTTAACTCACCTCATACTTCTTAACTCCCAAGCAGACTCGAGTTTCTTCACTTCATTTGTGACATTCTCAATGCTGTATTATGTTCACAACTGATGTCCGACGCAGGAGAAGAGGCTGTTGGACATCAGTTGCAAACGTAATACAGCATTGAGAATGTCACAAATGAAGTGAAGAAACTCGAGTCTGCTTGGGAGTTAAGAAGTATGAGGTGAGTCAAGAAACAACTAAACAAAACTTATCAGGAATTAAAACTGAAAGAATAATTTACTAAAAATAAATTAATGTTTCCAGACAAGTAGTCTTTAGGCGGCAGTGTAAAAATAATTAGAGAAAAATGTATATCCCCGAGCCAGGATCTGAATCCAAGATCTTCAACTTTACATGCTGGCACTCTACCATTAAGCTACTTAGGCACACCTCCTAGAACAAACACAAATTCTCCTCCCTTTAATCCCCTAATCCCCCGTAAGTAATGAAACATATGTTCACAAGACCAAATGGAGAGCTATTATGAACTTCATATGGAATTTTTTTTTTTTTGCAATGCCACTATAGTTTGTCCAGCTTAAGAAACACACTTGAGGAAAACAAATGGACAGGAAATCCCCGAAGCACATGACTGCTGCAGTTACTGTGATTCGTGCATGTCCAAAACACAGTACAACAGAAGCGAAAAAATAGATCATGTACTCGATTAATATAATTGAGGCGCTTAGAATAATAACGGCAGATCCCAACCAAAGTTCATTTTGAGGTAAATGTCATTTTTTCGCTGAGAATGTATTCGTTTTCACTACGGACAAATTTTAAAGGTGGAAAATGAGAGGTTTGGCATATTCCAATTCGTTTGATACTTGATCACAGGAAAGGTAGATGACAGCTGTGCATGGTCATGCTTCTATCTCAAAATTTGTCGCCGTTTACATTAAATATATAAATATTTTAAAATAACTATATTTAAATAATGATTTGAGAGTAAACAGTTTAATTTTATTCGTTAAATAGTCCTAACAAATGCCACTCTTGATTTCCAAATTCTCTAGATAAATTCACTCCTCACTTCATGAGTCGTGAATGTATCGATAATTTGGAAATCACTTGTGGCATTACTTATGATAAATTTACATCTAAACTCGGATTTAAAGCAAAGATTTCTGGTTTCCTGTATCAGAGCTTTGACCATTAAGCTATCTCTAGATGGAAATTTTACTCTTTCATATATAATCCCATGTGCTTTTTAAAGTGTTTCACTTTACTTGAACCTCACAGTATGCTTTAAAAAGCTCTGAAAACCTTTATCAGTGATTTCCTATTTTAGTAAACATTTTTAGATTTTTATAGACTCCCTTTAGTTTAGGATTACAGAAATATGCCACTAACTCGTTATATACAGGAAATTAACTTTAAAATTCTAAATTTAAGGTAATTAATAATCACTTACAGTTTTATGACAAGGACTCATAAAGAAAATAATGACATTTTATTTAATAATGCTCTTTTTAATAACTAAGATAATATCATGATTTAAAGCTATGTGTGAAACAGTAGACACATTTTTAATATTTAATTTTAGGAAGCGATATTTTAATTATATTATTTTCATTATATAAACATAATATAAATTCAGACACTAAATTATTAAAACAGTTAGAAAATACAAAAGAGCTGACTATTTGGGAAAAAATTTATATTCAGAAGAACAGAAACAGAGTTATGAATTTTGATATTCCGATGGAGGGTGACCTTGTTTGGAGGTTCTTTGGCCAACCACAGGATGGAGCTGACATCGACATCCAGGTGGTACAACATAATGCAACATAAATAAAACCAGTCTGGGAAAGCTGAAGATAAAACAGAATTGTTTTGAAACATGTCCAAGAACAAATCAACATTAATATTGAGGTAAGATGTCCAGACCAAAAATAATATAATTAAAATAACCTCAAAATATAACTTCCTAAAATTAAATATTATATTATTTTCAGTCTGATCATCTTACCTCAATATTAATATTGAATCATAGAACAGGTGAACCATCTCAATTATCTAGGATGTGACATTTAATTTAATTATGATAATGATATAACTAATAAAATAGCAAAATTCCAGGGAATATGTGGTACGATAAAACGATCACTAAATAATAAAACAACAAGAGAGACCCAATTGAAATTTTATAAAACATTGGCAGTACCGGTACTGCTCTATGGATCAGAAGCCTGGATACATAAAAAAACAAGATCTAAGTAGGATAACAGCGGCAGAAATTAAATTTTTGAGATGTTAAAGGATGCACTAAGGAAGACAGAATCAAGAACACAGAAATAAGACAGGAACTTGAAATATTTGCAATAACTGATAAAATAGATACATATAGACAAAAATGGAAGCAACACATAAACCGAATGAATGAAGATAGATATCCAAAACAAATAACAAACCTAAAGGCACCCGAGATGTGGGCAGACCTAGAAAGAGATGGGCTGAAGTCGGAACGGGTCAACAGACCTAATCCATGAATGCAGATGATGATGTTCTTGGACATGTTTCAAAACAATTCTGTTTTATCGTCAGCTTGTCCAGACTGGTTAGATGTATGTTGCACACTCTGGATGTTGATGTCAGCTCCATACTATGGTTGGCCAAACAGTTAGAAAATACAAAAGAGCTGACTATTTGGAAAAAACCTATATTCAGAAGAATAAAAACAGAGTTATGAATTTTGAAATACCGACAGAATGTAACCTTGTTTGGAGGTTCTTTGGCCATTACACCATTTAAACAATGTTACAAACATTAATAGTGTAGTGGATAGCACATTAGTACATAGAACTAGAAGTCCAGGATTCAAATCCCTATTCAAACTGATTTTTCTTTCTTAATCTAGATTCTATCGAAAATATGAAGCTTTACCACAAAAAAGAATGTATAAATTCACAATAAAAATACTTCTGAATAGAAGAAGTCAGTTGGCATGATGGTAGCGACAGCTATTAGCCTTCGGACAAACGAGAATTGTATAAGTAAAAAGAAATGTTAATGATGTTTTTATTATTGATTTAACATTTCTCCATGAAAGATAAATTATATTTGAAGAGAAAAATTTTCTCTTCAAATATAATTTATAGAAATGTTAATGTTTGTATCGTTAATTGAATGGTGTAATGGACAGCACACTAGTACATAGAACTAAAGGTCCAGGGTTCAAACATTAATTTTTCTGTCTTAAATTAAAAAAAATATAAAGAGAATATTTATTTAATAGCAGTTATGCTTTTTTATTTTGATATAATAATTTTTTTTTTCTACTAGCTAGGATTGATGAAGATTTGTAAACTTTTCAAAAATATTTTCAAGAGAACAACCTCAATAGCTAAATTCCTTTGGAATTCAGTAAAAATGTGTCTGACAAATACAGTATATAAATATTTAAATTAATGTTGGGAAGTAAACATTATGAAGTTATATCATTGATATTGAGTGGAGAACATATTTATTTATCAAATAAATTGTAATGATTGTAGCAAAGTATACATAGGAAAAACAAAAAAGTAATTTGGAAACACATACTAAAGAACATTTTTAGAAACATTAAAAATTGTGAAATTGAAAAATCAGCAATTGCTGCACATAGTTTGCTAGGACATCATAAAATTGGAAAAGAGGCAAAACTTTTGAAACAATTAGATAAACCATTGAAATTATCAATTTGGGAAAAGATATTCAATCAGAAGAATAAATATCGATCTATGAACTTTGATATTCCAGTGGATAAAAACATAATTTCAAAATGTATAATCCCAACCAAAGATGGCAGCAGAAGAGGTGATGTCCATAGAGAAATCAACAACCAGAGAATTTCATCAGTGAAAGCCATGACTGAGGAGGGACAAAATGTTGTCTGAAACCGGAGGTATCAAAGAAATTTGAAATTGTATGAGGTGAGTCGTTAAAAATATGTTCTCCACTTACTATTAACAGCATATACAGTCTGTACAGTAAGAGAAATACCTTGTTAACCAACGAGATGATTTTGATTTCATGACAAAGCAAATTTTATCAATTAGTTACTATGCAGTGCAACTAAGACAGTTGAAAGGCAGTCTTCCCTTTGATTTTAGATGTTAGTGTGAAATTCTAACTTATTATACCAGTATGAAGTGCATCATTATTTGTTTATGGATTATTATTTCTATATTTAATTATTTAGGTTATAATTTAACATTTCAAGATGAAGCTGATATATCAAAGAAAATCACAAATTTCACAAAAACAATGGGGATAATAAACGTATAACGAAACCATCTTCAGTATAAAAGAACACAAGATTACAGCTTTGTAAGGTTCTCACAAGACCAGTATTAAGATATGGTAGTGAAGCATGGACAATACGAAGAAGAGATGAAAGCCGAATAACAGTAAATGAGATGTGATTTATGCGCCGTACAGCAGGCTATACAGAGTGGGACCATAAAATAAATGAGGAAATTATGGAGGAGTTGGAGGTAGAACCCATTCTCCATCATATACAAAACTACCAGAACAACTGGAAAGCCCATTTTCAACAAATGCCATCTTGCAGAATTCCTAAAGCTATGCTTTGTTACTGCCCCCCAAGGCAAAAGATCGCTGGGACGTCCAAAAAAGCGCTGGATGTAAAATTCTTCTTTGAGACCATAACAGGCCACATGGCCTAATACTTGCATGGTTGATGATGATGATTATAATTATTTTTTTAATAGAAAGCATCTCTGTAAGTCCTCCTAAAACTGTAAGTAGGCAGAAATCAAACTAAAACTAACCTTAAAATATAAAAATTATATTCCATGTACATGAATAAAATAATTAAGTAGCAAACATGAAGATACGAGGGTGGATCAAATATAAACCGGAATTTGTATCTGGAGTCTCTGGTAGCAAACTGCAAAGGTTGCAGTTTAGAGGGGAAGTTGGTGGGGGTGTCTGGAGTAGGGATCTTGATGTGTCGCACTCCGAAGAGCGACCGCTTGCTTTAGTACGCCATGAGCGAGCAAGAGGTACACACGTCTGTTGCACAACACATTATTATTAAGTTTTTGGTGAAAGAAGGCACTAAACCTTCTGAAATTTTGAGAAGGCTCCATGTGCAGTTCGGGGAAGCAAAAACAATTTTAGCGGGCCGGGATTCAGTGGAAAAATGAGCCCCACCAAAGACGGCAACGAACAAGCATCACTGCAGACATTTGTGCTGTACAGGACCTTATTGAGGAGGATTGGCGCGTAACAATTTCTGAAATTGCTTCACACGTTGGAATAAGCTTCGGAAGTGTTCAAGCCATCATCAGTGATGAACTCAAATTCCGAAAATCCGCCGGAAACCGATCCAAAATGTGATTGTGCTGCACGACAATGCAAGGCCACACACTGCTCGGTTGACACAAGAAAAACTGACGAAAATGCATTGTACACCTCTGGAACATCCTCCTTACAGTCCAGATTTGTCACCCTGTGACTACCATTTGTTTGGGCCACTGAAAGAAGACCTGGGAGGAAGGCGGTTTGGTGACAATGCAGTGGTAGAGGAGTTCGTGCGCAACTGGCTGACTACACGTCATCCCTCATTCTTCAAGGACGGCATCAAAAAGTTGCCCACTCGATGGCAAAAGTGTGTTGGAAATGCAGGAGACTATGTAGAAAAATGAGGTGGTGGTTTTGTATTTTTTTGTTAATTCAATAAAATTGTAAATAATAATTCTGGTTTATATTTGATTCACCCTCGTACAATAAATCACTACTTACAAACTGCCACCTGTTGGTTATAGCTGCATAAAAATTTTGAGAAATCAGAAAATTAGGGGAGTATTTAATTGAGGAGGGTTAAAGATACAGTGGTTAAGTCATGTTTCCTTGTTTTCCACATATTAACATGCGTTCTAATGCCACTCACTGCATTTTTCAGACTTTGGCTTCCGTGCCAGGTGGATAGATGGCATTAATGTGGTCTATTTTCAATTTACATGAATTTACAGCGTATATAAAAGAAAAATTTGTGTTTAGATTATAACTCGCCCAGAAGGCTCAGTTGGTAGAGCATTGGCCTAGAAAGCCAAAGGTCCTGGGTTGGAGTCCCAGCCTGAGCATATGATTTTTCTCTTTAAATATGATTTATCCATCATTGAGATGTATGAAATAAATAATAAAAACATCGAAAGAAGTCATACTGGCTTTATAATGTAAAATTCCCAAAAAAAATTGTCTTCTTAATAAAGAAGCTGCCGTTTGCAAAGATAGAAACAAAGGTTTCATAGTATTTGGTGTGAGTATATAAGAGAAAAGTTTGCATTTAGATTGAAACTTGCCCAAATGGCTCAGTCAGTAAGGGTGTCTTCTATTGAGTTCATTTTATGATCGGTGTTTATTACATGCTTAGTGTAATTAGACTTTTCATATGCATATACGAAATTGTTATAATGGAATGGAGATTCTGAAAGGTCTTTACACAAAAAGCATACATATTTTATAAGTCGAGGATGACGGCTCTGACCTAAGAGGTACATTTTAACTTATTTTATGACTATCCACCTCAACAGTTTTTAACAATGAATTTTATTAGTATTGCTCATGTTTGGAAACCTACTCGCTAGGATTCATCATCTGCTGTGATAATAATCAGTGTTGGCAAATTGACAAATTTATTCCGTGGCATAGGTAATTTTTAATGGAAGCGATTGAGGGATTTTTTGTAGAACTAGGGATCTCTCCTCTTTTATTTCAAACACAGTTATATTATTGAAATTTAATTAATGGTATTATCTTTGATGTTTTTATTATTGATTCAACACTTCTCACTGAAGGATAAATTATATTTGAAGAGAAAAATTTTCGCCTAGACCGAGACTCGAACCCGGGACCTTTGGCTTGCTGGGCCAAATGCTCTACCAACTGAGCTACCGAGGCGAGTTGCGATCTAGATGCAAATTTTTCTCTTATATACGTTGTAATTTCCTCGTGCCAAATTATTACAACGTATATAAGAGAAAAATTTGCGTCTAGATTGCAACTCGCCTCGGTAGCTCATTTGGTAGAGCATTTGGCCCAGCAAGCCAAAGGTCCCGGGATTGAGTCTCGGTCTAGGCGAAAATTTTTCTCTTATGGTTACCCTTAATTAGATGTATCTGCATTAAGACCAGTCTCAAGGGCTAATGGTCAGCATTTCTGACTTACAGCGCATAAGGTCCCAGGTTCGATCCCCAGTCAGACCATAGAAATTTTTCCTTGAAGCAAATTATTTCTGTGGTTGTCCATGGTCTGGAATTTAGGTTAAGAACCCTCCTGTCACTTGATTATCATTTATCATGCATCATATCATCGGGATCCACTGCTGTAGTCTCAAGGTAGCATGCTGCTTTGTCACACAGCAGGCCTGGGTTCGATTGCCGGTCAGGACAGGCTCCTGGGTGAGATATTTCCTCACCTGTAAGACAAATGTCAGGAAGCTAGGGCCCAATGGTCCCTGAAAATCATCTAGCCATCATCATCATCATCATTTCACCGTTGTGGAAAAAAAAAAACAGGAAGCTACCATACCTATAATTCCCTAGTAATGCTGCAAAGTGTAGCATGGAAATGCTATGATTGCTGTGAAAGACCTGCCCTCAGGCAGAATACTATAGAATATAATACCATCGGGGTAATGTAACTCGGCCTTCCAGATGCTCCAACCTAAGAAATGGATTACAATTCCGCCAATGCCAAGAGACAAAGACAGAAATGTCATAAAAGACAACCTGATGGTATTGGACAAAAAAATGTTACTTTTTACTGTGGATGGAAATTACTTCCACCACTGTAACTTTAACCTCTCCATTTATGGGTGACACACACTTCAATGCTAGAATATACAAAACTTAAAAATATTTTAACTTTATCCTTCAGATGGCTGTAATAAGGATAAACATATTTTTGTTTAGAATGTAAAATACTAGAAAAAAATAATATAAGATAATAAATCAAATGTGAAAGGAAAATATACACATTTCCTCGGTCACTTGGACATGTTTTAGAGAAATTTTGAACAGAATTTGATCTCAAAGTTCATCTTACCTTCCACGAGAGGGAAGAAAACCAGCTGACATTGGAATTTCAACCCAGACAGTTGAAATCTACAATCAATTAAATAAATTAGTCCCTCAGGGGTCCTCATCTAGGGGATATGTGGATGGCGACCACAAGGTGCCCAAGCTGAGAAAAACATTTCTTCCACTTACTTGTGTTTTGCACTCTTATAACTTTACTATCTAACCTCTCTTGGTTAACTCTTGTTTTTTTCAACTCCGACGCTATTAGGGCATCCGAGGGCTAGGGAGTCTTTCCTTTCTTCCATTTCTTCTTTCCTTTATTTTCTTTTCTTCTCCAGAAAAGCCTGACCAGAGGCTATAAGATGGCAGCCCCATCACTGGTCTTGCCTTCCTTTGGCCAGCAACCAATCGAAGGGACTATTATTATGCTTTCAAGTCTTATACGAGAATTTCCCGGAAGGATCAAAACGCTGGAGGGAAAATTTTCTATAGGATCGTAACAGGCCTTGGCCTAATACTTGGAAGGAAGAAGAAGAAGTATTATGGAGCTAAAGCTATTAATATAATTTAAATAAGTAATTTAATATACACAGCTAAGTTATTGTAATCAATGGTAAAGAAAAAAATTTCTCCCCTGAATCAGGAATCAAATCCCCACACCTTCAGCTTTACACACTGATACTCTATCATTGAGCTAATTCAAGTTTCCTTTCCATCCAAGCACAAATTTCTCTCTTTAACCTCTCTCTTAATTCCACAACCAATATACTGAAATATTATTAACAATACATGCTATTATGCATTACAGCGACCCTTGTCGCCCCAACTTTTCTAAAAACATTAAACGGAAAACATATAAAACTGTTATTTTCCAGTTATATTATATGGATGCGAAACATGGGCTCTTACTTTAAGAAAGTAGAAAAGATTACATGTGAAATTTTTTAATATTTCAGGTCAATAATTACATGTTTTAAATACATGTGAAAGAGATGTACAAATTAAAATTGAAATGGCAAAAAATGCAACTAAGACATTACATGGAATAATTTGGAACAAAAATATTACAAAGGAAACTAAAATGAAAATTCATAAGAGCATAATACAGAATATTTTGTCATATGGAAGTGAAACTTGGTATTTGATGGAATTACAAAAGAATAAAATTAGAACAGTTGAATTTGATTATCTTATAAGAAGCCTTAAAAAAACAAGTCTGGATAAAATAACAAATGAATTCCTTTGGAAAGAAATGAATGTCGCCACATCTGTTGTTAAGAGGATTGAAAATCAAACTCTTAAATGGTATGGCCATGTACAAAGAATGGAAAATAAAAGAAGCAAAAAAAAATATACCGATTGTCATCCCCTGGAATAAATAAACGTGGCAGACCAACATGGAAATGGAAAACTTATGTCAGAACTATAATGGATGATAGGAATTTGGAAGGAGATTGGAATGACAGAAATAAATGGAGACTGAAGACAGCAAACCTATAAGTGGGGGAAAGCCGAAGAAGAAGAAGAAGAAGAAAAGATTACAAGTATTTGAGAATAAAGTTCTTAGGAAAAATTTTGGACCAGAGAGAGATGAACAGACAGGTGAATGGAGAAGACTGCATAACATTAAGCTACATGATCTTTATAGGAAACCAGATATAATGAGAACAGTTAATCTCGTAGACTGCGATGAGCAAGACATGTGGCATGAATGGGGATGAAAGAGGGGCATGGGAGCTTCTTGTAGGAAAATCAGAGAGAAATTCCTAATTGGTAGATCAAAAATGAGGTGGGAGAATAACATTAACCACAATTTGAGAGAAGTAGATTATACAGGGGATGATTGGATAACATTAGCTCATGATAGGGATGTGTGGAGAGCTTATGTCTGCATGGCCATGAACCTATGGTTTCGATAGTGCCAGTAAGTTAGCTAGTTAATACAAATTGGGTTGATTCTAAAAGATATAGATGGGATTCCACAGCTGATGGAATCCCATGATGTCTTCCTCAAGTAGAAGCAACCTAATATGTATTGTGAATATTTCTCTACATTGGGCAAGGGATCAAGAGAGAGGTTAAAGAGAGTAATTTGTGCTTGGATAGAAAGGTAGCCTAATTAGCTCAATAGTAGAGCATTACCGCGTAAAGCTGAAGGTTTGAGGTTGGATCACAGATTATTACACCCAGAGGAGAAACTGTGAACAGTGACACCTAAAAATTTGTGAGGAACTACAATAAACGAAGGAGTGGTAGCGCTTTTAGTTCATAGAGCACTCGGGAGTATGGGAAATTAGCCATTTTGTAAATTGAATTTCCAATACATATATTGTACAAAAAGAGAAAATAGGGTTTAAATGATGAGTACCAGGCTGCAAGACTTTATATGGGAAAGGAAAAAGATTTTTTTTCTTCCCTATAGAACATAAAAATATAACTATTTGTATTATATCTACTCATTCAAAATTTTACCACCAGATAGTGCTGAATTTCATATTAGTACCACAGCAATATATTAGATGTCAGCGGGATAGTTCTATACTAGCGCAATCTGTGGCATTACCATATTTTACGAACTATAACTAAGAAAGCCAGAGGGAAAACGCCCAGTTGGAAGACCAAGAATGAGGTGGGAGAACAACATTAACTATTATATTATTTTTAGTCTGGACATCTTACCTCAATATTAATGTTGATTTGTTCTTGAACATGTTTCAAAACAAATCAACATTAATATTGAGGTAAGATGTCCAGACTAAAAATAATATAATTAAAATAACCTCAAAATATAACTTCCTAAAATTAAATATTAATATTAACTATTATTTGAGGGAAGCAGATTATACGGGGAATGATTGGAGGGCATTGGCTCAGGATAGGGATGTATGGAGAGCTTATGTCCGCGCGGCCATGAACCTATGGGTTCGATAGTGCCAGTGAGTAAGTAAGTAAGTAAGACACACCTTAATGTTTAAGCAATTTTTTAATAAAATAAATTTTTTAACATTTTTATTATTAAATTGCAAAGCCAGACTAAAAAAAAAAATCTTAGTTTATAAAACCGTTCTGATCTATAAAATCCCTGAAAATCATCATCTGAAATTTCTTCTTCTTCTTCCTGGTCACTGTTATCCTCTTCATATATAAGATAGTCTTCACTGCCATCGAGAGCATTACTTACAACGCACTTCTTAAAAGATTTAACAATAATGTCTTCTCTCACTCTAGACCACAACTGTTTTATCCACTGACACACTTGTTTGATTGTATGTCATTTTAAAGCTCCCTTTGGTGTGAATTCATGTTGGGTTTCATCCATCACCCATTTGTTCAAGTTCACTGGCATCATAGACTGCATTGACGCAACATAGGCTAGCCAGCGTTCTGGGTTTGTGATGGCGGGGCGGGAGGGAGACAGTGTTAGCAACCTTGTGAACTCATGTTCGTCGCATCGGTGCACTGCTGCTGCCAGTTAAATCCTATGTTGCCAGATAGAGATAATTCCCGTGGCATCGAATATATGGCCATTTTTAAGACTGGCAGGAATTTTAAATCAAACACTGGATATTTTTATATTAATTTTGAGTATAAAACGCACCTGAATTTTTCGAAGAGAAAAGTGCGTCTCATAGTCCATAAAATACGGTATGCAAAACTTGCTTAGCTTTCCTATCTATATCTTAAGTCTATGGTTCGATTTCCAATTCAGGCAGAAATTTTACTTTTAAATCTAATTGAGAATGTCCACCGCTGTGGTCTCGAGGTAGCATGCTGCCTTGTCACGCAGCGGGCTCGGGTTCGATCCCCGGTCGGGGCAGTTTTTCTGGGTGAGGTCTGGGTGAGGGTTTTTCCTCACCTGTAAGACAAATGTCAGGAAAACTTTAAGGCCCAAACGGTCCCCGAAATCATATGGCCATCGCAATCATGATCATCCTTACCATTATCATTATCATCCTTCACCGGTGTGGAAAGCAACGGGAAGCTACCACACCTACACAATTCCCTAGTAAAGCTGCAAGCATAGCATGAAAATGCTATGATTGCAGTGAAGGACCTGCCTTCGGGCAGAATTACTATGGATGGATCTAATTGAGAATGGGGTAATGGTCTCTGAAACATGTTTGAGAAATGAGTTGAGGAAGTGTACATTTCCAATTCTACATTAAATAGCAACAGTTTTCAAGTTATGGCAATTTGATTTGATGTTTTCCCATATGGATCAGTCTGTTAGGGAAATACCATCTGTTCCTTTCTACAAGTTATCCCTATATACAATTTACCATACTAAGGTTGCCAGGTTTCCACATTTGATATTGCAACAGCCTTTATTTACACAAAAATAAAATAGTGACAACTTTCCCATAATACTGTTTTATTCTATGCACATATAAAAAATGCATAAAAATGCACTGAATTAATGCAACAAGCTTTGTTTGATTCATCAATATTTCAAATTTATTTGCTTTTACAAATCTCGAACACAATGTAATAGGCTTAGCCATAGAACAAATAAATGTTGTTTTTATACACATGGATTGCTAAAATCACGTGGTAAAATTACTTACTAACTGGACAACTAGAAGTGATTCTCTTAAATTCACTCTTGTCAAAATAAATTAAATTGCATGGAACTTTATTAGCAACTTTTACAGCCATACATATCCTACATAAATGGGTAATAATTGGAGATTAAAACTTAATTTTGTATTTTTCTGAGAAGTTAAAAAAAATTCTGAAAATCTCCATAAATTTCCAGAGATCTTGCAATGCTGAATTGGGACAAATTATACAAATTTAATGATCAGAAAAAAAAAGGTAATTTTAGGCTTAAAAATACAAAATAGGTAATAATGGGTAATATAGGTATTCTTAGACTTTATCAAGTTTTTTTTTGAGTCTTGAGATATCTTACTTCAATTTAATGTTGATTTGATCTCGAACATGTTTTGATATATTGTTTATTTTTTATTATTTCACTTACCTCTGCAGGATAGAAGGCCGTTGGACGTCAGTTGTGAATGTGACACAGCATTGAGAATGTCACAAATGATGTGAAGAAACCCTTGGTCTGCTATGAATTATGAAGTATGAGGTGAGTGAAATAATAAAAAATAAACAATATTAAAAAACCTCATAGTGTTATTTCCTATCAACATAACTTAATGTTTTGATATATTCTTCTATATCATCGTCAGCTTTACTAGAAACTAAATCAGCAAACTATTACATAAAATAATATAAATACACAACATACTGCTTATTAAAGATTCTATATGAGGGATTCTGAGCGAAAGTAGACCAAGTCCACATTTGTACTCTTTTGAGAAAAACTGATGTGATTTATGTGCCATACAGCAGGTAAACAAAATAGAATAATAAAAGAAATGAGGAAATTATGGAAGAGTTGGGGGTAGAATCCATTCTCCATCACATACAAAACTACCAGAACGACTGGAAAGCCCATCTTAAACAAATGCCATCTCTCAAAATTCCAAAAGCTATGCTTCATTAGTATCCTCAAAGCAAAAGATCGCTGGGACGTCCAAAATAGCACTGGATGGAAAATTTCTCTTTGAGACCGTAACAGGCCACATGACCTAATACTTGCATAGATAATGACGAAAGAAAAAAATTGATATAAAGTCATAAGAAATACATTTAGTTGCAGATAAAGAATTAAACATTTTTTTACAGTGAAAAAGAACAAATATAATACTTGGTTCACCATTGCTCTGAAGAATTATTATAATTTCAATTCTAATTCACATAAAATTAGGATTAAAGTTTTTTTTGACTTGATCCACTTTTACTCTGAACACCTCTTATATCAATATGACCTTGAATGTTAAAAGTGTATATAAATAAAAATTAAATGAAGAAAAAAGTATTATTATGGAATGACAATTAAAGATTCCACATGTCATTCGACCTTGAACTTTTTTTTTTTCAATGCCCCAGCTTGTCATTTCGATATTTCTGGTGTACTCTCCTGGCATTGGCTTAATTGTAACCCACTTCTGAAGTTGGGGCACCTAGAAGGTGGAGTTACATTACCCCAATGAAATTCCAGACCATGGGAAACCACAGGAATGATTCCTTTTAAGGAAAAATTCCTATGGTTTGACCAGGAATCGAACCCGGGACCTCATGTAGTCAGAAATGCTGACCACTAGCCCATGAGACTAGTCAGGGCCTTGAATATTAAATAAAAAAAAAAGTAATTTTATGGAATGACTCTGATTTCAGGTATAAACCCTCTACCTGTGTTTGGCATAATGAGAGGTTGAGACAAAAGATGAAGCCCATACTACTGAAAGTCCTTGACACATGAGGATACCAGCTGACCAATCAAACATCACAGGAACAGATCAAATTAAATGGATGAAATGAGTATGCAGATGTGATGGAATTAAATTTTTGGCACGGAAAATAGGAGAATCTCAAGTAAAACCTACCCTGGCTCCAATTCATCCCGCACAAACCCCACAAGAGTAACTGAGATGTGAACTTGAGTCCAGAGCTAGAGAACAAGTTATATTTGAAGAGAAAAAATACTCATAATTAAATATGGGAAATAACATTATGAGGTTCTTAATTCGTAAATTAATGAGTCAATTTTTAACATCTTACCTCATATTTTATGTTTCTTTAAACACGGGAACTAGTTTTCGAGAGAAGGATCTCTCTCATTTTCGACCGACATTATGATTAGCGGATTTTCGTTGGAATCGTTGGAATCTCCATCAATAATGTTGCCATCTGGTGTTTGAAGAAACACAAAATATGAGGTAAGATGTTAAAAAATGACTCATTAATTTACGAGGAAAATATACATTCAGACTGGAAAGAAGCCCAACTGGATTTATAATGTAATGTTTAAATTCCCAATAATAGCCTTCTTAAAAAAGAAGCCGTCATTTGCATGATCAAACAATGGTTCGTAGAATTTGGTGCTCGGGACTTAACGATTTATAAGAGAAAAAATTTGCATTTAGATTAGAGTGCTCAGGTAGCTCAGTTGGTAGGGCATTGGCATAGAAAGCCAAAGGTCCTGGGTTTAAACCCCGGTCTGAGCATATATTTTTCTCTTCAAATATAATTTGTCCTTCAGTGAGAAATATTAAATTAATAATAAAAATATAATCTAGAGGAGAAGTGCCTAATCACCCATACTGGACAAGTCAAAGGCGATAAGTGAGACGAAAAAAAGTACCTTGGCTGAAAGAGTGATGATCTTTCACAGTAAAACTAGAATACTCAAGAAACGTGGACAAGGGTTCCACTGGGGAAAAGTTTTCCGGAGATAAAATAGTCCCCCAATCAGTTCTCTGGATAGGGACTTCAGCAAATTCCATGGCAGAGGTTCATACACATGTTCCTAGGAATATGGAATCTTAGGACATTACATAATAGTGGGGTACTAGAAACATTAACACAGGAATTAGACAAATTACCCTCCAACTCTAGGTCCTGAATTCGCATCTCACTTACTCCATGCGGGGTTCACAGTGGACAAATCAGAGTCAAGGCAGGTTTTTCTGGGTTTTTTTCCATTGCCACAAACTTCATACTCATGATGTCCATTTTGTTTCATTTCATTTTGTCAGCCCCTGCAATGGTGCAACTTGATCAGCTAGTAGAGGGTTATTTTTCTATTTAGATTTCAGTAGAGAAAAATTATATTTTATTTGAAGTTAAAAATATATGCCTGATCGGGATTTGAAATTGATGTTTGTGGTTCTTTAGACCAACACTCTATCCACTAAGCTACCAGGCATTCCGATTCAAATGCATATTATTTCTGTCCTTTTATAACATGAATTTCTGTGCGCTGAGGTATGAAATTTTTATTATGAAAATACATTAGGAAGTAACATTATGAGGTTCTACTTAGGGTCGATTTCACCAACAGAGGTAACTGTATTACTCCAGTTTTCCCCTCTATTTTGTATAGGTTAAACTGGCGTAATACAGTTACCTCTGTTGGTAAAACCGACCCTTATTAAATAAGTTTTGCCTATATTAAAATTAATGTTGGAAAGTAAACATTATGAGGTTATATCATTAATATTAAGTGGAGAACATATTTTTAATAACTCACCTCATACAATTTCAAATTTATGAGACCATTGGTTTCGAAAGAATTTTTCATTCATCTTCAGTCATGACTCAAACTTATATTTAACTTTTATAGGAATTAATTACTATGAGGTTTAATTTATGGTGAATTAAATGTTTTTCTTACCACCCCCCCCCCTCCTTCCTCATAGAAATTTTCTAAGTAGATCGCGATTTCGAGACCACAAATGGTCTCAATCGTCAGCACTTTCTTTGGCCAGGTGGGGGGGGGCGGATGTGATGTCGATCGGAAGAAACTCTTCTTCTTCCCTTTGTTGGTGGACCGATGAACCGTAAATTTTGACCTGATCCAGAGGTTCATCAGTCCACCAACAGAGGGAAGAAGAAGAGTTTCTTCCAATCGACATAACATCCGTCGCCAAGAAAGTGCTGACAATGAGACCGTTGTGGTCTCAAAATCACGATCTACTTAGAAAATTTATATTAGGAGATGTAAGAAACATTTAATTTCACCATGACTGCCAACTGTTTGAATTCTTTGTTGTTGATTTCTTTGCTTTCTTCCATGGTTACCCTCTAGTTCCTGCATTTTTGGTTGGGTTTATAAATGTGAAATCAACAATTTTCGCTAACGGCTTATTAAAAGTTCATAGATCAAAATTTATTCTTTTTAATGAACATCTTCTCCCAAACTGTTAATTCTAATGATTTACTCAATTGTTTCAAAAGTTTTGCATCTCTTTTAATTTTATGATGTTCTAATAAACTATGTGCAGCAATTAAATTAAAAATTGTGAAATTGAAAAATCGGCAATTGCTGATGGAGAAATCAACAAACAAAGAATTTCAACAGTTGAAGTCGTGACTGAAGACGAATGAAAAATTCATTCAAAACCAATGGTCTCAAATAAATTTGAAATTGTACGAGGTGAGTTATTAAATTAAGGTAGAATATTTTTATCACTCACCTCATATTGAGTTATTAAAAATATGTTCTCCACTCAATATTAAGTTTTGCCTGTTTTTATCTTATGTCATAAATTGTTGTCTTTTGTAAGACACGTTTCAAGGCTTCTGTGTTTCATCATCAGTTGGGACAGACTGATCTTCTCTAACTTGTCGTCCCTGGATTTCAATCCTGTTCCCTTCTTTCGTGGTCCAAAGAACTTGCTTATTAAGTTTCTCTCTCAGGGAATTTCAAAATTCATAATTCTCTCCTCATTCTTCTGTATGTAGATTTTTTCCCCATATGATGAGTTCTCATATGTTTTCTATTTTAATAATTTTGTGTTTACATTTATTTTATGTTTATCTGACCAAACATGAACAGCTACTGCAGACTTTTCTACAGGGCCGACAACTTAAAGATTGTACCAGTTTGTACCAACTGAAGATAGAGCAAAGATGCTTTGAAACATGTCTTACAAGAAACAATGAAATATGAGGTAAGATGAAGGTAGATCAAACTTATGGTGGAATTAAATGTTTCTTACCTCTCCTCATATAAATCTTCTAAGTAGATCGCGATTTCGAGACTATAACGGTCTCATCTTCAGTACTTTTTTGGCGACTGATGTTATGTCAATGGGAAGAAACTCTTTTTCTTTCCTCTGTTGGTGGACTGATAAACCTCTGGATCAGGTCAAAATTTGCGGGAATTTGGAAGTTCATAAGTTTTCCTTTGTTTTTCTGAATGTGGATCTTCGGGAAAATTTTGACCTGATCCAGAGGTTCATCGGTCCACCAACAGAGGGAAGAAGAAGAGTTTTTTCCCGATCGACATAATATCAGTCGCCAAAAAAGTACTGAAGATGAGACCGTTATGGTCTCAAAATCGCGATCTACTTAGAAGATTTATATGAGGAGAGGTAAGAAACATTTAATTTCACCATAAATTAAACCTCATAGTGATTAATTCCTATAAAAGTTATATAGACCAAACTTAATTATTTATGAATTTTTTTGTTCCTCTACACTGCTAGTGACTTCTTTAATAAGAAGACTTAATGGTAATTACACCATGTTTGTAGCCAGGGAAGAGCTTATAATAAAGGAGAGAAATAATGTGTTTGAATCAGTATGTATGGTAGCTTAGTAGATACACTGTTGTACAGAACCAGAAACATTGGGTTTAAATCCTGATTCAGGCATATATATTTCTCTTAAATAAAATTTGTCAATTTCTGAGAAGCGATAAATTTAATATTTAAGATTGAAGAGTAAAACCAATTAAATACACTTCCTTAGTATTTTATTAACAAATTGTTAATTTACAATCTGTCATAAAACAGGACACTCAGTAAATACGAGAATGAAAACACATGGATCTACCAAGGGAACTTTCAACCAGTGCATGCTGAAACCTACCCTGAAATTTCTCCCAGAAAAAAGATGTGATGTGTCAAAAAATTAACTGCCATTTTTAACTGCAAGGCACAGAAATCGAAGCGAGAATCCAGCAATGGCAAACCACTGTACGAAGCAGATGGATGTCCCTGCTTCAGTATAGTAGAGAGGAGTGAGGCAGGGCAAAGCTCGGCTGGCAGGTAGTCAGGTTATCCAATTCACCAAGCCAGGAGCTGTATTACTTCCCTGTAGTTTAAATAAGAGATATGGTGCTGGATTTTAGTGCCTTGCAGTTAAAAGCGGCAGATAATTTTTTGGACATGACATTGGACCATCAGAACACTTCTCTGGCAGGAATTTCAAAACAGGTTTCGGCAAGCAGTGCTTGAAAGTTCCTTGCAAGTATTACTTAATAACTCTTAAGCCACTCTTTTTCCTAAACAAAATAAGGTGTAAAAATAAAATATAAAATTATGGAATATTGACATGAAAGGTCCGTCTCCTCAACATAATTACTTATTTAACTGTAGCGCTTTCGGGACTTGTCCCATCATCGGCAGGATTCAAAACTGACGTTTTACTGAAGATCAGGTAGAGGGGGTTACATGTATTGGGTTCGTTTTCGTTTATCAGATTGTCGTTGTGAGCTACTTTCATGATTTCCATCTCTTCAAGTATGTTTATCTTTAAATGTAAAAATAGCATACAGAACTAGGAACAAATTAAACAACATAATAAACAATAACATTGAAGAAAATAACATTTTCAACAGCAAAGGAGTATATAAATTGACATGTAAGGACTGCAACAAATTCTATATAGGAAGAACAAACAGAAAAATTCATCGGAGAACATATTGTTTAAACAATATGTTCTCCGATGAATTTTAATGATTATACCTCATAATGTTTACTTCCCAACATTGATTTAATAGAACAAACAGAAGTTTTAACATCAGATTTAAAGAACATTTTCGAGACTTTATTCATGCAGATGGAAAATCAAGCTACGCAAAACACGTTATCCATGAAGGACATCGCATGTTAAATATTGAAACACCCTAACAGTAATGCACAGAGAAAATAATTCAGCGAAGATAAACGTACTCGAAGAGATGGAAATCATGAAAGCAGCTCACAACAATGAGAATCTAATAAATGAAAACGAACCCAATACATGTAACCCCCTCTACCAGATCTTCAGTGAAACACCAGTTTTGAATCCTGCCGATGATGGGACAAGTCCTGAAAGCGCTACAGTTAAATAACTAATTAAGTTGAGGAGACGGACCTTTTAGGTGAATATTCCATAATTTTATATTTTAATTTTGAATAATATCTCAACGGAACACATCATGAATCTTATAAAAGTTGAAGATGTAAAATGTAATTCAGTGTATTTTAAATTTGTATAAAATGTTAATATCAATGGTGTGTATAAGAGATTCTCTCAAATTATTTACATAAAAAAATTATTCCTTAAACATGTCCCTTAACGGCATTCTGAAAACCTGGCAACCCTAACCTATATTTAAAAATATATACAAATCACACTCTCTTTCACACACACACAAACACACATAAGTCATGATATGCACGGGGATAAATATTTTTTGTACTATCTTCAGTGTGGAAGCCATCATTTGAATAAATTCACACAATTGCTCTCATATCATAGTCTGCCTTCTGTTTCATCACGGACTTCATTATGAACTCTGCATTAAACAGACCTGCACAAAACAGAACACAAGAAAGAATTTAAATTATGTCTCTCTATTCTACATCAATATTTCTTCCAAGCTTGTGAGTTTTCTTGTGAGTGAGTGTTTGAGAAATGACATAAGAGAGTGTCAGTGGGATGACAGTGAGCGAGGGGAGGGAGAGAGAGGAGGGATGTGCAGGTAGTGAAGATGGAGGTGAGATAGAGAGAGTGATCGAGGTGAGGGAGGTGAGCAACGTGATAGCGTGTGAGTGGATTGACAGAGGGAGTGATTGAAGGTAAGAGCAGTGTGAGTGGGATGACAGAATGAGTGACCCATGACAGAGAATGATTGAGGTGAGAGTGAGCTCGAGATGAGAGAGTGTGTGAGGTGGGGACAGTGAGTGAGATGAGGAAGTGAGTGAGGTTGAGAAGAATGATACAGTGAGTAATTGAGGCGAGAGAGTGAGGGGTGGAAGGAGTCTGAGTGGAATGATAGGAGGGAATGACGGTGCCGGGAGGTGAGTGATTGAGGTGAGAGAGTAAGTGAGGTGAGTGGAATGACAGTGAGTGATCGAGGTGAGAGAGTGAGAGTGGGATGGCAGAATGAGTGAGGGAAGAGTGTGTGAGTGGGATGGCAGTGAGTGAAGTGAGGGAGAGTGATTGAGGTAAGAGAGAGTGATGTGACAGAGAGTGATTGAGGTAAGAGAGTGTGAGTCTGATGACAAGAGTAGGTGAGGTGACAGAGTGAGTGAGGTGACAGTGATTGAGATGAGACAGTGAGTGAGGTAACAGTGAGTAAGGTGGCAGTATGAGGTGACAGTGTGATTGAGGTGAGTGAGATGACAGAGTGAGTGAAGTGAAAGTATGAGCGATGACATAACAGGGCTAGTGAGATGACAAAGAGAGTGTGAGTGAGATGACAGTGAGTGGGATGACAGAGTGAGTGAGAGGAAAGAGTGATTGCGAGTGAGGTGACAGAGTGAGTGAGGGGACAGATGAATGAGGTGACAGTGAGTGAGGTGAGACTGAGCGAGGCGACAGCGTGAGTGAGAAATCAGAGTGAGCGAGATGACAGTATGAGTGAGAGATGACAGAGTGAGTGGGTGACAGAGCTGGCAGAGTGACTGTGAGTGAGGTGACATTGAGTGAGATGAGAGACTAAGTGGGTTGTCAGAGTGAATGAGTTGAGAGTGTGTGTGAGATGACAGAGTGAGTGGAGTGACAGTGAGGTGAGAGTGTGTGAGATGACAGAGTGAGTGGTGTAACTGTGAGAGTGTGTGAGGCAAGAGTGTGAATGATGTGAGAGTTTGAGTTAAGTGACAGAGTGAGTGAGATGACACTGTGAGTGAGATGAGAGACCTTGAGTTAGATGACTGAGTAGTGTGAATGAGGTGAGTGTGAGATGACAGAATGAGTGAGAATGTGAATGAGTGAGAATGTGAATGAAGTAATAGTGAGGTGAGTGCGAGTGAGATGATAGTGATTAAGGGGAGAATGTGATGTCAGGGTGAGTAGTTGGGAGAGTGTGAGTGAGGTAACAGGGTGAGTGAAATGAGAATGAGTGATATGACATAGTGTGTGAGGTGACACAATGATTGAGGTTACAGAGTGTGTGAGGTGAGAGTGAATTATGTGACTGTGCGATGTGAGAATGTTAGTGAGATGACAGAGTGAGTGAGGTGACAGAGCGAGTGGCTGAGATGAGAGAGTGAGTGTGTGTGGGATCAAGAGCGAGTGAGGTGACAGTGAGTGAGGTAACAATGAGTAAGATGTGATTCAAGTGAGTGAGTGAGATGACAGAGTGAGTTAAGTGAAAGTATGAGTGACATGACAGGCTTAGTGAGATGACAGATTCGTGAGGTGACAGAGTGGGTAAGATGACAAAGTGAGTGTGAGTGAGTGAGATGACAGAGTGAGTGAAGTGAAAGTATGAGTGACATGACAGGCTTAGTGAGATGATAGAGTGGGTAAGATGACAAAGTAAGTGTGAGTGAGATGGCAGAATGAGTGAGAAGAAAGAGTGATTGTGAGCGAGGAGACAGAGTGAGTGAGGGGACAGATGAATGAGGTGACAATGAGTGAGGTGAGAGTGAGTGTGGGTAAGGTAACAGTGAGTGAGAAATCAGAGTGAGTGAGGTGACAGTATGAGTCAGAGATGACAAAGTGAGTGAGGAGTGTGTGAGTGGGGTGACAGGAGGGAGGTAACAGTTTGAGTGAGGTGATAGAGTGAGGTGACAGAGTGAGAGAGATGTGAGATTGAATGAGTTGACAGTGATTGAGATGAGAGATTGAGTGAGGTGACAGTGAGTAAAATGACGGAGTGAATGAAATGACAGTGAGTGAGGAGAAAGAGGTGAAGTTGGTTGGCAGAGTGAATAAGGTGAGAGTGTGTGAGATAACAGAGTGAGTGGTGTGACAGTGAGCTGATGGAGTAAATGAGGTGACAGTGTGTGAGATGAGACAGTAAGGTGACAGAGTGAATGAGGTGAGAGTGTGTGAGATGACAGAGTGAGTGGTGTGACACTGAGGTGATGAAGTAAGTGAGATGATAGAGTGAGTGATATAACAAAGTGAGTGTTATGGCAGAGTGGGTGAGATGAGAGACCGTATGTTAGATGACTAAGTAGATTGTGTGAGTGAGATAAGTGTGAGAGTGAGTGATGTCAGGGTGAGTGAGGTGACAGGGGGTGAGTATTTGGGAGAGTGTGAGTGAGTTGACAGAGTGTGTGACGTGACAGAGTGACTGAGGTTACAGATTGTGTGAGGTGAGAGTGAATTGTGTAAGATGAGACTGTTAGTAAGATGACAGAATGAGTGAGGGTGTGGCAGAGTGAGATGGGTTTGTGAATGAGTGCCATGGTGTTGGTGTGTGTGTGTGTGTTTGTTAGGGTGTGTGTGTGCATGTGTCTGTGTGTGGTGGGATGAGTCTGTGTGTGGTGGGGTGTGTGTGTGTGGTGGTGAGTGTATGTGTGTGATGGGGTGTGTCTGTGTGTGGTGGTGTGTCTTGTGTGGTGTGGGGTGTGTGGTTGTGTGGTGAGTTGTGTGTGTGGGGTGAGTGTAATGTGTGGTGGGGTGTGTCTGTGGTGGTTTATTGTGTGTGTAGTGGGGGTGTGTATATGTGGGGGTGAGTGTGGGGTGTATATATGTATGCATGTGGGTGCGGGGGTGTGAGTATGTGGTGGCATGTGTGTGTGTGGTAGGGTTGGATGTGTGTGTGGTGGGGTGGTGGTGGATGGGGTTGTGTGGTGGGTGTTGTGGTGGGATTGTGTATGTGGTTGTGTGTGTGGTCGGGTGTGTGTGTGTCGTGGTGTGTGTGGGTCGGGTGTGTGATTGTGGTAGGCGGGTTGGCGTGGGCGTGATGTGGTTAGGGGGAGGGTCGGAGAGGAGTGGGTGGGGGGGCGTGTGGTGGGGGTGGTGATTTCGGCGGGGGTGGTGGGTATGGGGATGGGGTGCGTGGGTTGTGTGTAGTGTAGTGTTGGTGTGTGTGGTGGGATGTGCGATGGTGGGGTGTTGTGTATGTGGGGGTGTTGAGTGTGTGGGGTGGTGGTGTTTGTGTGTGGGTAGTGGGTGTGTGTGTGGTGGTGTGTGTTTGTGTGTGGTGGTGGTGTGTTGTGTGTGTGTGTTGGTGTGTGTGGTTGTTGTTGGTTGTTTGTGTTGGGTGTTTGTGTGATGGTGTGGTGACTAGTGTGTGAGGTTACATAGTGAGGTGGGAAGTTTTGAATGAGTTGACAGTGTGAGTCATGAAAGAGTATGAGTGAGGTGACAGTGTGAGTACGGTGACATAGTGAGTCAGTGATTGAGGTGAGAGTGTTACTACATGAGAGAGTGAGTGAGGTGAGTGATGTGAGAGTGAGAGATAGTGAGGTGGTAGAGTGAATGAGGTGTGAGTGAGGTGAGAGTGAGTGATAATGTGAGTAGGTGAGAGTGCAAGTAATGAGATAGTGAGTGAGGTGCGAGTGTGAGTAGGTGAAAGAGAATGAGGCAAGAGTGAGAGATATGAGAGGTGAGAGTGATTGAGGTGAGAAAAAGAGAAATTGAGGAAGAAAAAGCATGAGCAAGGGAGAGAAAAAGCATGAGGAAGGGAGAGAGAGAGGTTTAGTGTTTGTATGAGTGTGAATGAGTGAAGGAATGTGCGAGAGAGAGAGAGAGAGAGAGAGTGTGTTTGAGATCTGTAAGAATATGAGTATAAGATAGTGTGTGCATGGATGCATAAGTATATATGAGATGTGTGTGTGAATGATACAAGAGTATGCTGTATAGTTAAAAAGGATATAATTTGGAAGGACTGACATGTATGGAAGCAGTCTCTTGGACAATCCACAGTTAAATGTGGAAAACAAGTTTTTGATGATTAAAAATAAGAAAATACTCTCACTTACCAATGCCATTCCTGATGAGATCTTTAAGTAGATGTAGGTCTTGCGAAACTGTAACAATGATGTAGTTGAAGCCATTCTTATTCATATCCTGTATCACTTTAACAGAGCGCCTGTATTTATCGACTTTACCTCCTGCACACTCCACAATTTCTGTTAAAACTGCCGGTCTTGGCACAACTCCCGGCGTCAAATAAAATATTTTATCCTAAACACACATAACAATTATGATTAATACAAGGTGGCTCTGTGACGCAAGCGGTTAGATGCTTGCCACTCACACAGTGGGGTCACTGAGTTCGCATCTCAGTCACTCAATGTACTTGAAAACTAGAAAATGTAAAAAGTGGACAATCAAATTTAATTTAAAATTGGTTCTAAAATGAAACCTAGAAAAGTCAAAGACGAAAATATGAAAAAAAATTGTAGACCATCCAGAAACAAAGCAGAAAATAATAATTATAAGCACTATTTATCCCATATTAAATTAATGTTGGGAAGTAAACATTATGAGGTATAATCATTAACATTCATCGGAGAACATTTTGTTTAAACGACTCACCTCATAGGATTCATGCTCCCATGATACCGTGGTTTCAAACACAGTCGTGTTCATCCTCAACCATAACTCCGACTGACAAAATTCTTCGGCCGTCAACTGTTCTATTGTCGCCATATTCAGTGCTGCCATCTATGGTTGAATTTATGAACTTTGAAATCGAAGTAATTTCGTTAGAGAAATAAGTAGAGAAGCCTTTGGAATTGACAGTTTGGGAGAAAATACACATTCAGAAAAATAAAGATAGATCAATGAATTTTGATATCCCTAACAAAATTACTTTGATTTCGATGTTCATAAAATCAACCATAGATGGCAGCACTGAATATGGCGACAATAGAACAGTTGACGGCCAAAGAATTTCGTCTGTCGGAGTTATGGCTGAAGATGAACACGACTGTGTTTGAAATCACAATATCATGGAAGCATGAATCCTATGAGGTGAGTTGTTTAAACAAAATGTTCTCCGATGAATTTTAACTATTTCCCATGTTACCTGAAGAATGTACCAGCTATTGTGGTTGTAACGTCAGTTCCCAATATTCAGATGTTAGTCCATGATGGAAACATGATTAGATGTTTTCTTCAGTAGAGAGGCAAAATAGAATACATATTTTATTGTAATAAATTTTTTTTCAAAATTACATAGAAAAGAAATTGAAATTTAAGAAAATTTACTTCCACACAATGACAAATCATATGAAATGTCTGTTAATTGAATTGACTGTCAATAATAATCAATATGTCATTGTGTATATTTCTTAAAATTGAACAGCAGCAAAATTAATTCACTAAACCTAACAAAATAAATAACATATTACATTTCACTCATCTGGTGTACATTAACTTGCACTAATAATAATAATAATAATAATAATAATAAATTTTAATATTCAAGTTTCTTACCTTAAATAATTCATTTCTATTATTTTTTTCCAATGCTTGGACGATGCTACATTCAAACTCCTTCTCAAAATCAGTATCGCTTAATATGTAAGGCTTCTCATCTGAAAAAACAACCAAAAAAAGCTATCAATCATTTGATACATGTGTGCAAGAAAAGACATCTGATGTAGAAGTTAGGAGTGTTTGTAACTATCTACAAGTTATGAAACAAAAAATGACAAGTAGAATTTAAGGAAGAAACATGACTTTTTAAGAAGCATGCTTGGAAAAATCAGAAAAGATTCAATTCTAATCACTAAAGTAAGAGAAGTCCACCACTGTGGTCCCGAGGTAGTGTGCTGCCTTGTCATGCAATGGGCCCGGATTCGATCCCTGGTAAGGACAAGCTTCTGGGTGAGGTTTATCCTCACCTGCAAGACTTGTCAGGAAGCTTTGAGGCCCAAAAGGTCCCCAAACATCATTTGGCCTTCATCATCATCCCATGGTGTGGAAAATAACACATTAATTTTTTCTTTTCACAATATCATTATAATATGATCCATTATTAGAACTGTGTTAAAATGACAGTATTGGAAAATGTTAAATAACATCGTTTACTACTTATAAAAGTGGTGGTGTAAAATTCTCAAATATAGATACTTCTAAACCAGGGCCATCCAAACTACGGCCCTCCGTCACTTTCTATTCGGCCCTTGTAAGCCTGTAGCATTCTAATAAATTAAAACATGCTTAAGTTAGGCCTATAATATTAGGCCATCAGTAATCGAACAAGAACTGTTGAATATGTTATAACGACATAACAAGAAAAGTAGAAAATCAACACATGCTTATAATAATAATAATAATAATAATAATAATAACAAACAATAAAATTGTATGGTCATGTACAAAGAATAACACAAAACAGATCCACAAAAAGAATACAATAATGGCTACCACTTGGTTAAATAAAAAGAGGACGGCCAAAAATAGTGTGGATTCGTGGTATTTTGAGCATCATGAGAGAAAAGGGATTGGACGATGAAGATTGGAATGATAGAGATGTGGAGGAGAATGACAGTAGGTTAATTGGATGTAGGAAGATGTGAAACCTACTAAATAAATAATAATAATAATAATAATAATAATAATTCACAACAGATATAACAGGGACTATGGCCCGTACCACCTTGATGTTACTTCCATTTGGCCCGCGACAAAAATAATTTTGGGCGGCTCTGTTCTAAACGAAGCCGGCCATTGGCGATGGCAGTGTCATCTACCTGACAGTGGACGAAACGAGAATTATAGATTTGTATATGTGGAAAGAATTGTTGGTGTTTGTGCCAGGTGTAGAATGGTGTAGTGGGCTGCACACTAGTCTGGAGAACTAGAGGTCCACAGTTCGATTCCTGGTTCACACATTAATTTTTCTTTTCACAATATAATTATAATATTAAAACAACAAAAAGATATTCTCCCGCCTCATTCTTGGTCTACCAACTGGGCGTTTTTCCCTCTGGTTTTCCTACAAGAAGTTTATATGCACGTCTTAAAATTAGAAATTTGTACCTGAGATTTCAGTCATCTTCAACTCTGTAAAATTACAAATAAAAGTATTGACTTATTAAAATTCATATAATACATTTCATTACTTAAATAAAAATAAAACGTAGTTTTATTTGATTTTCATATTTATTATATAATTCAGTGACGGCTGTTTCGGTACACTGTACCTTCTTCAGACTTGTTGCTTAGATCAGTTGGAACACAATTCATAATTTGTTAACATGTCTGAAGAAGGTACAATGTACCGAAACAGCTGTCACTGAATTATATAATAAATATGAAAATCAAATAAAACTACGTTTTATTTTTATTTAATTAATAAATATGGATTTTCATTAAGTAAACACCAACTCAATTGATTATTTAATACATTTCAGAAAAGAATATTTGTTTTCATGGTAACTAAAAAAACAAACAAAAATTTCAATACAAAACAATAACAGGACAACAATCACAAAAATCCAATTAATACATTACATTAGGAAGTAACATTATAAGAATAATATCAGTTATTGTTATTTAAAATAAACCTGACAGCGTCACTTCCTTTAAATATGTTAAATATTATAAGGTTCTTCTTAATAAATAAGATGAATCCGCAGTCATCTTACCTCATAACTTATTGTGTTCTATTGTTTATTTTTTATCATTTCACTCACCTCATACTTCATAATTTATAGCAGACCCAGGGTTTCTTCACGTAATTCGTGACATTGTCAATGCTGCGTCATGTTCACAACTGACGTCCAACGGCCTTCTATCCTGCAGACTGACCTCCGCGCCATCTGGTGGCCACCAGATGGCGCGGAGGTCAGTCTGCAGGATAGAAGGCCGTTGGACGTCAGTTGTGAACATGACGCAGCATTGACAATGTCACGAATTACGTGAAGAAACCCTGGGTCTGCTATAAATTATGAAGTATGAGGTGAGTGAAATGATAAAAAATAAACAATATTAAAGAACCTCATAGTGTTATTTCCTATCTACATAACTTAATTATTGTGTTCTATTTGAACTAGTTTCAGTATTCAAATTCATTGGAGAACATTTTTTAAACAACTCGTGGAAAACATGAATTCTATGAGGTGAGTTGATTAAAAAATGTTCTCCGATGAATTTCAATGATTATACCTCATAATTCATAGTTATATAATGGGAAATAACATTATGAGGTTCTTAATTCGTAAATTAATGAGTCATTTTTTCACATCTTACCTCATATTTTATGTTTCTTTAAACACGGGAACTAGTTTTCAAGAGAAGGATCTCTCTCATTTAATTTTAACCGACATTATGTCATAATATATGAGGTAAGATGTGAAAAAATTACTCATTCATTTACGAATGCCTCATTCCCTAAAAAAGCTGCAAGCATAGCATGAAAAACCATAACTTAAACACAAGATCACAACATAGACTCTTACTTAATATACCGCAACATAGGACATCACATCACTCCATGTCATATACCATCTCCACTTCTCGCAACTGGAATTCCCTACCACAAGAAATAAGGGGCTGCCGGACATTGGCATCTTTTAAAAGAAATCTAAATTTATATTTGCTCTAAACTCGACTTCATTATTATCCAGTGTAAGATATATATATATATTAATTGGTGTTTCCCGTATAATGTATCATATTTATATTATTATTATTATTATTATTATTATCGTATCATTATTGTTATTACCCTATAAAATGTTGTTTGTACATGACATTTACATTGTTACATTTATTGTATCTTTAACTGTTTATAATTAGTATAGTGTATATCTATATTTGTCGAATATTTATTTGTATTTGTCCTGGTTGAGTGGAAGAGAGGGGCTTATGGCCTTAACTCTGCCAGAATAAATAAAGTATTATTATACTATTATTATTATTATGTTTACCTCCCAACATTAATTTAATATAGTTTCAGTAAATAATATAGACTACCTTCAGCTTTTCCATTCACCTTATTTACAAAAATCCAACTTTCATTAATCATATTATGGTAACTTGTTAAAAAATTATATTGTACTTCCACTAGTTAACAACACAAATTAAAATGGGATAAAATTGAAGATAAGAACTGTAGAAAGACAAAACTAATAGAGACTGCATGCAGTTCAGAACTCAATTCTTGGAAACAATGGAACATGAGGAATGGTAGTCTTTTTTATCCGCTGCTTTGCTTATCATTGATTTTAGTTAAAGTCTAGTCTACACTTGTACATGTCCATGCAGGGTGTTACGTATCTGGCATTACCTAAACCAAGCCAATTTATATTTGAAGAGAAAAATGATACACTCCGACCGGGACCCTTGGTTCTCTAGACTAAGTGCTCTACTAACTGAGCTACTGGAGCAAGTATAGATCTAAACGCAAATCTTTCTCTATATATGTTGTAATTCCCGCCCAACAAATGCTATGAAGCCTTTGCTTCTATCTTTGCAAATGGCGGCTTCTTTATTAAGAAGACATATTTGGGAATTATACATTACATTATAAATGCAAGTACGACTTCTTTCAATATTTTTATTATTAAATTCATACATCTCAATGATGGATAAATCATATTTGAAGAGAAAAATTATACACTCCGACTGGGACTTGAACCCGGGACCCTTGGTTCTCTAGACTAAGTGCTCTACTAACTGAGCTACTGGAGCAAGAATAGATCTAAACGCAAATCTTTCTCTATATATGTTGTAATTCCCGCCCAACAAATGCTATGAAGCCTTTGCTTCTATCTTTGCAAATGGCGGCTTCTTTATTAAGAAGACATATTTGGGAATTATACATTACATTATAAATGCAAGTACGACTTCTTTCAATATTTTTATTATTAAATTCATACATCTCAATGATGGATAAATCATATTTGAAGAGAAAAATTATACACTCCGACCGGGACTTGAACCCAGCACCCTTGGTTCTCTAGACTAAGTGCTCTACTAACTGAGCTACTGGAGCAAGTATAGATCTAAACGCAAATCTTTCTCTATATATGTTGTAATTCCCGCCCAACAAATGCTATGAAGCCTTTGCTTCTATCTTTGCAAATGGCGGCTTCTTTATTAAGAAGACATATTTGGGAATTATACATTACATTATAAATGCAAGTACGACTTCTTTCAATATTTTTATTATTAAATTCATACATCTCAATGATGGATAAATCATATTTGAAGAGAAAAATTATACACTCCGACCGGGACTTGAACCCGGGACCCTTGGTTCTCTAGACTAAGTGCTCTACTAACTGAGCTACTGGAGCAAGTATAGATCTAAACGCAAATCTTTCTCTATATATGTTGTAATTCCCGCCCAACAAATGCTATGAAGCCTTTGCTTCTATCTTTGCAAATGGCGGCTTCTTTATTAAGAAGACATATTTGGGAATTATACATTACATTATAAATGCAAGTACGACTTCTTTCAATATTTTTATTATTAAATTCATACATCTCAATGATGGATAAATCATATTTGAAGAGAAAAATTATACACTCCGACCGGGACTTGAACCCAGCACCCTTGGTTCTCTAGACTAAGTGCTCTACTAACTGAGCTACTGGAGCAAGTATAGATCTAAACGCAAATCTTTCTCTATATATGTTGTAATTCCCGCCCAACAAATGCTATGAAGCCTTTGCTTCTATCTTTGCAAATGGCGGCTTCTTTATTAAGAAGACATATTTGGGAATTATACATTACATTATAAATGCAAGTACGACTTCTTTCAATATTTTTATTATTAAATTCATACATCTCAATGATGGATAAATCATATTTGAAGAGAAAAATTATACACTCCGACCGGGACTTGAACCCGGGACCCTTGGTTCTCTAGACTAAGTGCTCTACTAACTGAGCTACTGGAGCAAGTATAGATCTAAACGCAAATCTTTCTCTATATATGTTGTAATTCCCGCCCAACAAATGCTATGAAGCCTTTGCTTCTATCTTTGCAAATGGCGGCTTCTTTATTAAGAAGACATATTTGGGAATTATACATTACATTATAAATGCAAGTACGACTTCTTTCAATATTTTTATTATTAAATTCATACATCTCAATGATGGATAAATCATATTTGAAGAGAAAAATTATACACTCCGACCGGGACCCGGGACCCTTGGTTCTCTAGACTAAGTGCTCTACCAACTGAGCTACTGGAGCAAGTATAGATCTAAACGCAAATCTTTCTCTATATATGTTGTAATTCCCGCCCAACAAATGCTATGAAGCCTTTGCTTCTATCTTTGCAAATGGCGGCTTCTTTATTAAGAAGACATATTTGGGAATTATACATTACATTATAAATGCAAGTACGACTTCTTTCAATATTTTTATTATTAAATTCATACATCTCAATGATGGATAAATCATATTTGAAGAGAAAAATTATACACTCCGACCGGGACCCTTCGTTCTCTAGACTAAGTGCTCTACCAACTGAGCTACTGGAGCAAGTATAGATCTAAACGCAAATCTTTCTCTATATATGTTGTAATTCCCGCCCAACAAATGCTATGAAGCCTTTGCTTCTATCTTTGCAAATGGCGGCTTCTTTATTAAGAAGACATATTTGGGAATTATACATTACATTATAAATGCAAGTACGACTTCTTTCAATATTTTTATTATTAAATTCATACATCTCAATGATGGATAAATCATATTTGAAGAGAAAAATTATACACTCCGACCGGGACTTGAACCCGGGACCCTTGGTTCTCTAGACTAAGTGCTCTACTAACTGAGCTACTGGAGCAAGTATAGATCTAAACGCAAATCTTTCTCTATATATGTTGTAATTCCCGCCCAACAAATGCTATGAAGCCTTTGCTTCTATCTTTGCAAATGGCGGCTTCTTTATTAAGAAGACATATTTGGGAATTATACATTACATTATAAATGCAAGTACGACTTCTTTCAATATTTTTATTATTAAATTCATACATCTCAATGATGGATAAATCATATTTGAAGAGAAAAATTATACACTCCGACCGGGACTTGAACCCGGGACCCTTGGTTCTCTAGACTAAGTGCTCTACCAACTGAGCTACTGGAGCAAGTATAGATCTAAACGCAAATCTTTCTCTATATATGTTGTAATTCCCGCCCAACAAATGCTATGAAGCCTTTGCTTCTATCTTTGCAAATGGCGGCTTCTTTATTAAGAAGACATATTTGGGAATTATACATTACATTATAAATGCAAGTACGACTTCTTTCAATATTTTTATTATTAAATTCATACATCTCAATGATGGATAAATCATATTTGAAGAGAAAAATTATACACTCCGACCAGGACTTGAACCCGGGACCCTTGGTTCTCTAGACTAAGTGCTCTACTAACTGAGCTACTGGAGCAAGTATAGATCTAAACGCAAATCTTTCTCTATATATGTTGTAATTCCCGCCCAACAAATGCTATGAAGCCTTTGCTTCTATCTTTGCAAATGGCGGCTTCTTTATTAAGAAGACATATTTGGGAATTATACATTACATTATAAATGCAAGTATGACTTCTTTCAATATTTTTATTATTAAATTCATACATCTCAATGATGGATAAATCATATTTGAAGAGAAAAATTATACACTCCGACCAGGACTTGAACCCGGGACCCTTGGTTCTCTAGACTAAGTGCTCTACTAACTGAGCTACTGGAGCAAGTATAGATCTAAACGCAAATCTTTCTCTATATGTGTTGTAATTCCCACCCAACAAATGCTATGAAGCCTTTGCTTCTATCTTTGCAAATGGCGGCTTCTTTATTAAGAAGACATATTTGGGAATTATACATTACATTATAAATGCAAGTATGACTTCTTTCAATATTTTTATTATTAAATTCATACATCTCAATGATGGATAAATCATATTTGAAGAGAAAAATTATACACTCCGACCGGGACTTGAACCCGGGACCCTTGGTTCTCTAGACTAAGTGCTCTACCAACTGAGCTACTGGAGCAAGTATAGATCTAAACGCAAATCTTTCTCTATATATGTTGTAATTCCCGCCCAACAAATGCTATGAAGCCTTTGCTTCTATCTTTGCAAATGGCGGCTTCTTTATTAAGAAGACATATTTGGGAATTATACATTACATTATAAATGCAAGTACGACTTCTTTCAATATTTTTATTATTAAATTCATACATCTCAATGATGGATAAATCATATTTGAAGAGAAAAATTATACACTCCGACCGGGACTTGAACCCGGGACCCTTGGTTCTCTAGACCAAGTGCTCTACTAACTGAGCTACTGGAGCAAGTACAGATCTAAACGCAAATCTTTCTCTATATATGTTGTAATTCCCACCCAACAAATGCTATGAAGCCTTTGCTTCTATCTTTGCAAATGGCGGCTTCTTTATTAAGAAGACATATTTGGGAATTATACATTACATTATAAATGCAAGTACGACTTCTTTCAATATTTTTATTATTAAATTCATACATCTCAATGATGGATAAATCATATTTGAAGAGAAAAATTATACGCTCAGACCGGGACTTGAACCCAGCACCCTTGGTTCTCTACACCAAGTGCTCTACCAACTGTTGGAATTACAATGCATATAGAGAAAGATTTGCATTTAGGTCGGTACTTGCTCCAGTAGCTCAGTTTGTAGAGCACTTGGTCTAGAGAACAAAGGGTCCCAGGTTCAAGTCCTGGTCTGAGCATATAATTTTTCTCTTCAAATATGTTTTATCCATCCTTGAGATGTATGAAATTAAAAATAAAAACACTGAAAGAAGCTAATTTAGTTACACATTTCCCTACAGATGAAGGCAAGTGACATGTGGTTAGCACATCATCCCAAAGAGATATCTAGCACAATGAATGAAAGAGTAATTTCTTGTCTTACCTCATAGTTTATGTTTTCTTAAACCTCATAATGTTATTTCCCATATTTAACTATGAAGATATCTAGTAGTCAATTAAGATATCAGTGGGATAGGAAAGTTCAATTAAATTTCGCCCAGAGACTCCAATTTAGGCTCGAGGATCTGTTATGAGCAGAAAATCTTCAGACTCAGAACCCATATCATAAAATCCTCGTGCAAGTCTTATCCTTTGGATTTTTCCATCCTAAAATATCCATCGACCCAACCAGATTTGAACCACTAGCCTTGGAACTTGAGACATGAAACTTAACTCCCACACCACCGAAGCCAAAAACTAACCTATGTGCTAATCCAGAAAATAGACATTAGCTCAGTGGACAGAGTGTTAGCACGGAAAGCTAAAGGTTCAGGGTTTGATTGCCGGTTCAGGCAAACATTTTTCTCTTTACGATTAATTTACAATAATTTAATTGTGTTTATTAATTTACTTATTTCTATCATAGTAATAGCTTTAGCTTCTCAATATTAATTTACTAAATAATGCTATAGTTGTGTGGAGCCCTTCATGTCTTCTTCAGGTAGAAGCCATTCATTGTGTATTTGTGAATGATGATTCATTGCAATTGAATGTGGGGCCAGTAGAGTAAGGTAAAGGAAGGATTTCTGCTTGGATTGTCACCATCGTCAGCTGTTTTCACGACTGTCAATTTTTTCTTTTGCTGGTAATTATCCAAACTGCTATCTGGTGTTCTTTTGAAGGAATTATTTTCTAAACTGCCATCTGGTGTTCTTTTGAAGGAATCATTTTCCAAAAAAGAACACCAGATGGAAGTTTAGAAAATAATTTCTTCAAAAGAACACCAGATAGCAGTTTGGATAATTACCAGCAAAAGAAAAAATTGACAGTCGTGAAAACAACTTACGATGGTGACAATGGGTCACTGATACTGCAGTGCTGTGTTTAAAAAACATAGAAGTATGAGGTACAAAGAAATCATGATTCATTTAATTCTTATGAATTGAACCTCATAATGTTAAAAATTCCCAAATTTAATATATAAAAATTTTTCTCTTTACCATTAATTTACAATAATTTAATTGTGTTCATTAATTTACTTATTTCCATCATAGTAATAGCTTTAGCTTCTCAATAGTAATTTAATAAGTTTTCAGCTGTAAAACTGTGATTGAGTAACAAAAGCCGTTTTGGTATTTATAATGTAATGTATAATTCCCAAATATGTCTTCTTAATAAAGGAGCCGCCATTTGCAAAGATAGAAGCAAAGGCTTCAAAGCATTTGGTGGGCAGGAATTACAACGTATATAGAGAAAGATTTGCATTTAGATCGGTACTTGCTCAGGTAGCTCAGATGGTAGAGCACTTGGACTAGAAAACCAAGGGTCCCGGGTTCAAGTCCCGGTCTGAGTGTATAATTTTTCTCTTCAAATATGATTTATCCATCAATGAGATGTATAAAATTAATAATAAAAACATCGAAAAAAGCCGTACTGGCATTTATAATGTAATGTATAATTCCCAAATATGTCTTCTTAATAAAGGAGCCGCCATTTGCAAAGATAGAAGCAAAGGCTTCAAAGCATTTGGTGGGTGGGAATTACAATGTATATAGAGAAAGATTTGCGTTTAGATCGGTACTTGCTCAGGTAGCTCAGATGGTAGAGCACTTGGACTAGAAAACCAAGGGTCTCGGGTTCAAGTCCCAGTCTGAGCGTATAATTTTTCTGTACAAATATGATTTAACAAACATCTAACTTACACATTTAATAATAACTTACCTAGGAACTTATTGTGAACGTGGCTTTCTCTTATCCAAGCTTCTGATACAATATATTTACACGTCGACAGACAACACAGCAGTTTCACTGTTCGAACAGGCTCTGACATCACCAGGTGTGTTGCCTCTTTACATGACTCTACCACAACACCACCGAGCTGCTTCACTTTCTGCAAAACAAAATACAGTATTACCCCTCTTTTACACTTTTCAAGGGACCACGGGGAAAACGGTGTAAAATAGGGGAAAGTGTAAATTGAGGGAAATGAAGATGAGATAAAAAATGTTGACCCCCCATACTCTGCATCCTTTTCAGAACATGAAAAAAACAGATGGGGATAGTATACTACAGTATTACCCCTCTTTTACAATTTTCAAGGGACCAGAGGGAAAGTGGTATAAATTGGGGGAAAGTGTCTATTATGAAAAACGAAGAGCAGCTAAAAAATGTTGACCCTCACATTGAGCAACCATTCTAGAACATGCAAAAAAGCAGTGAGCTGGGATAATATACAATATTGGCTAAATAATGTAATGTTTTTCCTTTTTCAAAGTTAAAATTGGGAAACACATTATGAGGTTCTTAATTAATAAATTAATGAGTCATTTTAACATCTTACCTCATATTTCATGTTTTTCAAACACGGTAACTATAGTTTTCAAATGATCTTGTCATTCATTTTCAACCGCCATTATGGACTACCGGATATTCGTTGGAATCTCCCTCTATAACGTTGCCATCTGGTGTTGATTTGACGAACTTCGAGATATCGTTGCCATCTGGTGTTGATTCGATGAACTTCGAGATGAGGTCACGTTCATCCGGAATGTCGAAATTCATAGATTTAAATTTGTTCTTCTGTATAAATATTTTCAAAATATTTTCAAAATATTTATACAGAAGAACAAATTTAAATCTATGAATTTCGACATTCCGGATGAACGTGACCTCATCTCGAAGTTCATCGAATCAACACCAGATGGCAACGATATCTCGAAGTTCGTCAAATCAACACCAGATGGCAACGTTATAGAGGGAGATTCCAACGAATATCCGGTAGTCATAATGGCGGTTGAAAATGAATGACAAGATCATTTGAAAACTATAGTTACCGTGTTTGAAAGCATTAAATATGAGGTAAGATGTTAAAATTACTCATTAATTTATTAATGTAATGTTTCTTTTAATTTAAAATAAAATTCTTTACACCTCACCTCATATCCTGTCTTTTATATATGAAGCCCCAGTATGAGCGCATAATTTTTATCTCCAAATATAACTAAATATATATTAATAAAAGTATGCACAAATGAAAAACTTTAGAATGGCAATAATAAATATAGACAAAAAGACAAAAGGATCATCCAATTAATATAAGACTTACTCTAGCAAGTTCAGATTTCTCTGCGACATGTGAGAATATCACGAGTGGTCTCCTGTCTTCAGGAGGAGGATCTGCACATGTCACTTCTACAGTCTCCATCATATTCTCCTGATCAGAATCACCAGACTTTTCAAGACGTGGCCTCTTTGCCCGGCGAGGTTGTTGGTGGACTTGCCTTTACCTTATCATAAGATTCCTGAGTAATGTTTATGGGCATCTTCCACGCCGCTGCAACATACAGAGATCATCCAACATATAGGTTACAAGAATGTTTCTCAACTGAAGGACCCCAATCTACTAGTGGGTCCTGAGGAGGGTTCAGTGGGTTGCAAAGTCTCCCTAATGTTTCATAAGTTTAGTTACTTTTCCAGTTTTGTGATTCTCTAGCAAACCATGATCTGCAATTCCCGATTTTTCAATTTCACCATGTTTCTAAAGTGTTCTTTTGTATGAGTCTCCAAAATTCCTTTTTTGTTTCCCCTATATATATATATATATATATATATATATATATGAATGATGTTATAATTAAATGTTTAACATTGAGCAATGCAAGCTTTTATATACACTTGATTGCAGTTATTGCAACTAATTTAATAATTTACGGATTTCTTACTATCTGGGACATTAACCTTTTTCATTAATTATTACAAAATTATCCAGATTAAATTTTTTTATCGATGCCAATGTAATATTGAATTTGTTAATTTTTTTTAATTTTCTGCATGTTTCAAGATTGTTTTCCTTATATTTAAATTAATGTTGGGAAGTAAACATTATGAGGTTATATCATTAATAGTGAGTGGAGAACATATTTTTAATAACTCATCTCATACATATATGAATTGAACCTCATAATGCTAAAAATTCTCAAATTTGATATATAAAAATCATCTCATATAATTTAAAATTTCTTTGAGATCATTGGTTTCATAGGTGAGATATTGTTTTCCTTTCTTGAAATCAGATTGTAGAGTGGCATATTTTTTAAGTCTTTTTTGTTGTTTGAATTTCTTTAACTTATTTATCATCTATTGGAATAAATTCATGAGAATGTTGAAGAAAATTGGCGAGAACTGGAAGGAGAGGAGGTTCATAAGTAATCTTTATATGAAACAGCAAATAAAAGTTAAGATAGGAGAAGAAATGTCAGAGGGAAGAGAAATTGGAAGGGGGGGGGCAAGGCAAGGATGTCCTTTTTCACCTACTGTTTTCAACATCTACCTGGAAGACCTAATGAAGAACTGCTTCAGGAATACAGGAGGCATAATCATGACAGGAAGAAGAAAATTAAGTGTATAATATTTGCTGATGATATGGCTTTGCTAGCAGAAGATGCAATGACACTGAGGAACATGCTGTTGGAGCTAAATGCAAGATGCGAGGATTATGGGATGAAGATAAATATAAATAAGATGAAGGCCATGATTATAGGAAAGAAACCAAGGAAGATAGACATGAGAATTAAAGATGAGGTCATTCGGCAAGTGGAGAACTTCAAATACTTGAGTTGTACTATCAGCAGTAACATGAACTGGTGGCAAGAAGTAAAGCAGAGGATAGCAATGGGAAAAAGAAAAGAAAAAAGCTTTTAACAAAAAGAGAAGCATTTTCTGCAAACCTTTGGCAAAAGAAACAGAAGAGGCTAGTGAAGTGCTTTGTGTGAAGTATAGCATTGCATGGTGCAGAGACTTGGACATTACAATGAAATGAGGAAAAGTGACTGGAAGCTTTTGAGATGTGGGTATGGAGAAGGATGGAGCATAAATGGACAGACAAAATAAAAAATAAAGAATCAATTGAGTTGGTGTTTACTTGATGAAAATCCATATTTATTAATTAAATAAAAATAAAACGTAGTTTTATTTGATTTTCATATTTATTATATAAATACGTTTTATTTTTATTTAATTAATAAAAAATAAAGATATGCTAGACAGAGTAGGTGAAGGAAGAACAATGCTGGAACTCATAAAGAAGAGGAAACAGAAATTGGATTGGCCACTGGCTAAGAAGAAACTGCCTGCTGATGGATGACCTAGTTGGAATGGTCAACAGAAAGAAGGTTAGAGGCAGAAAAGACATCAGATGATAGACAATATTAAAATAAGTGGTTTGTATGCAGATACAAAAGGGAAAGCTGAGTTAAGGAGAGTGGAGAATGCTGAGTTTGCAGTGAAAGACCTGCTATTGGGCAGAACACTATGAATGTATATGTATCTTCTTTCCAGACCCATTTAATCTAGCTATTACTTATTTTAGGAATTCACACTATGAGGTATATTCATTTAGGTAAAATTTTATCAAATTTTTCTCCTTTTTTTAAATTTAAACTAGTTTTGGAACTTCACACTTCTGTTCCATCATCGGTATCCCTTGACCGTTGTTCTGTCGTCTTGAGAGCTGTCTTTCACTCCCTCTGTTGGCAGACTGGAAAACCTCGAAATCAGATCATTCCCCCTGGGAATTTCAAAGTTCATCAATTTCTCCTTTTTGCTCCTTTGAATGTAGATCTTTTCCCAAACAGTGAGTTCTTTTGGTTTTCTATTTGTTTTAATAATTTAGCCTTCTCTTCATTAAAATGTTTTTCGGACCATGCATGGGCAGCCACTGCAAATGTTTCTACTTCCCCTTTCTTGTCGTTCCTGACATGTTCTTTCACTCTGGTTTTCAAATTTCTCTTAGTTTTTCCTATGTAGTCTTTCTCCCATCCTTCACATTTAATCTGATAAACCCCTGATTTGTTTACTTTTTCTATTTTCTCATTTTTGTTGGGTCTAATCAATCTACTGAGGTTATAGTTATTTTTGTGTGCCAACCTTATGTTGAAATTTTTTAAATGTTTTTGAAACTTACGTGGCTTCAATGGATGATATGTGAATTTTACATTTTCTTCTTTCTATTTTAGAACTTTGAAATGCCCTGGGAGAATGACCTGATTTCGAGGTTTTTCAGTCTGAAACTAGTTTAAATTTTAAAAAGAAGAAAAATATGACGTGAGTGATAAAATTTTACCTAAATAATGTAGCTATGTTTAAAATGTGATTGTATTTTTCTTATAATCATCTTCACTTAATGGAATGTTTGTTAATCTGTATATTAAACTGTTGAATATTGAATGTAACTAAATTGGAAACACCGTCTTGAAAGAATGAGTTTAAATCGTATCCCCAAAGCTGAATATGCGAGAATTTTGTTTATGAGAATACTTTTTTGTGTAATTTTTCTCGGAAGCAAGATAACGAAGATCACTGGGCCGTCCTATTAAATGCTGGAGGGAATATTTTCTATAGGATCGTAACAGGCCTTGGCCTAATACTTGGAAGGAAGAAGAAGAAGAATATTGAATGTTTATGTGCAATATGATTAAAATCTCTTAGTGTTACTTTCTATTGTAATTTTACATTAAAAAAATTAGAATAATTATTATTTATATTATTTTTGGTCTGGACATCTTACCTCAATATTAATGTTGATTTGTTCTTGGACATGTTTCAAAACAATTCTCTGTTTTATCTTCAGCTTTCCCAGACTGAGGGGAAAGCTGAAGATAAAACAGAGAATTGTTTTGAAACATGTCCAAGAACAAATCAACATTAATATTGAGGTAAGATGTCCAGACCAAAAATAATATAATTAAAATAACCTCAAAATATAACTTCCTAAAATTAAATATTAGAATAATTATTACTGATTTTCCGATTGAGGGTCTTTCCACTTTTCAGCGGTTGCCCTTTTACCAGCCGGCTGCTGGCCCTTCACATCCACATGTGTCAATCACAGAGGTAGATGATCAACCAGTGTAGGGGTGACATGTGGTTAGCATGTCGAGTCCCCCAGCCGTTATAGCTGGTTCCTCAACCGGAGCCGCTACTTATTGTAGCTACCCAATTGTCTCACGATGCTGGGTGGGCACCGGTCCCATACTGGCCGAAATACCATGAAAAAATTTCTTCCCCCATGGAGACTCGAACCAGCGCAAGTCCCGTAGCTCTGCGCCAAGGCTTCATACCTTAACCGCTCGGCTACGGCGCGGGACGAATAATTATTACCAAAAATGTAAATTTTATCATCATCATTATCCATGCAAGTATTAGGCCGTGTGGCCTGTTACGGTCTCAAAGAGGAATTTTCCATGCAGCACTTTTTTGGACGTCCTAGCGATCTTTTGCCTTGGTGGCAGTAACAAAGCATGGCTTTTGGAATTCTATGAGACGGCATTCGTTGAAGATGGGCTTTCCAGTTGTTCTGGTAGTTTAAATTTATAACAAGGTTCATTAAAATGCTACTTAAGTTATGTAGATAGGAAATAACACTAGGAGGTTTTTTAATATTGTTTATTTTTTATTATTTCACTCACCTCATACTTCATAATTCAGTATGAGGTGAGTGAAATAATAAAAAATAAACAAAATGCTACTTACCCATGAGGTGGGGAACAAGAGCATATTCAATACGAAATGGATTGCCCAAATTGTACTGTTGATATTTAGGCATTTCTGGCTGCTGGATGCAAGTGTAATGACCAAACAAAATGTCATTCAACCATTGAACATTTACAATAGGTTTGTTCCACTCCCTGGCCTTCTTGTACTTCTGACCATCAAGCCTGCAATACAATATATTTAATAATTATACATTTCATACTCTTAACAAAACAATAGATCATACACTTAACAAATTACACAAAACAATCATCATCATGAACAGGTTTACAATCAGGGTATCCTGCAAATTATAAATATGATGGCAGCACAAAAGATATTGACAATAGAATAGTTGACGGCTGAAGAATTTCATCGGTCGGAGTTGTGACTAAGGATGGACTAGATGTAGTCTGAAACTACAGTTATCGTGAAAAGCACAACATTTATGAGGTGAGTTTTTCAAAAAATTTTCTCCTGATGAATTAAAATCACAAAATTTGTTTTTTCTAAGCATTCAGTGGGGGCACGCCATAGTGTAGTGGTTATGGCACTGAGCTACAAGCCGGAGGGTCGAGGGTTCAAGTCCCGTTGGGGTCAGGATTTTTAAACTGGCCCAAACCCTCTGGCGGCACTATGGCCCTCGGGTCAACTCAGCCTCTAACGGAAATGAGTACCAGATGCTTGTTCTGGGGGTAAAAGCGGCCGTCACGCAAGGCTGACATAAAGTGGGAGCCTTAACCTCCTACTACCCCAAGGGCCTCTGGGCCTGTTGTGGGATCACTTTACTAAGCATTCAGTTGCATTAATTGCTGATGATAACATAAAATCTTTACTGCTTTGATTAAACATAAGAAATATAAACCTTACATTTATAACAATTGGAAAATGTTATGCATCAATCAGCTAAGTGCAATTTAAAAAAAAAAAATTGAGATTTTGATTTCAGACAAACTAAGCTTGATTACAAAGTTCTTCAAAAATACAACAGATAGTAGTTTAGAAAATGACTCCTCCAAAAGAACACCAGATGCCAAAAAATTGACAGTCGTGAAAATAGTCGATGATGGTGACGATGGTCGCCGATACTGCGGTGCTGTGTTTAAAAAAACACAGAAGTATGAGGTAAGAAGAATTCACAATTCATTTGATTATCAATAAAACCTCATAAAGTTAAAAATTCCCAAATGTATTATATTAAAAAAAGTATGTATTTACCTGCGACAGACCAGAATGTGGTTTGTGTTTAGTGAAGTATGATGTGTATTTTGCACCAATTGCCTCTATCATAAATTTGATTCTTGGTCTCTCTTCACCTTCGAAGCCAGTAAAGGCAATTATGTGATTCTTGCATGGTTTGTCATCACTGCAAATACAAACATCAAGTCTTTTATATACGAGAAAAATGTAAAAAAAATATAGAAATTGGTTCTATTGGCTAACACCAATCCACTTGAACTTCAGTGCTCCAGATTCCACATTTAGTAAACACTATTATACAATTGAGGAGTTGAATGGAATATGGGCATAACTCATGTTTTGCCCTTTTTCCGTTCAATGCAATTTTTGGACTCACTATTTTGTAGTTGGTCAGCCTGAAAAGTTTTGTTCCGATATCTCAATTACAGCAGGTTCAGCAGCTGATTGTATCAATTAAAATAAACAACAAATATTTATTAAGGTAAAGGAAAGATATTGTTTATTTTTTATTATTTCACTCACCTCATACTTCATAATTCATAGCAGACCCTGGGTTTCTTCACATCTTTTGTGACATTCTCAATGCTGCGTCACGTTCACAACTGACGTCCAACGGCCTTCTAGTCTGCAGGATAGAAGGCCGTTGGACGTCAGTTGTGAACGTGACGCAGCATTGAGAATGTCACAAAAGATGTGAAGAAACCCAGGGTCTGCTATGAATTATGAAGTATGAGGTGAGTGAAACAATAAAAATAAACAATATTAAAAAACCTCATAGTGTTATTTCCTATCTAAAGTAAAGTAAAAGTAATCCCACTACAGGCCTCGGGAGGCCCTTGGGGTAGTAGTAGGTTAAGGCTCCCACTTTTTCTAGACAATCGGCACTTGATGTCAGCCGGGTTGTCAGCCCTGCGTGACGGCCGCCTTTACCCCAGAACAAGCGTCTGGTACTCATTTCCGTTAGAGGCTGAGTCGACCCCAGGCCATGGTGCCGCCAGAAGGTTTTGGTCAGTTTAAAAATCCTGACCCCACCGGGACTTGAACCCTCGACCTTCCGACTTGTAGCGCAGTGCCTTAACCACTACGCTACGGCGTGCTATCTACATAACTTAATAAAGGAAGGATTCTTGCTTGGATGGGAATGAAGCCTGAATTAGCTCAGTGGTCTGAGCATTAGCATGGAAAGCTAAAGGTTCGGGGTTCGATTCCCGGTTCAGGAAAAATTTTTTCTCTTTACCATTGATTTACAATAATTCAATTGTGTTTATTAATTTACTTATTTCTATCATAGTAATAGCTTTAGCTTCCCAATATTGGTTTAATAAATAATGCTATAGCTGTGTGGAGCCCTTCATGTCTTCTTCAGGTAGAAGCCATTCATTGTGTATTTGTGAATGATGATTCATTGCAATTGAATGTGGGGCCAGTAGAGTAAAGGTAAAGGAAGGATTCTTGCTTGGATGGAATGAAGCCTGGATTAGCTCGTGGTCTGAGCATTAGCACGGAAAGCTAAAGGTTCGGGGTTCGATTCCCGGTTCAGGCAAAATTTTTCTCTTTACCATTGATTAACAAATATTTAATTTTAGGAAGCTATATTTTGACATTATTTTAATTATATTATTTTTAGTCTGGACATCTTCCAGACTCTGGGAAAGCTGACGATAAAACAGAATTGTTTTGAAACATGTTCAAGATCACCGTGAAAACAGCTGATGATGGTGATAATTGCCGACACTGCAGTGCTGTATTTAAAGAAATATAGAAGTATGAGGTATGAAATAATCACGATTAATTTAATTCTTATGAATTTGAACCTCATAATGTTAAAAATTCCCAAATTTAATATATTATATTATATTATTTTAGTCTGGACATCTTACCACAATATTAATGTTGATTTGTTCTTGGACATGTTTCAAAACAATTCTGTTTTATCGTCAGCTTTCCCAGACTGGTTTTATTTATGTTGCATTATGTTGCACATCCCGGATGTCGACGTCAGCCCCATCCCGTGGTTGGCCAAAGAACCTCCAAACAAGGTCACCCTCCATCGGAATATCAAAATTCATAACTCTGTTTCTGTTCTTCTGAATACAAATTTTTTCCCAAATAGTCAGCTCTTTTGTATTTTCTAACTGTTTTAATAATTTAGTGTCTGAATTTATATTATGTTTTTCAGACCAAACATGAGCAGCAACTGCAGATTTTTCAATTTTGGTTCTAGAACCAAAGAACACATAAGAAATTATTAAAAATGGAGAAATTGAAAAATCTGCAGTTGCTGCTCATGTTTGGTCTGAAAAACATAATATAAATTCAGACACTAAATTATTAAAACAGTTAGAAAATACAAAAGAGCTGACCATTTGGGAAAAAATTTATATTCAGAAGAACAGAAACAGAGTTATGAATTTTGATATTCCGATGGAGGGTGACCTTGTTTGGAGGTTCTTTGGCCAACCACAGGATGGAGCTGACATCGACATCCAGGTGGTGCAACATAATGCAACATAAATAAAGCCAGTCTGGGAAAGCTGACGATAAAACAGAATTGTTTTGAAACATGTCCAAGAACAAATCAACATTAATATTGAGGTAAGATGTCCAGACTAAAAATAATATAATTAAAATAACCTCAAAATATAACTTCCTAAAATTAAATATTTAATATATAAACCTATCATATATATCATCGGAGCAGTGTAACTCCATCTTCCAGGTGACCCAACCTCAGAAGTGGGTTACAATGATGCCATCCAGGAGAGAATATCAGAATGTCAAAATGTCATGGTGGCATTGAATAAAAAAAGAATATTATCTTTTCAAATCTCATTACAGCCATTTTTTTATATCTAGTTATAAGCAAAGCTTAAATTATTAACATACCCGAATGGCACAGGAAAATGAAGTGCATGCCACGGAGGCAGAACTTGTAGTTTCAATATAACATCATTCAGCCAGTACGCAGTTACACAGCGCTTGCCCTCTCTGACTGCCTGCAAATCCAACATAATTCTTCATTCAAAATTTACTCATGTACTATTACCTCAAGCCTTGGGTGAAACATTTCAATTCATCTTATCCACACCTAAGCTATGGACTATTGCAGAGCTTGTATATAGTTTACATCGGAAAAATCACCAATCAACTCTTCAAATACTGTAACTATGCAATGGAATCATGTCCTCAGCTACGGTTGGAAACATGTAATGAAGTAAGAATGAAAATTTATTCATGTATTTTTTAAAAGAAAAATTATCATCTGAACCAGGAATCAAACCACGAACCTCCGACTAGGTTGAATTCCTGGTTCAGATGATAATTTTGTTTTCAAAAAATAAACTGTCCAGGACTGAAACATGTTAAACTAAATATAACATCAAAATTTATTTAAGTAAAATTTTATCATATTTGAAGAGAAAAATAATTTTTCCCTTCAAATATAATTTATTTATCATTGATGATGTATGAAATGAACAATAAACACATCGAAAGAAGCCATACTGGCTTTATAATGTGATGTAAAATTCCCAAATAAATGTCTTCTTAATAAAGAAGCCGCCATTTGCAAGATAGAAGCAAAGGTTTCATAGCATTTGGTGTGCAGGAATTGACAGTGTATATAAGAGAGAAATTTGCATTTAGATTGGAACTCGTCCAGATAGCTCAGTTGATAGAGGTATTTCCTGTATTTCTTATCTTTTATCAATTCACATATCACTCTTGGGCACACAACAAATTTCAAACGATTTTTGAAAAATGTAAAATGTAATAATGTAATTCTTTGGCACCAATAAATAAATTTAGTCTGGGTAATCTTCTAAGTACCAATAAAAAAGTCAACGTTCCAGACAGTAAGAAATCTGGAATTTATCAAATAAATTGTGAAGATTGCAATAAAGTTTATATAGGAAAAACAAAAAGGAATTTGGAAATTCGGACAAAAGAACATTTCAGAAATATTAAAAATTGTGAAATTGAAAAATCTGCAATTGCTGCACATAGTTTATTAGAACATCATAAAATTGGAAGAGAAGCTAAACTTTTAAAACAAGTAGAGAAACCTTTGGAATTGACAGTTTGGGAAAAAATATACATTCAGAAAAACAAAAATAGATCAATCAATTTTGATATCCCTAACGAAATTACATTGATTTCGAAGTTCATAAATTCAACCATAGATGGCAGCACTGAAGATGGCGACAATAGAATAGTTGACGGCCGAAGAATTTCATCAGTCGGAGTTATGGCTGACGATGAACATGACTATGTTTGAAATCGCGATATCATGGAAGCATGAATCCTATGAGATGAATTTTAATGATTATACCTCATAATGTTTACTTCCCAACATTAATTAAATATAATGTAATATTAGTTTAGTACCAAAGAATGATTATAGTTTAAATAAACTAATAAAAATTAAAAGATTGATGATTGTAAAAAATCAGGAATATTTCAAATAAAATGTGCAGACTGTGATAAGACATACATAGGGAAAACAAAAAGAAATTTAACCATTAGAACTAAAGAACACATAAGAAATGTAAAAAAAGGGGAAGTAGAAAAATCTGCAGTGGCTGCTCACTTGTCTAAGAAAAGAAGAATATGAGGTGAGGTAAAACAATTTTACTTGAATAAACATTTTTGTTACACAGTATAATGAAATAATATTTCTTATTAGCATCAATGTTGACTTACCCTTTGTACTGTAGGAGATTTTTGAGATTCACACAGGATATGGGTTACTCGAGGACCATATGCAGTTTCAACTTCCCCACCAAACTTCACTATTACACGGTTCCACACTAGCACCTCAGTGGGCATGCTGACATCATAGTCCACAATCAAGAAGATGCAGCCCAACAAGAACAGATCGGGAGGTACTGCAACACAAACAACAACACTTTTAACACATTGAGTTCCAGCCATTTTTATACCTTAAGGGTCCAGAATCCCAGATTTTATACATATATTTATTAATCTATGTAATAGATTAATGTATTCCACTTAGGGTCGAATCTTTGAATGCATTAGACCATAAAAGGCGCTCTCTGCTGAGAAAGTTTTATCCTAATACGATTTTGCTTACTCAGAAATCTATTCATGCGATAATAATTGTTGAAATTCGTAAGCTACCTGACGAGGCAACTTAAGATAGAAACTTATCGTGAGAATCCCGAAGGGAACCGATGGTAACCGATGTAGTTTGAAACCTTGCCACGTATCTTGCTGCTTTATCCAAGATGTCGGACCTTGAAGACTTTGATCATGTTTTCGGTATATGCAGAGAAGAGGAATTTGATAGAGTCTACCAAAGAATTCAACTGGAAGAACAGGAGAATCGGCGTAATATTGCGCGACCCAGACGTCGTTGTATACGGTATTATTTGCGGGACGCAAGCATAAATGCGTTCCTCTATAGCAGACGAAAATAACGGAAGTGGTTTTATCGCTGAGAATTCTGGGTAATTTCTTGCCAATATTACAAAAACGACGACTTTCATGCATGACCAGTTAGTGGGTAGCTAATTCGATCTTTGCACTTGCTCACGGTGAGTCAGCTCACCAGTGATTGGAAGTAATTTGAGTAGAGACTAATGTATTTGCATGCGACCCTTAATGTAGAGAATTTTGAGAATGAATATAATCATATTGTACACATTGCTAAAATAATTAGTTTTGATGAAGATATAATAAAGAAGAAATTAAAGAATTTAAACAACAAAAAAAGGTTACATGAATACACCACTCTGCAACATAATTCCAAGAAAAATGAAAAATTCAAGAAATTTACTTACCATCTAGAAGTTCATAACAAATTTCAAAAGATTTAAAAAAAATTAATATAACATTGGCTCCGATTAATAAATTCAGACTGGGTAATCTTTTTTTTGTAAGCCTATTACAGAGATTTAGGCGCTCTCCCCCTACAGGGAAGAATTTGAACCATACTAATTTAGTTACACTTGTTTTCGTATAGATGTCATTTTGAGTGGTTCGTGGTCAGCGTTCCGCCTCATACTGACATCTAAGAAACCAAGGTAGTACTAGGACGGGAAAATTCGGTAAATTTTGCTTAGAGGCCTTTTCATTCATGCTTAAGGATTTTTTACGAGCCTGAAAATCTTCAGACTCGGGACCCACAGCTTAAAGTCCCTCACGGAGGACTTGCTCCTTGGATTTTTCCGTCCTAAAAAATCCATCGACCCCGGCCGGGTTTGAACCCGCGACCCTCGGGACCAGAGGCAAGGAGCATAACCACTAGTCCACAGCAGCCGACTCTGGGTATTCTGTTAACAAACAAATTAACACCCCAGACAAAAAAAAAATCTGAAATTTATCAAATTAATTGCAAAGATTGCAATAAAGTATATATAGGAAAAACAAAAATGAACTTAAAACTCGCAAATAAAGAACACTTTAGAAACATAAAAAATGGTGAAATTGAAAAATCAGCTATATAAGCATATAGTTTATTAGAGAATCATAGAATTGAAAAAGAAGTAAAACTTTTGAAACATCAAAGATAGAAGCAAAGGCTTCAAAGCATTTGGTGGGCGGGAATTACAACGTATATAGAGAAAAATTTGCGTTTAGATCGGTACTTGCTCAGGTAGCTCAAATGGTAGAGCACTTGGACTAGAAAACCAAGGGTCCCGGGTTCAAGTCCCGGTCTGAGCGTATAATTTTTCTCTTCAAATATGATTTATCCATCATTGAGATGTATGAAATTAATAATAAGAACATCTATCTAAACCTTTGGAATTAACAGTTTGGGAAAAGATAAACATTAAATAAAAACCGTACTAGAACCATAAACTTCAAGGTTTTGGACGAACCAAGCTTGATTATAGAGTTCATCAAAAGTACACCAGATGGCAGTTTAGAAAATTACTTCTTCAAAAATACACCAGATGGCAGTTTGGATAATTACTGGCAAAAGAAAAAAAAATTGACAGTCATGAAAACAGCTGAGGATGGAAAGGCTGTTTTTTCTGATACTGCGGTGCTGTGTTAAAAAAACATAGACGTATGAGGTAAGAAGAATTCATGATTCATTTGATTCTTATTAAGAAAACCTCATGATGTTAAAATTCCCAAATTTATTATATTAAATTATAACTCACATTTCAAATTAGGGTTGTGTCCGTAGAACTGAGCTCTGGGTTGTTGCTGGACCTGCCCCACACTCTGAGCTGACTTAGCTAGGGCAGCCGCTACTCTAGCAGCAGTTGCAGCTGTCTGGTTGTAAGGAGACTTGGCGACCCCTGCTGGCCCAACCACTGCACCTACAGGTGGTGACTGTTGTTGTAATACTCCACCTCCTCCTGCATGAGTATTAGCCACTACCATGCCAGGCGGTCGCACTGGTGACGTTCCACTTGCAGCATTGGTTATGTTGCCCAGAGTGCGCCTCTGCTGCTGTTTAACAATAATTACAAATTATTTCAATTTTAACAAATTCCAAAGGAATGTAACTATTAATTTTGTACATACTATTGAAAATATTTTTTTAAAAAAGTTTTACAGATCTTGGACGGGCAGACCTCAGTTCAGAGACTGAAGAAGTAATTCTTTGTCCCAAGTTGTGGCGACGTTTTGAAGCAGCTAGCTCTCTTCATGCCCGATGTTGTAACATTTTGAAGGATTGGTGTCCCAAAAAGAATTACTGGTTCAGGTTGGGTTTTATTTTCAGTAGAGCTGGAATCTCTTCTTAGGGTCAGAAGTTGGTACACTGGATAGGAAAACACTTTAAAATCACAAACTGTTTCTTGTAGAAATAATTGTAAATTTATTTACTATTTAATTTCCCAGCAGATCAAGTAAATATAGGTGGTATTATTCTTCACCGTCAATTAAAATTAAATTATTTTCTTTTCTTGAGTCAATTATTCTTCATGTATTAAATATCACATTTTATCAGGAGAGCTGTTATTGCTTCTATCCCTGATGAAAGTTATATGCTGAATGACTAGGTAATTCTTTTATAATTTTAAAGAACATTATTACATCACATGATGTTATATTTAAATTCTATTGGTTAATATCCCATTAAATATATAAGGTTTAAATTTGACTTGTTAAATCAAAAAGCTAATTGTTTTAACATCCAATCAGAATTTAGTATACTTTCATTTAAAAATATGAAGTTAGACAGGTGTTCTTATTACAGTTATTATTAGACGTGTTTTTCTAGGAATCAGTTGAATAAAAAACAGTTATTATAGAATTGTCTACGAGTGAAACGGAAGTGAAGTACCTGGAAAGAGATTACAAATTGTTAAATATAGCACATATACAAATGCCAGCTACTACGAACTACACTGATAAAACGAAAATGTACCAGTGTCCCGCCTGCAGCAAGGAAATAACAGAGGGAGACGCAGTGGGATGCGATGGCCCCTGCAAACAATGGTTCCACCGAGAATCCTGTGCAGGGATCACAGTTACAGAATTCAATGTGTTGAAATCATCGAAATGCAAGCTATCATGGCATTGTAATATATGCAAACCCGCATACGAGGAATGGAGCTCTGGTAGGGAAGAAGAAAAGAAACACAGTCTTGACGAAATAATAAATGAACTTAACCAATCAAGGGATGAAGCGAAGAAAAAATCAAGACGCACTGATGGCAAGACTAGCCTATATAGAGACCATGGTAAAAGTCATTAGTACACACAAGAACGCAAGTCCGAACCCAGTGGGAAAGAAATTATATTGTGAGGTGACCCCAGCAGCTACAGATATTCAAGCGGCTCAACCACGCAAAACCCGTAACAAGGAGAATATATCGGAAAGTAGAAAAACAAGTGAAGAACCACAAAGAGACGACCCAGGGATAAATACAGTCAAACAAGACCAAGGACACTCATCAGAAGTACCTATTGAACAAGGAGCCGACCAACAGGAATCTCAGACAAAGGGAGAAGAGATGTGGACAGAGGTACCTAAGCGCAGGAGAATGAGAAAACAAACACAAGCGATAACGGGAACAAACGACAACAGCACAACTCTACGGAGCGGCCCGAGGTCGGCATGGCTGTATGTTGGGAAGCTACATAAAGACTCCAACAAAAACGAGCTAAAAACATACGTCGAAGAAAAAGGAATAGAGGTAAGGGAATGCGAACTGATACATGCCGGACAACTTTCCAATTCATATAGACTAGGCATTCCAATGGAAGACCTAGAAGCTGTGAATGACCCACTATTCTGGCCAAGAGGAATTGTGGTGAGAAGATACTCCTTTCGGAGAAATCGCCAGGAAAGAGGCGTTCGTCTCATCTAAGACGCGCCAACAAATAACAGTCATGACTTGGAACGTACAGGGATTAGGAAGTGTCAAACGTTTAATGCCTACAAACATTCTAACATCAGACATCATCATACTTACTGAAACTTTCAACACATGCGAAACTAGTCTACAAGGCTATTACACATACGAAACACTAGCAACAAAAGGAAGCATGGGAAGACCAAGTGGAGGCATTACATGCCTAATCAAACCTCTTCTGTCTCCAGCGCAGCTAATCCATAGCACACCGAACGTGATTGTAATAAACGCCAATAACCTTGTCATAATAGGTGCCTACTTTCAGCCAGAAAGAACGGCACAAGAAATCATAGAAACACTGGGAGAAGCTTTCCAAAAAATAGACAAAAATAAAGCAGTGATACTCGCCGGTGATTTAAATTGCCGTATCGACCAACATAACCATAAATCCGACACAGTAATAAACTATCTAACAAACGTAGGTTTATGCATCACAAACAAACCAGAAGATAAAACCTATATAGGCCATAATGGCACCAGTACTATCAACCTAATCCTACATAATACACTCATAAATGCAACCAACGCCAAAACAATGGAAAATACATCAATAACACCAATCAGGAAGCATATACCTGTCTACACAAAAATGATGTGGGAAAACGTGCAAAAGAAAACAATTAAAAACCTCTCAAAAACAAAGAGGTGACTAGACACCAACGTCCTAGCAGAAATCGCCGACAAAACAAAAAACCGAGCTCAAAAGGAAATAGAAAACGGAAACATTAACGAAGCCGCCCAAATTTTAGAAAACATAATCAAGAAATCCCAAATAGTGAATTATGTCTCGGAGAGAAAATCCCAACCATGGTTCGACAGAGAATGTTACGAAGAAAGGAAGGAAGTCCTCAAGTCACTACACAGAGCAAGGACATCCTTAAACTCTGAAGACTTGAAGCTATATAACGGAAAAAGAAGACAATACAAAAAATTGCTGAGAGAAAAAAGGGCGTATCATCTTGAAAAGGAAGCAAAGCAGCTGATCAAATTGGCAGTGGACGATCCTTTTACGGCCCTCAAAACAACAAGACCCTACTTTCCGAACATGATACAAATGCAGATTTGGGTAGACCACTTTCGTGATATTCTAAACCAGAACCGAAACGATTTGGCGTTCCCTGCACCTTACAAGCAACACCAAACATTCACAAAAGTTACGGAGCAAGAAATATTAACAGTTATAATGGAAACTAGAAATAAGAAGGCCGCAGGGCCGGACGGAATTGCCAACGAGCACCTGAAACTGGCGGCACCACACCTAGTACAGACATGGACCCAGTTATTCAATAAATGCCTAGAATGCGGGACCATATCAGAAAAGTGGAGACACTCAACAATCAAAATCCTTTACAAAGGCAAAGGCCCTACATCATCACCAGATGCTTACAGAGGCATAGCACTGGAGAATTCATTATTCAAAATCTTCTCAAAGATTCTGACAAAGAGGCTATACGACCTTGCAGACAACGCGATCCCAGAGGAACAATTCGGCTTTAGGAAGGGAAGAGCCACCATACACGCCATAAACAACCTGTTGACAGACATCCAAGAATCACTCAGACACCCCAAAGGTAAACTGTACACAATATTTATCGACTTCACAAAAGCGTTTGATCTACTTGACAGACAGATCATAATGAAGAAGCTCGAAAGGATAAGTGGAGACAACTATTTGTCACACATCATCAGATGTATTATGGCAGTAAATAAAGTGACCATAAACGATAACGTAACGACATCGGCTCCTATAATACAAACAAATGGAGTTCTCCAAGGCGACCCAATAAGTCCTCTGCTATTCAACATCACAACTGCAGACATCGCACATGCTTTAAAGATGGCAAACAGTAAAGCTACCATATACATGTACGCAGATGATATGGTCCTATGCGCGACAAAGCACAGAGATCTACAGGAAAGTTTCAACACCCTCATAACATGGACAGAAGAAAACGGGCTCCACATAAATAAAAACAAGACAATGCAGATGGTCTTCAGAAAGGGAGGAAGAGTCTCAACACACGAAATGGTGTACTATGGACAAGATCCACTAAAACAAACAAGTCATTACAAATATCTTGGAGTAACCTTCCAAACAACGGGCACATGTTTCAGCAAACACGTAACTGAAAAAGCTATTGCAGCCATAAGAGGCATCAACGACATAAAATACATAAATAGACTGTCACTAGATACAGCAAAACAGCTATTCACCGCAAAGATTATTCCAATACTCGTCTATGGCCTGCAAATAATATGGAAATACCTAAAGAAAAACGATCTAAAGCAACTTGAAAAAGTAAAAGCCACTTTCCTAAAAAGAGTTCTCGGTGTATCAAAAAATACTCCATCTCGACTTGTATATGAACTGGCACGGGAACCATTTCTAATAGAAGAGCTAAGGATATCGCTACAGCTACCGGCAACAATTCATTATGACGAGCTTCTAGCGGAAAGAGTGAGGAAAAGAAGCGAGATTGATTCGGACTTCTACGCCACAGAAGCAATGATAAATCGAACGTGGGCGAACCCTGACCAACCACAGCGGCATGTACTTACTCGATTCTCTATACATGGCTTTCATCACGAGATATGCAAAAAACCAGGATTTCACCAAGCGGACGAATATTGTGTGTGTTCTCTGTGTGGATGTAAATGCAGCCAATACCATTTAGAACTGTGTACGAAAAGGACAAAAAGCTTAAACGCTTACAGCAAGAGAGTATTTTAATGCACATTTGTGCGCAATTCTACTTATTATTATTATTACAGTTATAACAGAAAGCTTTATAATTCTGACAACAATGACTTAAAACAATTTTAAAGCATTATTTAGAAAGACTGTTATGTAATACAATTTCTTTAATTGTTACTGAGATATTTTTATTCAACATGAACAACAATGAATTATTTAGATGTTTTTTTCTTTATTTAAGTTATATTTAAATATTAAAAGAATTTTAAAATACAAAATTATTAACTTTAACTTTCACATTTATTATGTTATTAAAATCCTGCTATAAGATCTAATGAAGCCACAAGCGGAGGACTGTAATGAGTTATTAAAGAACTTCCATAGGTGATTTAGTAGAAAATAAAAAATATTTATGGTGAAATTAAATGTTTCTTACATCTCCTCATATAAATCTTCTAAGTAAATCGCGATTTCGAGATCATAACGGTCTCATCTTCCGTACTTCTTTGGTGACTGATGTTATGTCGATCGGAAGACACTCTTCTTCTTCCTTCTGTTGGTGGACCAATGAACCTCTGGATCAGGTCAAAATTTGCGGGAATTTCAAAGTTCATAAGTTTTCCTTTGTTTTTCTGAATGTGGATCTTTTCCAAAACCGTGAGTTCCTTTTGTTTGTCTATTTGTTTAATTAGACTGGCTTTTGATTCAATTAAATGTTTTTCGGACCAAGCATGAGCAGCTACTGCTGACTTTTCCTCTTCTCCATTTTTGATGTTTCTAAGACGTTCTTTCATCCTTGTTTTCAAATTTCTTTTCGTTTTTCCAACATAAATTTTGTCACAATCCCTGCATTTGATCTGATAAATTCCTGATTTGTTTTCATTTTCAATTCTTTTATAGGGGTTTTTTTCCTCAGCTGTAAGACAAATGTCAAGGACAAACTTTTAAGGCCCAAACGGTCCCCGAAATCATATGGCCATCATCATCCTTCACCGGTGTGGATAGCAATGGGAAGCTACCACACCTACAATTCCCTAGTAAAACTGCAAAGCATAGCATGAAAATGCTATGATTGCAGTAAAAGACCTGCCCTCGAGCAGAATTACTATGGATGGATGGATATTTTTCTCTTCAAATAAAATACATTAATTGTCTACTAGATGTCTCATTGTGGTGATGTGCTGGCCACATGTCACTCACTGATGCCAATAGGGAAATAAGCACAGAAGAAACTCTCGCTAAGGGAAGACTCATGTCTTCATGAGGGATGTGTCGGGTATGCACATGGCTTTACCTGATATGTGAGAAGTTGGTCTGGAGGAATGTGAGATGCTGCAACCGGCCGTGTTGGTGACTGCAGAATGCCGGGAGGTGGCTGGTGTTGTTGAGCATGGTGCTGTGCTGTCATTAATCTCAACTGTCCAGCTGCACTGCCCTCTTGTGTACCTGCTGGCTGACCAACCAGAACTGGGCCCTACAAACACATACAAGCTTTAGGATAAAAAATACGACACTGTAAAAAGAGTTATTTGTAAATTAATATACTCAGACAAATCTGAAATCAAATTTATTCATGTTTGGTCTGAAAAACATAATATAAATTCAGACACTAAATTATTAAAACAGTTAGAAAATACAAAAGAGCTGACCATTTGGGAAAAAATCTATATTCAGAAGAACAAAAGCAGAGTTATGAATTTTGAAATACTGACGGAGTGTGACCTTGTTTGGAGGTTCTTTGGCCATCCACAGGATGGAGCTGACATCGACATACATCTAACCAGTCTGGACAAGCTGACGATAAAACAGAATTGTTTTGAAACATGTCCAAGAACAAATCAACATTTATATTGTGGTAAGATGATCAGACTGTAAATAAATTAATTAAAGAAAAATATTTGTATCAAGGTTCAAATGTATAGAATTGGAGTATGTAAAGCTGGGGATCAGATCCTGATTTGAGAAGAAATTTCAGCTGAACTTTAGGACATTCTACGATTATTCATACAACATTCTTATGCACTGATGCACTACATACTTTTACCATTTGTAATAACATCTGATATTATTTTAAACATTGGGGTAAGCTGTGGCGTAGTGGTTAAGGCACTGCGCTACAAGTCGGAAGGTCAAGGGTTCAAGTCCCGGTGGGGTCAGGATTTTTAAACTGACCAAAACCTTCTGGTGGCACTATGGCCCTGGGGTCGACTCAGCCTCTAACATAAATGAGTACCAGACACTTGTTCTAGGGGTAAAGACGGCCGTCACGCAGGGCTGACAACCTGGCTGACATCAAGTGCCGATTGTCTAGAAAAGGTGGGAGCCTTAACCTCCTACTACCCCAAGGGCCTCTCGAGGCCTGTAGTGGGATTACTTTACGAGGGCGGATCGGAAAGTAACGCACAATAATTTTTTTCTGCCTTGGTATTGCAGCTAGAATGTTGAAATTTCACAGAGATATAGTTTGAAGTTTTCACTACAGATGGTATTTTTTCTCAGGTGCACCTCTTGCGAGAGAAGCTTGAACTATGCAACAAAGATGGCGCGCATGCTACAGTCGTCCACCTGTGAGGAACAGAGAAGTGTTGTTCGATTTTTGTGGGCCAAAGGGCATAAACCCAGTGAAATTCACAGGGACATGCGTGGCGTGTATGGGGATGATTGTATGGACCGTAGCAATGTCTTCCGTAAAGTTAGTGCTCGCTGGGTGCCTAAGAACCTGACAGACGACCACAAGGGCCAGCGAATGATGGCAAACTTGGACCACTTAACGCGGTACACCGCACAAGGACATGACTTTCTGGAAGGAATCGTCACAAGTGATGAGTCGTGGGCGTACCACTACACGCCCGAAACAAAGCAGGCATCAGCAGTGCGCAGATGGCTACACTCCAACCAAACGGACTTCTACGAACAGGGCATATTGAAACTGGTAACACGATGGGAAAAATGTGTTGAGAAAGTTGGTGGCTATGTCGAAAAGTAGGTAAAAGATGTAAGTTCATTTGTGATTTTTTTCCTTTTTTTTACTATTAAACTTTTTAAAAAAAATTATTGTGCGTTACTTTCCGATCCGATACGTCCCTCACAGGTGGACGACTGTAGCATGCGCGCCATCTTTGTTGCATAGTTCAAGCTTCTCTCGCAAGAGGTGCACCTGAGAAAAAAATACCATCTGTAGTGAAAACTTCAAACTATATCTCTGTGAAATTTCAACATTTTAGCTGCAATACCAAGGCAGAAAAAAATAATTGTGCGTTACTTTCCGATCCGCCCTCGTACTTTACTTTATTATTTTAAACATTTTGTAACTATTCTTAAAACATATTTTACAATTATTAAATAATTATGCACACAAATTGTGCTATTTATCTCTCAATAAAGTTCTACAGAATTGCAGTACGCATGCATGAATATTGAATGTAACAACCACTAGATGGCACGACATATCTGCAAAATCGATGTGACCTACATTCGCAATTAATTCCAAACCATAATTCAAGAAATTAACTTCATTTTTTAGACATTTTTATTAAGTTATAATTTTCACTGAAGGTGAAATTATATTTCAAGAGAAAAAAATACGCTCAGGCTGGGGTTTGAACCTAGGACCTTTGGTTTTCTATGCCAATGCAAAGTTCGTCGGTCAGCCATCAGATGGCGCGGAGGTCAGTCTGCAGGAGAGGAGACCATTGGACGTCAGTTGTGAACGTGAACAGCATTGAGAATGTCATAAAATACAGTGACAAAATCTAGATCTGCGAGGGAGTTAAGAAGTATGAGGTGAGTCAAGAAACAACTCAACAAAATAGCAGTAAAGTTGGGCATCTCTCTAGCAACCGTAAACAACATAATAAATAAAAATTTAAACTTAGAAAAGCGACATAAAAGCTGGGTTCACAAGCTCCTACCAAGACACATTGCAGAAAGGCACACCAACAGTAGAAAGCTCTATGAACGCCATCTTGTGGATGATAAATGGAAGTTTATAGTGACTTTAGATGAGGCATATGTATACCTTAATGATACAAATAAGCCACGAGCAATTTTTTACTGTCCAAGAGGTGAAAAAAATGTTGAAAAGCGGTATACCGACTGCAAGGAAAGTTTTTCACGTGGCTTCATGATAATTGCAGGATTTTGCTACAATGGCAAGTTAATCATCCATAGAGTAGAAAAAAAAGCTGAAGTTAACTCTGCCTACTACCAAAGGAATGTCCTGTCACCAATTTATACCTCTGAGATACCTTCCCTCTATGGTAGAGAAGTGAACAATGTCTGGATCCATCAGGATAAAGCTTCAAGCCACACCTCTGCTGCTACACGCCGGTTCATGGAGACAATGGAGCAGACAACTGGAATACATGCAGTGCCCTTCAGTGAAATACCTGTCAAGTCCCCCGATGCTGCACCCATGGATTTTTGTGCGTTTGGTCTCCTAAAAAGAGCGCTTGGAAGTAGGAGACCATGCTCTATTGAAGGTCTATGGAAAGACTGCAAGGAGGAGTGCTCCAAATTCGACATCGCTGTTCTTCGTAAAGCACTTCTGCAGTGGAAACTCCATTGCAGAGCAATAGCTAGGGTCCAAGGCCATCCAATCAAACACAACCACTGGTGGAGACACGGGTTTTCATAAACAGGTTAGTGATGCAAACTTGTCCCCAGGAATCGTGAACAGTCCTCCATAAAGTTAAAGGCAAATGGATTTTGAAATTGGTATCACAAAAATATGGAATTTTATGAGGTGAGATGTAAAAACATTTTATCCAACTCAATTATAAATTGAATAGTTTTCCCCGAAAACAGATCTAATTCATAAACTGCTACTCATGACTCGACTAATTTCTTCAGCCATTTTGTTACATACAGATCACTATTCACTTGAAAACCAACTTTTAAAAATAAATAAAACATATCTGCATGAGAGCAGGGATAGTTTTACATCCACCATGCCGTGATAGTCTCCGGATGTATCACTAATCCACCGAAAACTCAATTTTCGAATTTTTGTGAGTTAGATCTCTTTTCGGGGCAACTATTCAATTGAAAATTACCTCACAGTGTTACTTGCCACTGTAATTTTGATTAAATATAGCAACTTATTAATACCATTGATTTGAACACCTCCTTTATCCTCTTAAGGATTTGATTGCATACTACTTCTTTAGTAGGCGACTACAGCCTCATTGAAGTTTTGGCCTCTTCAACAATTTTCTCCACCTGGATCTATCCTGGATACAGACTGGCCAATTATTTCCAATTTTCATTTCTAATACATCTTTTAAAACATCATCCTGCCATCTGTTTTCGGGCGTCCAGCTGTTCTGGTGCATATTGGTTTCCATTTGTATATTTGAAGAGAAAAATTTTCACCTAGACCGGGACTCGAACCCGGGACCCTTGGCTTTCCGGGCCAAGTGCTCTACCAACTGAGCTACCGAGGCGAGTTACGATCTAGACGCAAATTTTTCTCTTATGTACGTTGTAATTCCCTCGCGCCAAATGCTTGAAACCATAGCTTCTATCTTTGCAAATGGCGGCTTCTTAGTTAAGAAGACATTTATTGGGAATTTAACACTACTTTATAGCCAGTAGGGCTTCTATTGACGATTTTTATTATTAATTTAACACTTCTCATAGAAGGATAAATTATATTTGAAGAGAAAAATTTTCGCCTAGACCGGGACTCGAACCCGGGACCCTTGGCTTTCCGGGCCAAGTGCTCTACCAACTGAGCTACCGAGGCGAGTTACGATCTAGACGCAAATTTTTCTCTTATGTACGTTGTAATTCCCTCGCGCCAAATGCTTGAAACCATAGCTTCTATCTTTGCAAATGGCGGCTTCTTAGTTAAGAAGACATTTATTGGGAATTTAACACTACTTTATAGCCAGTAGGGCTTCTATTGACGATTTTTATTATTAATTTAACACTTCTCATAGAAGGATAAATTATATTTGAAGAGAAAAATTTTCGCCTAGACCATTTGTATATTATTCTTATAAGCTTGTTTTCCTGCATTCTATTTATATGTCTAAACCAGCACAGTCTTTGAGCTTTAATGTGGTTTATTACATTTTTATTTCGTATTAGACTATTTAACTCAGAGTTCATTCGTATATGCCATGTGCCTTTGATTGCATACTATAGTACAAAATTGAATAGCAGAGATCTTGCATTAAGCCACTCTGATTTTCCAAAATATATGAAAAACTCTCTACCTACACACTACTTTTTGTGCCATTTAAACACATTTGAACGTAATTTAATGTAAGGTTGGAAAATGTTAATTTAAATAAAAACATTGAAAACATTTGAATCTGTCATCATCATTCTTCAATATGTGTATCCAGTTGCAGCTGATGATACAAATCCATTCCATACTTATGCTATAAGTTGCAATGGGGTCGAACATACAGCTTATGTAGGCATTCTAAGTGAGTGTCCATGAGATTAAGAGAAAGAGATATAGAAAAGACAGTTATGAACCCTTCGGCCTTGAATACTCTAATACCATCATGGTTGAAGAAAACAAGAGGTCAGGCAAGGCAGACTGGGTAGGAAAGTAAAAGAGGGATCTGGTACTAGAAAGGGAAGAAATACCAAATCAGTTCAAGATAAAGTACGGAGCAAAACACAAGTAAGTGGAAGCAATCTTTTGCTCAGCTTGTGCACCTTGTGGTCACCATCTGCATATCCCCTAGATGGGGACCCCTAAGAGTATTTGAATATGTTTAACTTTAAAGAAATCTAAATTCCGGAGAATATTATACAACTTCTCCCTCTTAATTGAATTGTATGCCCTTTTGAAGTCTATACAATACTGATTTAGAGTGCTGTTATATTTCTATTTATTTTCTAAAATTTGTCTTATACTAAAAATCTGATCTATTGCAGACCTACTTCCTCGAAGTCCGTACTGATTATCACCTAATATGTCGTTTATAGAGGGAGTAATTCTGGATACTAATACATTCTGATGTTTTTATTATTCATTTCATATATCTCAATGATGGATAAATCATATTTGAAGAGAAAAATTATATGCCCAGACTGGGATTCGAACCCAGGACCTTCAGCTTTCCAAGTCAATGCTCCACCAGTTCCAATCTGAACTCGCCCTGGTAGCTTAGTCAGTAGAACATTGGCCTGGAAAGCCAAAGGTCCTGGGTTCGAGTCCCAGTCTGGGCATATAATTTTTCTCTTCAAATATGACTAATACATTTGTTAGAATTTTGTAAGAAGTTGAAAGAAATGAAATGCCCCTATAGCTTTAGCAAGAAATTCTATCTCCTTTCTTATAAGTTGGCATGATAATCAATTCTTTCCATTTTTTGGAAGAGCCTCTTTTCCCCAAATCACACTAAACAACCAGAGTATCTATTCCATCAGTTTTCTCTGATTTAGCAGTTCTGCTGGATCCCATCTGAACTTTATGCTTTATACATCTTTAATTGTTCTATTGTCAATTCAAGTTCTAATGCACTTGGCTCTGTGACAGGAGGGTAACAGTGATTGACAGTTGCCAAGATTGAATGTGACTACAGCAACACAGACCTCCATTATCTCAAATTCCTAAATGTCAGAAGTTCAAAGATCCATTAATTCAATTGTAATGATTTATATAAAGATTACAAGTATTTGACAATAAAGTTCTTAGGGAATTTTTTTGGACCAATGACAGACAAATGGAGAAGACTTACATAACAATGAATTACTACTATCTTTATAAAAAAAACTCCATGGCGCTACAGGCCTAAGGTCTTTGGCCTACCATCCGGCTGCTGGTCTCACATCCACATGTGTTAATTACAGAGGTAGACAATCATCTAGCCATTGTAGGGATGACGTGTAGTCAGCATGTTGGATACCCCAGCCAGTATAGGTGGTATTCTCAACCTGGAGTTGCTACTTACTGTAGCTACCCTAATGCCTTATGATGCTGGGTAGACACCGGTCCCATACTGGCCGAAATTCCATGAGAAAATTTCTTCCCCCATGGGGACTAGAACCAGCACAAGTCCCATAGCTCTGCACCAAGGCTTTCTTGCTTTAACCACTCCAACTATGGCGCAGGACAAAATATTTGGACTAAAGAGAGATAAACATAAAGGTGAATGGAGAACACTACATTACATTGAGCTGCATGATCTTTACGGGAAACCAGATATAATAAAAAAAAAGGCAAGTCTCATAGATACCGATGGGCAGGACATGTGGCAGGAATAGGAAATGAAAGAATGGCATGGAAGCTTCTTGTAGGTAAACGTCCAGTTGGTAGACCAACAATGAGGTGGGAGAATAGCATTAACCATGAATTGGGGGAAATATAATATACAGAGGATTCTGAAAATACAATAGGAAATAACATTATGAGCGGTCTGCCGTCATTTTACTCTTACTTCGTTGTTTCTTGGTAAGACATGTTTCAAAGCAACTTTGCTCCATCTTCAGTTGGTACAAATCATCTTACCTCATATTTCATACATACAGAACAGACTCTGTACCAACTGAAGATGGAGCAAAGATGCTTTGAAACATGTCTTACAAGAAACAACAAAATATGAGGTAAGATGACAGCAGACCTAATTTATTTATTATACAGGGGATGACTGGAAAACATTAGCTCAGGATAGGGATGTACGGAGAGCTTATGTGCATGTGGCCATGAACCTACAGGTTTGATAGTGCCAGTGAGTAAGTTATAATGATTTATAAGGCTTGTCCTATAATGAATTATAAGTAACTTCATCTAAATCAACAGTTTTCACATTGAGACTCTAAGGACCATCCATACCTGTGCTCCAGGCTGCTGGGGGGTACCAGCTGTGCCACTCTGCAGACGAATGCTCAACATGTTTGCTAGAGCTGTCTTTGTTTTCGGGTTCACCACAAGCGGCTGCTGTGTCTGTGGGTTCACACCAGCCTAACACACAGTAAAATTACATTACAATTTCTGTAATAATTTAAAGATTAAAATTTATTTATATTTTGAGTTGTTTTTTTTGACTCACCTCATAATTCTTGATTTTTATGCAGACTAGTTTCGTCGCTATCTATGCAACATTTTTGATGCTTCACAACTGTTGTCTGACGGTTGTCCATACTATAAATTGATTTCTGCAACCTCTGTTGGCTGACCAATGAACTTTCAAATCAAATTTATGTTGAGTTCTTTTTGACTCATCTCATACTTCTTAACTCCTTCGCAGACTTGAGTTTCTTCACTGCATTTGTGACATTCTCAATGCTGTATTACGTTCACAAATGAAGTGAAGAAACTCGAATCTGCTTGGGAGTTAAGAAGTATGAGGTGAGTCAAAAACAACTCAACATAAATTAAAATAAACCTCATAGTAGTGCTATTTCCTACCTACATAACTTCCAAATCAAGGCCTCTTTCCTTTTCACTGGGAATTTCAAAATTCATGTGAAAAGGAAAGAGGTTTAATTTGGAATATTGTTTAGTTGTTTCTTGACTCACCTCATACTTCTTAACTCCCAAGCAGATTCGAGTTTCTTCACTTCATTTGTGAACATAATACAGCATTGAGAATGTCACAAATGAAGTGAAGAAACTCGAATCTGCTTGGGAGTTAAGAAGTATAAGGTGAGTCAAGAAACAACTAAACAATATTAAAATAAACCTCATAGTGCTATTTCCTACCTACATAACTTAATTTGATTTGGAAGTTCATCAGTCAGCTAACAGAGGGTACAGAAATCAATTTACAGGATGGACAACCGCCAGACAACAGTTGTGAAGCATCGAAAACGTCGCATAGATGGCGATGAAACTAGTCTGCATACAATCAAGAATTGTGAGGCGAGTAACAACTCAAAATATAATTAAACTAAACCTCATAGTGTTATTTCCCACATTTATTCAATAAAAGTTTATAAAAGAATTTTTCTTGTGGTGCTTCACAGATGTGAAACTGTTTTCTTACATTAAGAGAAGAAAACAGACTAATGTTTTTTGAAAACAGAAACTTGAAGTACTATTCAATTCTATACTACTGCATGCCATCAAATCGTTAGAGTATAAAGAAGACATACAACTCAATAGTATTAATAAGCTATTGGTATATGATGCTCATGTTGTATTGTTAAGTGATAGTGAGGAGATACTAAGGCCAACATGCACATTCTATTAAGTAACTCTAAGAAATTGGGGCTGGAAGTAAACATAGATAAAACTAAATACATGGTCACATAGAAACACATTATATAATGGATATGGACAGTTATTGAAAAATGAGGGAAATGTTGAGGAAGTTGCTGAATTCAAGTATCTAGGAACAATAATTACAAATAGGAATAAGATGCACAAAGAAATTAAACATAGGCTCAATTCTGAAAATTCATGCTACTACACATTACAGGAACTCTTGTCATCTCAACTTCTCTCTAAAAATGTTGAACTGAAAATATATCATCATCATCATCATCCATGCAAGTATTAGGCCATGTGGTCTGTTACGGTCTTAAAGAAGAATTTCTAAAAATATATAAAACTCTTATTCTCCCAGTTACATGGATACGAAACATGGACTCTTACTTTGAGGGAGGAAAATAGATTACTAGTTATAAATATTGAGTGGAGAACATATTTTTAATAATGAGAATTAAATTAATCGTGATTATTTCTTACCTCATACTTCTATATTTCTTTTAATACAGCACTGCAGTATCGGCAACTTCTTGTCACCATCGTCAGCTGTTTTCACGATTGTCAATTTTTACTTTTGTTGATAATTATCCAAACTGCCATCTGATGTTCTTTTAAAGAATTATTTCCTAAACTGCCATCTGGTGTTCATTTTAATGAATAATTTTCTAAACTGCCATCTGTTGTATTTTTGAAGAACCTAGCTTGATTTAGCAAAGTTCTTCAAAAATACAACAGATGGCGGAGTTTAGAAAATTATTCATTAAAATGAACACCAGATGGCAGTTTAGGAAATAATTCTTTAAAAGAACATCAGATGGCAGTTTGGATAATTATCAACAAAAGTAAAAATTGACAATCGTGAAAACAGCTGACGATGGTTACAAGAAGTTGCCGATACTGAAGTGCTGTATTTAAAGAAATATTGAAGTATGAGGTAAGAAATAATCACGATTAATTTAATTCTCATGAATTGAACCTCATAATGTTAAAAATTCCCAAATTTAATATATAAATATTTTTAATAACTCACCTCATACAATTTCAGTTGGAGTCACGACTGAAGATGAATGAAAAATTCAATTCAAACTAATGGTATCAAAGATATTTGAAATTGTATGAGGTGAGTTATTAAAAATATGTTCTCCACTCAATATTAATGATATAACCTCATAATCTTTACTTCCTAACATTAATTTAAATATAGATTACGAGTAGTTGAGAATAATATTTAATTTTAGGAAGTTATATTTTGAGGTTATTTTAATTATATTATTTTTAATCTGGACATCTTACCTCAATACTAATATTGATTTGTTCTTGAACATGTTTCAAAACAATTCTGTTTTATCGTCAGCTTTCCCTGACTGGAAAGAAGTCTGGGAAAGCTGACGATAAAACAGAATTGTTTTTGAAACATGTTCAAGAACAAATCAACATTAGTATTGAGGTAAGATGTCCAGATTAAAAATAATATAATTTGAGAATAAACTTCTCTGAAAATTTTTTGGACCAAAGAGAGGTGAACAGATAGGCGAATGGAAAAGACTATTGAACAGTGAGCTACATGATCTTTATAGGAAACCAGATTTAATAAGAACAGTTAAATCTCGTACATTATGATTGGCAGGACATGTGACCCGAATGGGAAATGAAAGAAGGGCACGGAACCTTCTTGTAGGAAAACCAGAGGGAAAATGCCCAGGTGGTAGACCAAGAATGAGATAGCAGATTAACATTAACCATAATTTGAGGGAAGTATATTATACAGAGGATGATTGGAAAATATTAGCTCAGATAGGGACGTATGGACAGCTTATGTCCATGCGACCATGAACCTATGGATTTAATAATGCCAGCAAGTTAGTTAGTTATATAAATATTTAAATTAATATTGGGAAGTAAACATTATGAGGTTATATCATTAATAGTGAGTGGAGAACATATTTTAATCGACTCACCTTATACATTTTCAAACTTCTTTGATACCGACGGTTTCAGACAAAATCATGTCCTAAATATAGCCAGATTAAATGGTTTTAATGAGAGTATAATATCTAAAAAATTAAAGAAATTCAGAAAGATAAAACAACTTAAAGAATTATGGTAGAATACACCTCATGTGAGAATTCCTAAAATAAGTAACTTAAAGAATGCTCTACCCTACAAATTGTTAGTAAAGAAAAGAAGAATTTCAAGAAAATTACTTACCATCCAATAGTACATGGGAAATTTCAAAAAATATTTGACAAATACAACATTACTTTGGCACCAATAAATAAATTTAGTCTGGAAAAACTTTTAAATACTAATAAAAAAATCAACATCCCAGACAGTAAGAAATCTGGAATTTATCAAATTAATTGTAATGATTGTAGCAAAGTATACATAGGAAAAACAAAAAGGAATTTGGAAACACGCACTAAAGAACATTTTAGAAATATTAAAAATTGTGAAATTGAAAAATCAGCAATTGCTGCACATAGTTTACTAGAACATCATTAAATTGAAAAAGAAGCGAAACTTTTGAAACAATTTGGATAAACCGTTGGAATTGACAATTTGGGAAATGATATTCATTCAGAAGAATAAATATCGATCTATGAATTTCGATATTCCGGTGGATAAAAATTTAATTACAAAGTTTATAATCCCAACGAAAGATGGCAGCACAAGAAGTGATGTCACTAAAGAAATCAACAATCACGGAATTTCATCAGTGGAAGCCATGACTGAAGAAGGACATGATTTTGTCTTAAACCGTCGGTGTCAAAGAAGTTTGAAAATGTATGAGATGAGTCGATTAAAATATGTTCTCCACTCACTATTAGTTATATAAAACTTATTTTTTCCAGTTACATTATATTGATGTGAAACATAGACTCTTATATTAAGGAAGTGGGAACAACTATGAGTTTTATAATAAAGTATTTAGATAAATTTTAGGACCAAAGAGTGACAAAAGAACAGGCAAATGGAGAAGTTCATTAAACAGTGAGTTACATGTAATAACAGTTAAATTACATAGATTAAATTCCATCCATTCATCGCGGTCTTGGTCGTCTCAAATTCCTTTTTCATAAGTACTGCCACGAGTGATTTCCAAATTAACGACAAATTCATGAGTCATGAAGTGACAAGTGAATTTATCTAGAGAATTTGGAAATCAAGAGTGGCATTTGTTAGGACTATTTAACGAATAAAATTAAGCTGTTCCCTCAAATCATTATTTAAATATAGTTATTTTAAAACATTTATATATTTAATGTAAACGGCGATGTTTGAAAACAAATGAGAAAAAAAAATTGGTTATGTTTCATTTGTTCATCACTGCAACTTAATCATATTATTTATTGCCAAATAGGATCGCAATATTGTAAGAATGCACCCTAGTGGAGAAATAATGAAACACATCAAACTGTATATTATAATCAGCATTATAGGTTATTAATCAATTTTTTTTTGCAAACAACTCAGTAAAATCAAGGAATCTGTTCATTAAGTTATGTAGATAGGAAATAACAGTATGAGGTTTTTTAATATTGTTTATTTTTTATTTCACTCACCTCATACTTCATAACTCCTCGCAAACCCAGGGTTTCGTCACATCATTTGTGACATTTTCAATGCTGTGTCACGTTCACAACTGACTATAGTTGCGAGGAGTTATGAAGTATGAGGTGAGTGAAATAAAAAATAAACAATCTGTTCATTAAAATTCATCGGAGAACATATTGTTTAAAACAACTCACCTCATAGGATTCATGCTTCCATGATATCGCGATTCATCAAACATAATCATGTTCATCGTCAGCCATCAGTCGGAGTTATGGCTGACGATGAACATGATTATGTTTGAAATCGCGATATCATGGAAGCATGAATCCTATGAGGTGAGTTGTTTAAACAATATGTTCTCCGATGAATTTTAATGATTATACCTCAGAATGTTTACTTCCCAACATTAATTAAATATAATCTGTTCATTATTTGTTATATTCAATATATTTGTTGGAGTAAAATACTGCTCTGAGCTGTTCAGAAAAAATAAAGCTGATAAAGAGAAATTGATAAAGAGCGAGATAAAACACGACTGTCACTGGTTGTAAAATCAAATTCATTGAAACGTTATTGGTCAATGAGTACCATTTGGGACACGAGTTAAATAATCCTTCAAATTACATTCCATGATTTTCTTGGGTATCTCATGATAAATCATTCTTTGTATGTGCCGTGCCCAACGCAATCAATTGAAAAGTAACTACATCAGGAGATAACTGATAAAGTTCAGAGTTATATCTTACATGCCATTCCTCTTGTCGCATATTGGGCCATACATTTTTCTTAATATCTCCTTTTCAAATGAACTCAGTCTTGACATATTGGTCTTAGAGAAGGCCCATGTTTCACTGCCATATATTAATACTGGTTTTACCAGAGTTTTATATAGATTACATTTTATTTCTCTTGTAAGAAGCCTTGACTTAAAATGTTTCAATAATCCAAAATATACTTTACAGGATTTTTATACCTTTAAAAATCCATATTCCTGGCTGATTTTGAATCCACAATCCTTGAAATCAGAGGTCAGTATGGTAGCCATTAGTTCACCAAGACCAACTCTTTTTTCTAGGTTGCACTTTTTTAGCACATTATAAAAATAATGACACTACAAATTCCATGCAAACGCTATCTCCTCTTCAATTTTGTACTAGAACATGCAATTAAAACTGTACATACGATAAAGAAGGATATACAACTCAATGGCATTAATCGGCTATTAGTAATACTGATGATGCAGTATTAATTAGACGCTAGTGAAGAAATACTAAAAGTCAACACACATATTCTATTAAACAACACTAAAAAAAACTGGAACTGAAAGTAAATTTAATATAATAAATTTCGGAATTTTTAACATTATGAGGTTTTATTAATAAGAATTAAATGAATTGTGAGTTCTTCTTACCTCATACTTCTATGTTTTTTAAACACAGCACTGCAGTATCAGCGACTATCGTCACCATCATCAACTGTTTTCACGACTTTCAATTTTTTTCTTTCGCCAGTAATTATCCAAACTGCCATCTGGTGTTCTTATGAAGGAATCATTAGAAAATCCAAACTGCCATCTGGTGATCTTTTGAAGGAATCATTAGAAAATGATTTTCTAATGATTCCTTCAAAAGAACACCAGATGGCAGTTTGGATAATTACCGGCAAAAGAAAAAAAATAGAAAATAATTTTCTAATGATTCCTTCAAAAGAACACCAGATGGCAGTTTGGATAATTACCGGCAAAAGAAAAAATTGACAGTCGTGAAAACAGCTGATGATGGTGACGATGGTCGCTGATACTGCAGTGCTGTGTTTAAAAAAACATAGAAGTATGAGGTAAGAAGAACTCATGATTCATTTAATTCTTACTGGAAGTAAATATCATTAAATTTAAATATATAGTTGAATGCAGGCTTTCACGTCCGGTAATCATAATATTAAAGAGATTCCGGGTTATGTGGCCATGGTCCAAGACCGGTGTTTTTTTCCCTCAAATGCAGAGGGCATCCTCAGTGGCGAGTACTTCTAGATGGTGTTCCCTGGTCAGAGGCTCGACTGTGTCGAGCAGTTGGGGAAAAAACTTCTGGAAAAAAATGCCAATCATAACCATGACCACATAATACGATATCTCTTAATATTATTCAGACAATAAATACGTAATATTTTATTTAAGGAAGTGACATTTTGAGGTTATTTTAATTAAATTATTATTAGTCTGATCATCTTACCTCAATATTAATGTTGATTTGTTCTTGAACATGTTTTGATTATATCATATCAAAACATGTTCAAGAACAAATCAACAATACTATTGAGGTAAGATGATCAGACTAAAAATAATTTAATTAACAATAAATACATGATAATTAAATGAATTGTGATTTTTTCTTACCTCATACATCTATGTTTCTTTATACACAGCACTGCAGTATCGGCGACACTTTGTCGTCATCGTCAGCTTGATTACAAAGTTCTTCAAAAATACAACAGATAGCAGTTTAGGAAATGATTCATTCAAAATAACACCAGATGGCAGTTTGAAGAGGAATTCCTTCAAAAGAACACCAGATGGCAGTCTAGATAATTACCGGCAAAAAGGAGAAAAAATTGACAGTCGTGAAAACAGCTGACGATGACGACAAAGTGTCGCCGATACTGCAGTGCTGTGTTTAAAGAAACATAGATGTATGAGGTAAGAAAAAATCACGATTAATTTAATTATTATTAATTGAACCTCATAATGTTAAAAATTCCCAAATTTAATATATAAATAAATACATTTTCACACACAGAAATATAAATGAGGATAGAGCTTAACAAATTAGAATTTTTTTTTAAAAAAATGGCATAATTAAAATTCCCTAGGAACAATAATTACAAAGAGAAATGAGGTGCAGAAAGAAATTAAACATATGCTCAACTCGGAAATGTGTACTATTATTTATTAAAGAGACTCTTCTCATCCCAACTTTTCTCAAATAATGATAAAAATAAATGAAATAGTTATTCTTCGGTTATATGGTTGTAAATTATAGTCTCTTACTTTAAGAGAGGAGAAAAGATTGTAAGTATTTGAGAATAAAGAGCTTGGGAAAATTTTTGAAGCAAAGAAAGATGAACTGGAATGTGAATGGAGAATACTACAAAACAGTGAGCTACGTGATCTTTATAGAAAACTGGATGGTAATAAAAACTATTATGTCTTGTAGACTGTGATGGGCATAACATGTGGCATGAATATGGAAAGAAAGAGATGCATGGAAACTTCATGTATGAAAGCCAGAGTGAAAGCTCCAGCTGATTGTCCAAGAATGAGATTGGAAAATAATATTTACTGATTTGAGGGAGATAAATTATACAGGGAATGACTGGAAAAAAATAGATCAGGATATGGATGTATGGAGTGTTTATGTTCATCAACCATGAACCTCAAAAGTTCAATAGTTCCAGTGAGTTAATTAGTTAGTACAAGTTCTATGAAGAACTATGTTACCTGGAACTGATCTTGTTGAACAACATCTTCTGGTGTTTGAGGCGGAGGCTGCTGCTGCTGCTGCTGTTGTTGTTGTTGCTGCTGCTGCTGTTGCAGTGGTGACTGTAACGGACCTTGCACTACTTGTTGCTAAAATAAACATATGCACTCAATTCCACAGAAATCTTAACAACTATAAACATCTCTTTTTTAAACATCAATACAGCACAATGGCCACTTCACCAACTTTTAAATCTACATGTAAGTTTGATCCAAATAATATTTAATTTTAGGAAGTTATATTTTGAGGTTATTTTAATTATATTATTTTTAGTCTGGACATCTGACCTCAATTTAATGTCCGCTAATCTTTTAAATTTCTTCTCTCTTAATTTTAGAACCTTTTTGACTTCATATTTAGTTTCGAAAAAATTGTTATTAAAGTTGAGTATGGAGGACGCCATCTTGTTTTTCGTTATTTATAACACAAACACAATTTCTGGTTTTGTTTCTTCCTTGTAACTTAAGAAGTTGTAATTAATATTTAATTTTAGGAAGTTATATTTTGAGGTTATTTTAATTATATTATTTTTAACACAAAAATCAGATTATACGAGATATTAACAAAGCCTGTGCTAACATATGGAAGTGAGATTTAAGTCATGATTGAAAATACCATTGTTCAGCTCAGAATCTTTTAAAGCAAAATTTTGTGTGAATTGATTGCACATATTGCTGCCTTAGAAACAGAGAGTATGACAGCATTTTGATATTCTGTATAGTAATTGTTGGAGTGGAATATGAATAGCCGTTACTTCCGCATCAATATTTGTTGTGTGGTATCCTGTTGGTAAATTGCCAACCTAAAATGTACTTTAAACCACAAGAGTAGACTTCAAATAGAGTTTTCTGTTCATGTCGAATTGTACCTCACATAAACCACATGATATTTAAGCTCATTCTCTTGTAGGAGGCCCTAGACCTTCACGGGACACAGTGGCTTGTTCATGCATTCATCCACTTTTGCCAATCTAAATGCTAAGTTGGCAAGAACACTGGTGTATAATAAAAGCATAGACTGCATTTAGAATGAAAACCTAAGTTGCTTCAGTTGGCAAGAGCACTGGTGAACAAAAACAGAGATCTTGGTTCAAATCCCAGTTTAGACGTGAATTTTTCTTTTTTAATAAAAATTACAGTGGGATGCAACACTAATGAGATAATTTTCAATTTAAAATTCAGTTATATAAAATGTTTTTACATCTCACTTCATAAAGCTTCATGTTTTCATGATACCGGTTTCAAAGGCCTTTGTAACCGGTATCATGAACACACGGTACTTTATGAAGTGAAATGTAAAATCAATTATAAATTGTAAATTTTTTGTACAAATATAATTTGTCATTTAGTGAGAAGTGATAAATTTAAAATAAAAACTTGGAATACAGATCCTGCTTCTAACCAGAGATTTACTTTCTTCTTCTTCCTTCCAAGTATTCGGCCAAGGCCTGTTACAATCCTATAGAAAATTTTCCCTCCAGCGTTTCATAGGGCGACCCAGAGATCTTCGTCCTCTTGGTATATAATTATAAACAGCTTTGGGGATCCGATTTGAACTCATTCTTTCAAGATGGTGTTTCCAATTTAGTTCGCACTAATTTTTTTTTTTTTCGGTAGCTCAGTTGGTAGAGCACTTGGCCCGGAAAGCCAAGGGTCCCGGGTTCGAGTCCCGGTCTGGGCGAAAATTTTTCTCTTCAAATTTAATTTATCTTTCATTGAGAAATGTTAAATTAATAATAAAAACATCATTAGAGGCCTTACTGGCTTTTAAAGTAATGTTAAATTTCCAATAAATGTCTTCTTAACTAAGAAGCCGCCATTTGCAAAGATAGAAACAATGGTTTCAAAAGCATTTGGCGATAGGGAATTACAACGTATATAAGAGAAAAATTTGCGTCTAGATCGTAACTCGCCTCGGTAGCTCAGTTGGTAGAGCACTTGGCCCGGAAAGCCAAGGGTCCCGGGTTCGAGTCCCGGTCTGGGCGAAAATTTTTCTCTTCAAATTTAATTTATCTTTCATTGAGAAATGTTAAATTAATAATAAAAAAACATCATTAGTTCGTACTGTTTAATATATTCCAAAATTCGCCTAGTCTTCAATTCTTTTAAGATATCGGTGTTCCTTTTCCGATCCCATCTGGTGTAACCTGCTGTTCTGCACATTAATCTCATTTCATAAGCCGTTATTCTGCTTTCATGTTCTCTTTTTAGTGTCCATGCTTCACTACCATAGGTCAACTCTGGTCTAGCCAAAGTGTTATATAAATGTAATGTTTTTTTTTTGTACAAGGGATGGTTTCATAACTTGATTAATAATTCCCAAACTTTTATTATAACTAGTAATTTTTTCAGAGATATCCTTTTCATCCCAGATAGAGAGATAATATCCAAGATATTTAAATTGATCAGATCTCTCTAAAATTTTATTCTGGAGACAGATTTTACTCTGTATGGGGTCCTTCCCATGAAATGCCATCATTTTAGCTTTGTTAATTGATATTTACATATTAAATTTAGTAGCTATTTTTTGTAAATTATAAATTGATCATTGCAAATTGTAATTTACTTTCAAAACCTATTACATTTGCTTTATGTTTCAAAACGTTTTATGCGCTCAACTTCTTGAAAGTAATCTCTGACATTAATGAAGATGAAGATGCTAAATTTTGTAAATTATTATTATAAACTAGATTAATATCATTAACTTATATTATTATCATTGTGAAAACGTACCTTAGTTAAACAGCTCCTTATAAAGTAATTTACATGACTCGTGTTATACAATTACTCAACAGCATAAAGTGATAAAAACTTATCTGTCAAGGTCATACAAATGTCATAACTCAAGAAAATAACATTAATGTTTCCAAATTTATTTTGATTTCAAACTTTCCAGTTACAATGTGGTAGGATGTGACCAAGGACATCTATGTTTATCTACAGCTATTTCCTCCATTTATTCCTTACTTAGATAATTGCAGAACGTTCTATTTTTAACTAAACTACATTTGCCGTGTGAATACATATTTTAACTATCTAAATATATTCATTGTTGTAATATCATTTCTTGTTACAGCCCCCTAAAACTTGTGACTACATTTTAGAGAAAAAAACAAAATTTTAATAAATTACATATATGTACATAGGAAATAACACTATGAGGTGTATTTTAATTAAATATGAGTTGTTTTTTGGCTGACCTCATATTTCTTGAATAAATTAATTAAAACCAACAAAAATGAAAAGATTGAAGACGTCAACAAATCACGAATTTATCATATTGATTGTAAAGATTGGTGAAAAGATATACATAGATAAAACAAAAAGGAATTTAAATACAGCTATTAGTAGAAAGCTCTGAAAGGAAAATGTGCAACAAGAACAAAAATAGTGATAAATAATGTAATTATAGACCAAGTTCAGAATTTTAATTATTTGGGATGTCATTTAGGTAATAACAGAAATTTAGATATACACACTAAAATACAAGGATTCAATGATCTATGTGGCACAATTAAACATACTTTATTGAATAAAACTAGAAAAGAAACTATTTTAAAATTTTACAAAGTATTGGCAGTTCCATCTCTTATCTATGGATGTGAAACCTGGATATTAACAAAGGCAGACAGTAAACAAATAGAGCCTGCAGAAATGAAGATGTTGAGAGCAATAGCAGGATACCAAAGGACCGATAAAAAGAAAAACAAAGATATAAGAACAGAACTTAATATATTTAATCTCTGTGAAAGAATAAAATACTATCAAAATGCTTATCTTCAGCACGTATTACGAATGAATTAACAGCGCATACCAAGAAGAATGTATAATTATAAACCAAAAGGAAGAAGATTGTTGGAAAGACCATTGAAGAGATGGAAGGACCAATTCGACCTATAATGAGATCGGAACACACCATTGGGCTTAATCCTTGTTGTTGATGATGATGATGATGAAGAATTTAAATACAAGATTGAAAGAACACCTGAGAAATGTTAAAAATGGAGAAACAGAAAAATCTACAATAGCCACACGTGGTTGGTCAGAAAAATACAGAATTGAAACTAAGGCAAAATTAAAATTCATCGGAGAACATATTGTTTAAACAACTCACCTCATAGGATTCATGCATGAGGTGAGTCGTTTAAAATATGTTCTCCACTCACTATTAATAATATGACGTGAGTCAAAAAACAACTCAAATTTAATTAAAATTTTAATAAGTGTTTAGTACCAAAATCGTCTCACTTTGCATACATTTCCATTGAGATTTTGCATTCAAATATTTAATATTAATTATGAAAATATAAGAGGAAGTAACATTATGAGCATTTTGATGTGAGATTTTAAATTTAACATTTTCCATTGCTGGACATTATTATTTTGAAAAGAAAAATTAACACTTGAATCAGGACTTGAACCCTGGACCTCTCATTCTCATTACAAGTATGCTATCCATTACACTGTTCAAGCTATGATATAAATGTTTTTATTATTAATTTAACACTTCTCACTGAAGGATAATTATATTTGAAGAAAAAATTTTTCGCCTAGACCGAGACTCGAACCTGGGACCTTTGGCTTTCCGGGCCAAATACTCTACCAACTGAGCTACCAAGGTGAGTTCTGATCTAGATGCAAATTTTTCTCTTATATACGTTGTAATTCCCTCGTGCCAAATGCTTTGAAACCTTTGCTTCCATCTTTGCAAATGGCGGCTTCTTAGTAAGAAGACATTTATTGGGAATTTAACATTACTTTATAAAGCCAGTAGGGCTTCTATTGATGTTTTTATTATTAATTTAACACTTCTCACTGAAGGATAAATTATATTTGAAGAGAAAAATTTTCGCCTAGACCGAAACTCAAACCCGGGACCTTTGGCTTTCCGGGCCAAATACTCTACCAACTGAGCTACCGAGGTGAGTTCTGATCTAGATGCAAATTTTTCTCTTATATACGTTGTAATTCCCTTGCGCCAAATGCTTTGAAATCTTTGTTTTTTTCTCTTCAAATATAATTATCCTTCAGTGAGAAGTGTTAAATTAATAATAAAAACATCAATAGAAGCCCTACTGGCTTTATAAAGTAATGTTAAATTCCCAATAAATGTCTTCTTAACTAAGAAGCCGCCATTTGCAAAGATGGAAACAAAGGTTTCAAAGCATTTGGCACGAGGGAATTACAATGTATATAAGAGAAAAAATTGTGTCTAGATCACAACTCGCCTCGATAGCTCAGTTGGTAGAGCAATTGGCCCAGAAAGCCAAAGGTCCCGGGTTCGAGTCTCGGTCTAGGCGAAAATTTTTCTCTTCAAATATGATATAAACATTAACATTTCTTTATTCATACACAATTCTCAAATCGTCCAAAGGTAATAGACATCACTACCAATGGCCGACAACCGGCTTCTATTGAGGATATTTATTCTGCCTTCGGATGATTTGAGAATTGTATATGAATAAAGAAATGTTAACTTTTGTATCTACAGCTTGAATAGTGTAATGGATAGCGTACTCATATATAGAATGAGAGGTCCAGGGTTCAAGTGTTACTCGTTTCTTAAAAAAAAACACATTATGAGTTTATAAATATCCTCAACTCTTGTCCAAGACAGGGTCGGGTCGAGGGATGAGATGAGATGAAGCCCTACTTTAATAAATAAGTTGAATCTGTTGTCATCTACATCCAGAAGAACAATGAGAGAATCATGAACTTTGAAATTCCTGGGGAGAAAGATTAAATGCTCAAGTTCTTTGGCCACAAAAAAAGGGAGTAGGAGTTGACATCCAGGGCTGACAGCTAAAAGATCATCAGTATGTACAAGCAGATGATAGAGCAAAGATGCTCTGAAACAAGTCCTACAAGAAACAACCAATTATCAGGTAAGATGACAAGTGATTTTGACTCACCTCATATTTCTTGATTTTTATGCATACCTAGGTTTCATCGCTAAACTTTGCGACATTCTCAATGCCTCACAACTGCTGTCTTGCAGTTGTCCCTACAGCAAATTGATTTCTGTGCTCTCTGTTGGCTGACCGATGAATTTCCAAATCAAACCTCTCTTCTTTTCACCGGGAATTTCGAAATTCATGGTTATATTCATAATTATATTTTAAAAAGAAAAATTAATGCTCGGGCCGGGATTTGAACCCCAGATCTCTGATAATGCATGTCAGTATGATAATGATTACACCATCCAAACTCTGATGTGAACCTCAACAATTCTTTCCACTTATACAACTCTCTTTCATCAGAAGGCCAGTAGCCATCGCTACCAACACTATCTGACGACTTCTATTCAAAGTATTTTTATTGAGAATTTATACATTACTTTTAAGCAGTAAAGCTTCATATTTTGATGTTATATTTTTAAATTAACACTTTCCAGAATTGGGTATAGTTTTATTTTAGAAAGAAAAATGAATGCTTGGACCAGGATTCGAACCCCGGATCTCAATTCATCATCATCCAGGGATTAAGCCTGTTGGCTCGTTTCGGTTTCATGAAAGCTCGAATTGTTAAAATTGTTCAGGCCATCTTCCGTGTGGGCGTCCAACATTTCTCCTTCCGTGTGGTTTATAATTTAGCAATAATTTTGGAAATCTTCCTTCTGGCATTCTATCAATATGTTCTTTCCAGTCATTCCTATATTTAATTATTCGGTCTGTAAGTTTGAAAATATTTAGTTCCTTTCTTATATCTTCATTTCTTTCTATGTAAAATTTGTTACAGTCCTTACATGTCAATTTATATACTCCTTTGCTGTTGAAAATGTTATTTTCTTCAAGGGTTATTGTTTATGTTGTTAAATTTGTTATTAGTTCTGTATGCTATTTTTACGTTTTTATCGGCTTTCTTTAGTGTATTGGCTAATTTTGTCATTTCTTTTCCTGTGTATGTAAGTGTTATCCATGTTTTCTTGTTGTTGTCAGATTCTTTTTCTAGTTTAGTTATGTTGTGAAACACCAATTTTGAATCCTGCTGATGATGGGACAAGTCCCGAAAGTGCTACAGTTAAATAATTAATTAAGTTGAGGAGATGGACCTTTCAGGTGAATATTCCACAATTTTATATTTTAATTTTGAATAATACCTCAACGGAACACATCATGAATCTTATAAAAGTTGATCCCCATAATTAATTCATGAAATAACTTACTTGTGTTGCATACTGAACTGTTTGTGGCTGCACCTGGATTCTCGGACCTGCCACAACCACTTGTTGTTTCTGTAGTTGCAGTTGTTGGATACGTTGAATCTGTTGTTGTCTTTGCAGCTGCAGCTGTGCCATCTGTTGGTTTGCTGTTTGGGGCTGTTGAACTGCAAAACATGTCATAATCTCAGACAATATAGAGAAAAATTTGCATTTAGATCTGTACTTGCTCAGGTAGCTCAAGTGGTAGAGCACTTGGTCTACAGAACCAAGGGTCCCAGGTTCAAGTCCCGGTCTGAGCGTATAATTTTTCTCTTCAAATATGATTTATCCACCATTGAGATGTATGAAATTAATAATAAAAACATTGAATACAATGAATAATAAGGATAAAAATACTATTTTCTGTCCAGCCTATGAAAGACGCTTCAGGAAAATAAATGGGCGGGTAAATCCACGAAGCACATGCTGACTAAGGGGCAAGTTACTGTGATTCTGTCATGACTAAAGGGGCACAGTTCAGGCGAAAGGACGAAAGAGAAAAAAAACAGATCATGTACTCGATTAATATAATTACGTATTTAAAGCTATTTATGTTAACTATAGTTGATCAGAATACAGTATATACCTACATTAAGTTATGTAGATAGGAAATAACACTATGAGGTTCTTTAATATTGTTTATTTTTTATCATTTCACTCACCTCATACTTCATATGAAGTATGAGGTGAGTGAAATGATAAAAAATAAACAATATACCTACATGTTTCTTCGAAGATCGGAGACTAACTAAAAATTTGCATTTGTTTGAAACTGAACAATTCTTGAGAGGAAGTTGAATGTCAGTTACAAATATGGCGGCTGTCGGGTAGTTTATGTTAACTTAACTCGGTGATAAAATGTGTGATCAAAATTATTAGAAGCACAAAGGGAAATTGTTAAAAGAGTGGTGAAAAACAATGTTAAATGTATTAAATAATCAATTGAGTTGGTAAAATTCATCGGAGAACATATCGTTTAAACAATAATTAATTAATTAAATATAATTGAGTTGGTGTTTACTTGATGAAAATTCATATTTATTAATTTTTTTGGTTTTTCTATTTGTTTTAATAATTTAGCTTCTTTCTCGATAAAAAACATCTTATCGAGAAAGAAGCTAAATTATTAAAACAAATAGAAAAACCAAAAGAATCTTACTGTTTGGGAAAAGATCTACATTCAAAAGAGCAATAAGAAGAAATTGACGAACTTTGAAATTCCCGGTGAGAATGACCTGGTTTCAAGGTTTTTCAGTCTGCCAATTGAAGGAGCGAAGGACGGCTCTTCAAGACGACAGAACAATGGTCGTGACGATACTGAGGATGGTACAGAAACTATGTTCTGAAACTAGTTTATAGTCAAATAAGAAGAAAATATGAGGTGAGTGATAAAAAATATTCTACCTTAATCACCTCATATAATTTCAAATTTATTTGATTTAAGACCATTGGTTTTGAATGAATTTTTCATTCATCTTCAGTTTATTTTCATGACTCCAACTGTTGAAATTCTATGTTTGTTGATGATGAATGACAAATTCATTTGAAACCAATGGTCTTAAATCAAATAAATTTTAAATTGTATGAGGTGAGTTATTAAAAATATGTTCTCCACTCAATATTAATGATATAACCTCAGTTGGTAGCTCAGTTGGTAGAGCACTTGGCCCAGAAAGCCAAAGGTCCCGGGTTCGAGTCTCGGTCTAGACAAAAATTTTTCTCTTCAAATATAACCTCATAATGTTTACTTCCCAACATTAATTTTAATACAAGAGAATCAAAACTTAATACCTAAATGTGAATAAATACTCAATAATGTAAATTTTTTTTAAACAAAATTCAGAAAATGCACAAAAATTTAATGAGAAATTGACATAAAAATAATCTAAAATAACCTAATTGTCATTGAAAAATTGTATAAAATAATGTGTCACACTACCTGCATTAGCAGCATCTGCTTGCTGTGGTATCCACGTACCAGCTGCTGCTGTGGTCTGTAGTTGCTGTGGACTCTGAATTATTCCTTGTGCACTCCCAGTTACAACTAACTCACGCTGTGCACCTTGTGGAGCTTGTTGCTGTGCTATAGGACCTTGTCCTGCTGCTATTAACTGCTGCTGACGTAGAGGACTCTGCTGTTGCACCAGAACCTTACAAAACAATATAATTCAAAGTTTAAAAAACAATATAATTCAAAGTTAAAAAATGCAATTTTCAACAGTTTGATATATAGATTATTGAATGTTCCACTAAATGAAGAAGATTTTAAGAAAGAATACAATCACATTTTGGACATAGCTAATTTAAATGGTTTTGGAAAGGAAATAATTATAACTAAATTAAAGAAATTCGGACAACAAAAAAGATTAAAAGAGTACACTACCCTGCAATCTGATTCAAAGAAAGGAAAACAATTTAAGAAAATCACTTATCATCCTGGAATACATAACAAATTTCAAAAAATTTTCAAGAAATTCAATATTACATTGGCACCGATAAATAAATTTAGCCTTGGTAACTTATTAATAACCAATAAGAAAATGAACACCCCAGATAGTAAAAAATCTGGAATTTATCAAATTGATTGTGGAGATTGCAATAAAGTATACATAGGAAAAACAAAAAGAAATTTGGACACTCGCACAAAGGAACACTTTAGAAATATTAAAAATGGTGAAATTGAAAAATCAGCTATTGCAGCACATAGTTTGTTGGAAGGTCATAAAATTGAAAAAGAAGCTAAACTTCTAAAACATTTGGAAAAAACCTTTGGATTTGACAGTTTGGGAGAAAATATTTATTCAGAAGAACAAATTTAAATCCATGAATTTCGACATTCCGGATGAACATGACCTCATCTCGAAGTTCATCAAATCAATACCAGATGGCAACGATATCTCGAAGTTCATCAAATCAACACCAGATGGCAACGTTATAGAGGGAGATTCCAACGAATATCCGGTAGTCATAATGGTGGTTGAAAATGAATGACAAGATCATTTGAAAACTATAGTTACCGTGTTTAATAAAACATGAAATATGAGGTAAGATGTAAAAATGACTCATTAATTTATTAAAACAATATATTATAATCAATGTAGCAACAAATAATGGATTCGTAAATTAATGAGTCATTTTTTAACATCTTACCTCATATTTTATGTTTCTTCAAACACGGGAACTAGTTTTTCGAGAGAAAGATCTCTCTCATTTTCAACCGACATTATGAGTCATATGGACCGAAATTAATACGGGTGTAAGACAAGGATGTGGCCTCTTGCCCTTGCTCTTTATCATATACATGGATAGAATACTCCAAGATTGGCGACAGATGAGACACGGTTCTATCCAAATTAATAGAAACCATGAAATAGACTCTTTGCTTTTTGCAGATGATTTGGTATTAATAGCTCCAACAGAAACAGATTTACAGTATTCTATGCACAATTTTAATATAATTGCAAAAAGATACAATATGGAAATCAATCAATACAAAGAAAACTAAAGTGATGGCCTTTTGTGGGAAATACCCTATACCTAGCAAAATTGTTTTGAATGATGAAATTCTAGAATGAGTAAACAAATTTAATTATTTGGGTTATAATTTAACATTTCAAGATGAAACTGATATATCAAAGAAAATCACAAATTTTACAAAAACGACGGGGATAATTAACAGTATAATGAAACCATCTTTAGTGCAGAAGAACACAAGATTACAGCTTTATAAGGTTATCGCAAGACCAGTATTAAGGTATGGTAGTGAAGCATGGATAATACGAAGAGAGATGAAAGCCAAATAACAGCAAATGAGATGCGATTTATGCGCCGTACAGCAGGCTACACAAAGTGGGACCATAAAAGAAATGAGGAAATTATGGAAGAGTTGGATGTAGAACCCATTCTTCACCATATACAAAACTACCAGAACAACTGGAAAGCCCATCTTCAATGAATGCTGTCTCATAGAATTCCAAAAGCCATACTTCACTACTGCCCCCAAGGCAAAAGATCGCTGGGACATCCAAAAAAGCGCTGGATGGAAAATTCCTCTTTGAGACCATAACAGGCCACATGGCCTAATACTTGCATGGATGATGATGATTATGAGTCATAATGTCGGTTGAAAATGAGAGAGATCCTTCTCTCGAAAACTAGTTCCCATGTTTGAATATACATAAAATATGAGGTAAAATGTTAAAAACTGACTCATTAATTTACGAATTAAGAACCTCATAATGTTATTTCCCATATTTAACTATGAATAAATAATGGATTACATAGAACGTAAAACATAAAGGCCCATAAAGGCCGCAAGGAAGCAGTAGCAAATTTCAGACTGATGTTGGGACATGACAGCATCAACACATTTGGGGTTAGGGAATTAACTATGTATAAGAGAAAAATATGCGTTTAGATTGGAGGCCTAGGTAGCTCACTTGGAACAACACTGACATAGAGAGTCGAAGGTCCTGGGTTCAAAACCCAGTCTAGGCATATATTTTTCATTTCAAATATATATAAGAGTTACCTGTTGTTGTCGCAGTTGTGGGTTCTGTTGAAACAGCTGTTGTTGCTGCTGATTGATGACAACAGTCTGACCTTGAAGCTGCCTCTGTTGTAACAACTGGACCTGCTGTTGAGGGGTTAGACCTGGAGGCAACTGTCCACGTATCACCACCTGCGATGGCTGTTGTGCTGTTTGCTGTTGGATCAACTGTTGACGTGTGATACCCTGTGGCAGACCCTGCTGCTGCTGTTGTTGTTGTCTCTGTGCCTGTCACAACAACAATTTTGTAATATTAAATTTAAATGGAAATATTTCTCTTACTTATATAATAGACTGTGGAAGGGTTACTGCCTTTCATAGGGAGGAGACCCTTTAATTCCTTCCACTGAAGGCTTGAAGGAACCGACCTAGAGAGGAGCTTAGTGTCCAATCCCTCACTTTCTCGTGGTGCAGCTGTTAGTAATATGCTTATGCAGCTGTTAGTAATCATGCTTATACATGGAGAACGAAAGGGAAGGGCTACTCACCAATAAGCACTGGTCAGCTTGGTGAGTTTTTGGCCGAAGTGATATTTCTCCTTTTTCATACACCAATTACCTCTTTCAACTTTCATATTCATTCTTCCTTGACTGACCTATTGTTTTCTTCAACCCTGATGGTATTGAGTATCTGAGTCCTAGGGGTTCTCTTCTCTTTCTTTCCTATTATTAGATCTATCTAATTCTTACCTTGATAGGTGATAAGAGTTAACCTTATGTTAAATTCATATAAAAAAGTTGGAAATGAGGTTTGCTTAATTAAAATCAAATGAATCGTGAATTCTTCTTACCTCATACATCTATGTCTTTTTAACACAGAACTGCAGTATCGGGAAACATCATTCCTAACCTCATTTATCAAAGTAATTGCAAAGATTGCAATAAAGTATATATAGGGAAAACAAAAAAGAATTTGGACACTCGCAAAAAAAGAACACTTTAGAAATATAAAAAAAATTGTGAAATTGAAAAATCAGCAATAGCAGCACATAGTTTAATAGAGAAAAAGAAGCTAAACTTTTAAAACATCTATCTAAATCTTTGGAATTAACAGTCTGGAAAAAAATATACATTCAAAAAAACCATACTAGAACCATGAATTTTTAATTTCTAGACGAACCAAATTTGATAAAGTTCTTCAAATCAACACCAGATGGCAGTTTAGAAAATAACCGGCATAATGAAGAATTGACAGTCGTGAAAACAGCTGAGGATGGGAATGATGGGAATTCATGATTCATTTGATTCTTACTGAGAAAAATTAATGTTCCAACTGAGATTGAACCCTGGACCTCTAGTTCTATGTACTAATGTGCTGGCCATTACACCAATCAAACAAACATACAAACATTAACATTTTTTTCAATTTATACAATTCTCAACAGCGACAGCTATTAGCCTTCGGACGAACTAGAATTGTATAATTATATTTGAAAAGAAAAATATACGCCTAGACTGGCTATATTTTTCTTTTCAAATATAATTTGTCCATCATTAAAATGTTTAAAAATGAATAATAAAAATATTGAAATTGAAAGAATTGTATAAGTTCAAAGAAATGTTACTGTTTGTACCGTTCTCTGAATGGTGTAATGGACAGCACACTAGTAAGTAGAACTAGAGGTCTAGGGTTCAAATCCCAGTTCAAACATTCAGTTTTCTTAATGAAGATATTTAGATTAATATTGGGAAGTAAACATTATGAGAATTAAATGAATTGTTATTTCTTCTTACCTCATACTTCTACATTTTTTTAAACACAGCACTGCAGTATCGGCGACCCATTGTCATCATCAGCTGTTTTCATGACTGTCAATTTTTTCTTTTGACGGTAATTATCCAAACTGCCATCTGGTGTTCTTTTGAAGGAATTACTCTTTGGATTTAACAGTTTGGGAAAAAATATATATTAAAAAAACCATACTAGAACCATGAACTTCAAGATTCCGGACAAACCGAGCTTGATTACAAAGTACTTCAAAAATACAACAGATGGCAGTTTAGAAAATGATTCATTCAAAAGAATGCCAGATGGCAGTTTGGAGAGTAATTCCTTCAAAAGAACACCAGATGGCAGTTTGGATAATTACCGGCAAAAGAAAAAATTGACAGTCGTGAAAATAGCTGACGATGGTGACAATGGGTTGCTCATACTGCAGTGCTGTGTTTAAAAAAGCATAGAAGTATGAGGTAAGAAGAAATCACGATTCATTTAATTCTTATTAACTGAACCTCAAAATGTTAAAAATTCCCAAATTTAATATATAAACATTATGAGGTTATATCATTAATAGTGAATGGAGAATATATTTTTAACGACTCACCTCATATAATTTCAAATTTCTTTGAGTGGAAGCCATGACTGAAGATGGACAAGATATTGTCTGAAACCGCCGGTATCAAAGAAATTTGAAATTATATGAGGTGAGTCGTTAAAAATATGTTCTCCACTCACTATTATTGAAGATATTTAGTCTGTATATTCGTAACTCTTATGGTTGTTTTTTGTTGAACATGTGTTTCAAGGCTTCTGAGCCCCATCATCAGTGATCACAGACTGATTTTTCTCAAGTTGTCAGCCCTGATTCTTGACTCCTGCTCCCTTTGCCTGTGGTCCAATGAACTTGCTAATAAGGTTCCTTTCTCCGGGAATTTCAAAATTCATAATTCTTTCCTTGTTCTTTTTATGCAGATTTTTTTTCCCATATGGTGAGTTCATTTTTGTTTTCTACCTGGTTTAATAATTTTGTGTTTACATCTATTTTGTGTTTTTCTGACCAAACGTGAGCAGCCACTGTAGATTTAACTACTTCCCCTTTTTTTACATTCCTTATGTGTTCTTTGGTTCTAATGGTTAAATTTCTTTTTGTTTTCCCTATGTATATCTTATCACAGTCTGCACATTTTATTTGAAATATTCCTGACTTTTTACCATCATCAATGTTTACATTTTTGTTGGTTTTTATTAGTTTATTTAAACTATAATCATTCTTTGGTACTAAACTAATATTAAATTTTTCAAAAATCTTTTGAAATTTATTGTATGCCCAAGGGTGATACGTGAATTTCCTGTATTTCTTATCTTTTGGTTTTTCTATCTGAAGAGTGCTTTCATTCCTCAGTTTTTGTTTTTTGACTTCTCAATTTTTTTGTGTATCATTTTTTCACTGAAACCATTCTTTTCTTTTGCAACCTCAATAATGTGCTCTCTCCAACTCGTAATTTTTCTTGTTAATGGGTATATTTACCAATCTATGTACTAGAAAAAGAAAAATAATACAAAAGAAGAAAAACACAAAATAGATGTAAACACAAAATTATCAAAACAGTTAGAAAACAAAAATGAACTCACCATATGGAAAAAAAAATCTACAAACAGAAGAACAAGGAAAGAATTATGAATTTTGAAATTCCTGGAGAAAGGAACCTCATTAGCAAGTTCATTGGACCACAGGCAAAGGGAACAGGAGTCAAAAATCTGGGCCGACAACTTGAGAAAAATCAGTTTGTAATTGCTGACGATGGGGCTCAGAAGCCTTGAAACATATGTTCAACAAAAACAACCATAAGAGGTAAGAATATACAGACCAAATATCTTCATTATTAAATAAACCTCTTAATTGTATTATTTTTAGTCTGATCATCTTACCTCAATATTAATGTTGATTTGTTCTTGAACATGTTTCAAAATAATTCTGTTTTATCGTCAGCTTGATGTCCAAGAACAAATCAACATTAATATTGAAATAAGATGATCAGACTAAAAATGATATAATTAAAATAACCTCAAATATCACTTCCTAAAATTAAATATTAAACCTGTTAATGTTACTTCCTATTGTATTTTAAAATTAATTTTTCTTTCTTAAATCATAATAGTTTACCTGTAACTGCCTCTGCATTAGGATTTGTCGTTGCTTCTGAATTTTCTGAATGAACAGAGCCCTCTGCTGTGGATCCATCTGCTGTAGCTGGGCATGTGTCTGCGGATCCAATTGAATCAGCTGTCGTGGTGGACCCTATAACAAACAATATATTAGATGTCTTACAAGTATCAACTTTTATAACCTATCATTTAATTATGTCATAGTCCATTCTGTTTCTGATTGGTTAACCTAACAGAGGGCAGATACAACTTATGATGGAACGGACAATGCAGAAAATACATCGTGGTGAACTGTATAAATAGGGCAGGCAGTCGACAAAATTGCCAGTCTCAAGACAACCACTGAGGAAGCCGGACACAGTCTCTGGCAAAACATCGGGGAACTTAAAGCCTGAAGACCATGGACAACAGCCCAGAAATCTTTTTCAAGATCAATTCTTTTCTTTTTGTTCAATGCCACCAGGTTCTCATCTATGACATTTCAAGCTTTCCCTCCTGGCATTGGCAGAATTGTAATCCAATTCTTTTCTTTTTGTAATCAATGTTTTAGGTTAAGGCACAAGGAACGCGGAGTTATGTTACCCCGATGATATGACAGGTGATAAATGATAATGAAATGCCAGGAGAGTCCTTAGCCTAAATTCCAGACCATGAGCAACCATAGGAAATATTCCCTTTAAGGAAAATATCCTATGGTCTGGCTGGGGACCGAACCCAGGACCTCGTGAACTGTAGTCAGAAATGCTGACCAATAGCCCATGAGGCTGGTCATATAAACAAATCATCATCATCCATGCAAGTATTAGGCCATGTGGCCTGTTACTGTCTCAAAGAGGAGTTTTCCATCCAGCGCTTTTTTGGATGTCCCAGCAATCTTTTGCCTTGGGGGCAGTAACAAAGCATGGCTTTTGGAATTTTATGAGATGGCATTCAATGAAGATGGGTTTTCCAGTTGTTCTGGTAGTTTTTTATGTGGTGAAGAATGGGTTAAGATATGGTAGTGAATCATAGACAATATGAAGAAGAGATGAAAGCCGAATAACAGCAAATGAGATATAAACAAATATAGAGGATTAATAACTATTATATAATCAATTGAGTTGGTGTTTACTTGATGAAAGTCCATTATATTTGAAGAGAAAAATTATATGCTCAGATTGAGGTTTGAACCCAGGACCTTTGGCTTTCTAGGCCAATTCTCTACAACTGAGCTACTTGAGAAATTTCAATCTAAACGTAAATTTTTCTCTTATACATTGATAATTCCCGACTGCCGAATACTACGAGCATTTGCTTGATCACGCAAATGGCGGTTTCTTGTTTTAAGAAGTCTGAGTGTATAATTTTTCTCTTCAAATATATTTTATCCTTCAGTGAGAAGTGTTAAATTAATTATATTTGAAGAGAAAAATTCTCACCTAGACCGAGACTCGAACCCGGGACCTTTGGCTTTCCGGGCCAAATGCTCTACCAACTGAGCTACCGAGGTGAGTTGAGATCTAGATGCAAATTTTTCTCTTTATATGTTGTAATACCCTCGCGCCAAATGCTTTGAAACCGTTGCTTCTATCTTTGCATATGGCGGCCTCTTAGTTAAGAAGACATTAATTGGGAATTTAACACTATTTTATAAGCCAGTAGGGCTTCTATTGATGTTTTTATTATTAATTTAACACTTCTCACTGAAAGATAAATTTTTCTCTTCAAATATATTTTATCCTTCAGTGAGAAGTGTTAAATTAATAATAAAAACATCCGTCATAACTATGATGGACATTGTAACAAGTAAAGTCATCGAGTTTAAAGTACCTGCGCAGGTGTTTGCTGAGTCCAAGCAATCTGGCGCTGCAGCTGAGGTTGTGGTTGACCAGGCTGCTGCTGTTGTTGTTGCTGCTGCTGCTGTTGTTGTTGTAGTTGTTGTTGACGCTGCTGTTGCTGAAGATGCAATTGTTGTTGTTGTTGCCAGGTGAGTTGTCCGGGAGTCCCAGCCACTACTTCACGCTGAACTGTAACAGTGTACTGTTGTGTCTGGGGAGGCTGTCCTGGCTGCTGTTGTATCTGTGACTGACTCTCTCTTATCACAAACTGCTGTTTCTGAATTTGTATCTGTGGAGCCTGGCACAACACACACATACATTAACAGTTTTAAAAATACAATAGGAAGTAGCACTAAGGGGTTTATTAAATAATTAAGATATTTGGTCTGTGTATTCTTACCTTTCATGATTGCTTTTGTTGAACATATGTTTGTAACCACTGACGATGGGGCTCACAAGCCTTGAAACATATGTTCAACAAAAACAACCATAAGAGGTAAGAATACCCAGACAAAACATCTCAATTATATATTAACAGTGTCTGGATGTCGAAGAGAATAGAATTCAAAATCAGCTTGAAGAATGAGGATTACCAACTTCATAAATTAATGAATTAACAAATGGATGATAAATTAATGAACTGATTAATGAATGAATTTTTTTTACAATGCCACCATGTTGTCATTTCGACATTCTGGTATTCTCTCCTGACATGGCGTTATTGTAACCCATTTCTAAGGTTGGGGTGTCTGGAAGGCAGAGTTACACTGCCCTGATGATATATGATAGGTGATGATGATGGTAATGATGCACCAGGAGAGGCCTTAATCCTAAACTTAATGAATATGTTAATGACGATAATGATGGCCAGATGATGTTCAGGGACTGTTTGGGCCTTAAAGTTTCCTGACATTTGTCTTACAGGTGAGGAAAAACAAAAAAAAAAAACCATCACCTCGTCCCGACCGGGGTATCAAACCTGGGCCCACTGCATGACAAGGCAGCATGCTACCTTGAGACCACAGCGGTCAAATGACGATAAATGAATGAAATTATTTTTTTTTTCAAATGCCCCAGGTTTGTCTTTCGACATTCCTGGTCTCTCTCCTGGCATGGCATACTTGTAACCCACTTCTGAGGTTGGGGCGCCTGGAAGGCGGGGTTACGTTGCCCCGATGATATGATGGGTGATGATGTGATGATGATAATGGTGCACCAGGAGAATCCCTAATCCTAAGCTTAACCTAAAATGAATATGAATGATGATGATTGCAATGGCCATATGATTTCGGGGACCGTTTGGGACACCTCACCCAGAAAAACTGTCCCGACCGGGGATCGAACCCGGGCCTGCTACGTAACAAGGCAGCACGCTACCCCGAGACCACAGCGGTGGACATGAAATGAATTATTGAAGAAATAAATCATCATCATCATCATCATAGTACATTCACGAATTTAGGCCATTTGTTGACCTATTTCGGTCTCAAGAGAAACACCATCCAGAAGTCTTTTGAGTGGACGTCCTGGTCTTCTTCTTCCTGCAGGTTGATATCTTAACATTTGTTTGGGTATCCTGTGATCTTCCATTCGATGAACATGTTGCATCCATCTTGACTTATAATCAGAAATTTTGTTTTCTAAAGATTCCATGTGTAATTCTTCTAAGATGTCTTCATTTTTTTTGTGATCTAGTAGTGTGTATCCTGCAGTCCCTCCGAAGATATCTCATTTCAGCAGATTTAAGTCTCTGTATATCCTTCTGTTTCAACATCCATACTTCGCTACCATACAAAAAAGTTGGAAGAGCCAGTGTTTTATACACTTTCAGTCTTGAATGCTTTTGGACTAACTGTGGCTTGAAGATAGAATTTATTAACCCTAAAATTCTTAAAAATTTAGATATTTTTGCATTTACATCCTTTTCTTCTTCATCCTAGATATGTAAAATTATTCACCTGCTCCAAAATTTTATTGTCCAGTATAATTTTACTTCTGACAGGATCTATACCTTGAATGCCATAATTTTTTGTTTTTTCTGTAGATATCTTTAATCCATATTCTTCTGTAATTTTGTTAAGTTCATACAGAAAGAAATAAATTAAAGAATTAATTAAATAATAAATTAATTAATGATTCAGTGAATTAATTAGTTACTTAATTTATAAATGAGTTGGATAAAATGTAAGAATTAAATTAATATTTTTAATGCCTCACCTCATATCCCTTAATCTTCTAGACTGCAGTTGCGGAGAAATATCTCCACTTCAGTAGCCTCTCGTCAACAGATGTTTTGTTGTTTCTTGGCTGAAGAAGAAAACTGCCAAGAAATGACTTAACACCAGTTGACGAGAGACTACTGAAGATGGAGATACAGCTCCAAAACTGCAGTCTACAAGATTAAAGGATATGAGGTGAGGTATAAAAATATAAACCTAATTCTTAAATTAAACCTCATAGTATTGTTTATTTTTTATTTCACTCACCTCATACTTCATAACTCCTAGCATACCCAGGGTTTCGTCACATCCTTTGTGACATTCTCAATGCTGTGTCACGTTCACAACTGACGTCCGGCTGCCTTCTATCCTGCAGACTGACCTTCGCGCCATCTGATGGCTGACCGACGAACTTCCAAATCAGTCCTCTCTCCTTATAACCGGGTATTTCAAAATTCATAGTTGTATCTTCATTCTTGCATATGTAAATTTTTTCCCAAATTGTGAGTTCCTTCGGTTTTTCCAATTGTTTAAGTAATTTTGTTTTGGTTTCTATTCTATGTTTTTCTGACCAATTGGAAAAACCGAAGGAACTCACAAGTTGGGAAAAAATTTACATATGCAAGAATGAAAATACAACTATGAATTTTGAAATACCCGGTTATAAGGAGAGAGGACTGATTTGGAAGTTCGTCGGTCAGCCATCAGATGGCGCGGAGGTCAGTCTGCAGGATAGAAGGCAGCCGGACATCAGTTGTGAACGTGACACAGCAATGAGAATGTCACAAAGGATGTGACGAAACCCTGGGTATGCTAGGAGTTATGAAGTATGAGGTGAGTGAAATAAAAAATAAATATGAAATTATTGCATTGTCACAGGTTCTTTACAAGTATACAAAGTTTCAAGTCGATCCAATGTTTCTAAGTGGGCGAAAATCGATTTCAAAGATTCCATTACATAAATACAAATACACTTTTTTTTTATTTTCTGATGATTCTGGCCAGAATTTTAGAAAATAAATATGAAATTATTGTATTGTCACGGGTCTTTTACAAGTATACAAAGTTTCAAGTCTATCCAATGTTTCTAAGTGGGTGAAAATCGTGTTCAAAGATTCCGTTACATAAATACAGACACTTTTTTTTATTTTCTGATGATTCTGGCCAGGATTTTAGAAAAGAAATATGAAATTATTGTATTATCACGGGTCCTTTACAAGTATACAAAATTTCAAATCGATCCAATTATTTTAAGTCGGTGAAAATCGCGTTAAAAGATTCAGTTACATAGATAGATACAGGTCAAGCTAATATAAAGCGTGTAATAAACAATATTAAAAAAACCTCATAGTGTTATTTCATATCTACATAACTTAATAAACCTCATAGTGGTGTTTTTTTCTTGTGAAAGTTAAATAAAATGGATAAAATGTTTTTACATCTCACCTAATAAAGTTTGGAGTTTGACTGAATATGAAGGCAAAATGGCCTTTGAAACTGGTATCATGAAAACACGAAACTTTATGAGGTGAGACGTAAAAACATTTTATCTATGGTGAAATTAAATGTTTCTTACCTCTCCTCATATAAATCTTCTAAGTAGATCGCGATTTCGAGACCATAATAGTCTCATCTTCAGTACTTTTTTGGCGACTGATGTTATGTCGATCGGAAGAAACTCTTCTTCTTCCCTCTGTTGGGGACCGATGGTCTCGAAATCGCGATCTACTTAGAAGATTTATATGAGGAGAGGTAAGAAACATTTAATTTCAAATAAATTAAACCTCATAGTGATTAATTCCTAAAAAAGTTAAACATTTTATCTAACTCATTTATAAATTGAAAACTTCCTCATAGTGTCACTTCTCATTGTAATTTTGATTAAAGTAGTTAATCAATTAATGGACTGAATGAATTAAGGTGCCCCAATCTAAGAAATGGATTACAATTCCACTAAATTCACGGGAGAAAGCTAAAAATGTCATAAAAGACAACCTGGTGTCATTAGAAAAAAAAATTAATGAGTAAGTGAGTGAATGAAAGAATGATTAAGTGCTATATGAATGAATGAATCAATTAGGAAGTGAATGAAAGAGCCAAAGCTGTCTGAATTGGGTACAATCACTCCCAAGCAAAAGACAATACAGGGAATTATATAAACACAATCTTTAAATAAGAATCAAATTAATGATTCATTTGATTCTTATCAATAAAACCTCATAATGTTAAAAATTCCCACATTTATTATACACTCTATCAACTGTAATTTCAGTTTTCCTAACTGAATTCTGCTACTTCTCATAATAAGCAGCTATTGATTTGTCTTCACAAGGCTCACTGGACCTCATCCCAGACCAAATAAACAATGAAAAATGTTGACGATTTTTATTATTAATTTAACACTTCTCATAGAAGGATAAATTATATTTGAAGAGAAAAATTTTCGCCTAGACCGGGACTCGAACCCGGGACCCTTGGCTTTCCGGGCCAAGTGCTCTACCAACTGAGCTACCGAGGCGAGTTACGATCTAGATGCAAATTTTTCTCTTATGTACGTTGTAATTCCCTAGCGCCAAATGCTTGAAACCATAGCTTCTATCTTTGCAAATGGCGGCTTCTTAGTTAAGAAGACATTTATTGGGAATTTAACACTACTTTATAGCCAGTAGGGCTTCTATTGACGATTTTTATTATTAATTTAACACTTCTCATAGAAGGATAAATTATATTTGAAGAGAAAAATTTTCGCCTAGACCGGGACTCGAACCCGGGACCCTTGGCTTTCCGGGCCAAGTGCTCTACCAACTGAGCTACCGAGGCGAGTTACGATCTAGACGCAAATTTTCTCTTATGTACGTTGTAATTCCCTAGCGCCAAATGCTTGAAACCATAGCTTCTATCTTTGCAAATGGCGGCTTCTTAGTTAAGAAGACATTTATTGGGAATTTAACACTACTTTATAGCCAGTAGGGCTTCTATTGACGATTTTTATTATTAATTTAACACTTCTCATAGAAGGATAAATTATATTTGAAGAGAAAAATTTTTGCCTAGACCGGGACTCGAACCCGGGACCCTTGGCTTTCCGGGCCAAGTGCTCTACCAACTGAGCTACCGAGGCGAGTTACGATCTAGACGCAAATTTTTCTCTTATGTACGTTGTAATTCCCTAGCGCCAAATGCTTGAAACCGTAGCTTCTATCTTTGCAAATGGCGGCTTCTTAGTTAAGAAGACATTTATTGGGAATTTAACACTACTTTATAGCCAGTAGGGCTTCTATTGACGATTTTTATTATTAATTTAACACTTCTCATAGAAGGATAAATTATATTTGAAGCATTTGGCGCTAGGGAATTACAACGTACATAAGAGAAAAATTTGCGTCTAGATCGTAACTCGCCTCGGTAGCTCAGTTGGTAGAGCACTTGGCCCGGAAAGCCAAGGGTCCCGGGTTCGAGTCCTGGTCTAGGCGAAAATTTTTCTCTTCAAATATAATGAAAAATGTCTATGGTATTGTAGAAAATCAAACCCAGATACCAGGAATACTAGTCAAACATACTAATCTCTACTCTTCTACAGGCAGTTGATGATAAATTATAATATCAACTCTTTCAGGGCGATATTAAACCTAGCATACATACCATTGCTTGTCTCCAGGGAGGGCCTTGCTGCTGCTGTTGTGGTAATGGTGTCGCTTGTTGAATAACTCGCTGTTGGTGCATCACCTGCACCGGTGCGCCTTCCTGTTGCAAGTTCCTATGTTGCTGCACCACCTGCATTGTCCTCTGGTGTTGCAACATTGGACCCTGACCTATGAGCAAAATATATTGACTTCTTAGGCATTAACACTGTAAGGTATTATTTATTTAAGTAAAATTTTATCGAACTTTTATAGGAATAAATCACTATGAGGTTTAATTTAAGGTAATTTAACTTAATAATTTAAATTGACTATTTAACTCATGCCCCAAATGGGAGTCAATGACCAATCACGTTTCAATGATTTCTGTTTTACAACCAATCAGAGTCGTGTTTCACGAAATATTTATCAGTGTTAGGATTATCATATATTAAACAAAGCTCCTCCTTTTTAATATTCTGAACAGGTCTGACCGTTATTTTGCAGTGACTGAGCCTATAACAAATACGGCTACCAGATTGTATATAATAGTGCTTACATGTCAACATTTGTAGCAATTGATTATACCACCAAAAAAAGAAACCACTGTTTGCACTTTCTTAAATGTATTTTTTTCCCAGGTAATAATCGAGAAAAATATAATTGTCATATTTACATCATACGACATCAGAAATGAATTAATATACAGATTGATGTGTTTCATTTTTTCTCCACTAGAGAGCATTCTTACAATATTGCGTTCCTTTGGCAATAAATAGTATGATCTGGTTGCAGTGATAAACAAAAGAAGCAGTAGAAGCGTACCTATCGTTTCTCATTTGTTTTCAAACATCGCCGTTTACATTAAATATATAAATATTTTAAAATAACTATAGTTAAATAATGATTTGTGAGTAAACAGCTTAATTTTATTCGTTAAATAGTCCTAACAAATGCCACTCTTGATTTCCAAATTCTCTAGATAAATTCACTCCTCACTTCGTGAGTCGTGAATTTATCGATAATTTGGAAATCACTCGTGGCATTACTTATGATAATTATAACCAATAAAAACGAAAAAATTGAAGAAAACAAATCGGAAATTTATCAGATTAAATGCAGGGATTGTGACAAAATTGATATAGGAAAAAACAAAAAGAAATTTGAAAACAAGGGTGAAAGAACATCTTAGAAATGTCAAAAAATGGAGAAGTGGAAAAGCCAGCAGTAGCTGCTCATGCTTGATCTGAAAAACATCTAATTGAATCAAAAGCTAGTCTGAAGAAAGCTAGTCTAAGTCGACGAGAGGCTACTGACGATAGAGATAAGCTCCAAAACTGCAGTCTAAAAGAAAAAGGATTTGAGGTAAGGTAATAAAAACATTGATTTAATTCTTAAATGAAACCTCATAGTGTTTTTTTCCCTGTGAAAGTTAAATATATACCATTACTTAATAATGATTGATATAAAATTGATAATTATGTCCGCAAAAATTTAGGGGGAAAAACTTATCTTACACATTAATATAATTCATATTTCTTGGAATTCATATTGACCAAAGAATTTAAAAATCTATGGAGATACCATATTTGAGCATGAGAAGGACTGAAAATATTACCTCTATGTTGTGAACTGTGTTGCAACCATTTCCCTTTGCAAGAGTGCATGGAGGAAGCAGATATAGCAGTTAAAAAGAAGATGGAATCAGAAAACAGTATTTAAAAATGCATTATGAAAATTTCATGAATAGAACAAAAAATCTCTGGAATTCGTTGAAAGTTTTGAATTCGGTGTTATTTCGCATTATCGTAGGATTTCACAATTCATAAATGCTTTATTTGAGGTTATGGAAGTGGAGTTAACAAATGATATAAGAAAATGACAAAATTAGAGCATTTTGCATTATCGTAACTCGATAATTTCACGGATCTCTAGCAATAGGTGAATGGGTGGAAAAAAAAGAAGATTTGAATTGAATCAACATATATCCCGCATGACACCTGAATTATATGCATAGCAGGATATAAGTTACCAGAGGATGGGAGGACACCTGGGAGATAAAAAAAAAACAGAGGGACTCTTAATTCTGGATGGAACAGGTCATGGACCTAAAACAAAGAGAAGAACTTTTTAAGATCCATTAAGGGATGTTCTAAATTAGATAAAATAAGAAACAACGACCTCAACATCTATCTCCACCATGAAAAAAATGTTGGATTATAGAAGTAGATGGAATTTCCATGTATTGTGGATGCCAACATTCCACATTTCAAGAAGACAAGCTTATGGTGAAATTAAATGTTTCTTACCTCTCCTAATATAAATCTTCTAAGTAGATCGCAATTTCGAGACCATAACGGTCTTATCTTCAGTACAATCTTGACGAGTGATGTTATGTCGATCAGAAGAAACTCTTCTTCTTCCCTCTGTTGGTGTACCGATGAACCTCTGGATCAGGTCAAAATTTGCAGGAATTTTGAAGTTCATAAGTTTTCCTTTGTTTTTCTGAATGTGGATCTTTTCCCAAACCGTGAGTTCCTTTTGTTTATCTATTTGTTTAATTAGACTGGCTTTTGATTCAATTAAATGTTTTTCGGACCAAGCATTAGCAGCTACTGCTGACTTTTCCACTTCTCCATTTTTTATGTTTCTAAGATGTTCTTTCACCCTTGTTTTCAAATTTCTTTTTGTTTTTCCAATATAAATTATGTCACAATCCCTGCATTTGATCTGAACTCATGGTTTGGGAAAAGATCCACATTCAGAAAAACAAAGGAAAACTTATGAACTTCGAAATTCCCACAAATTTTTACCTGATCCAGAGGTTCATCGGTACACTAACAAAGGGAAGAAGAAGAGTTTCTTCCAATCGACATAACATCAGTCGCCAAAAAAGTACTGAAGATGAGACCGTTATGGTCTCGAAATCGCAATGTACTTAGAAGATTTATATGAGGTGAGGTAAGAAACATTTAATTTCACCATAAATTAAACCTCATAGTGATTAATTCCTATAAAAGTTAAAGACAAGCTTATGACTACAAAGCAAGGAAGATGGAATCCGGGACGACCAAGGAAGCATTGGAAAGATTCCATTTAACTGTAATATAGGACAGAACAGGAGATTCTCCTAAACCTTGAAGTGATAATGATGAATAACAGATCAAATTTCTTTGTTACATGGTTTATTACTTCACTTTTATAAACTATAACTTGGATAATGAAATGCTGAATTAACTAGTATATTATGATGTGAATAATAAATAATAGTAAAATAATAACATCTTTATTAAGTTATGTAGATAGGAAATAACACTATGAGGTTTTTTAATATTGTTTATTTTTTATTATTTCACTCACCTCATACTTCATAATTCATAGCAGACCCAGGGTTTCTTCACATCTTTTGTGACATTCTCAATGCTGTGTCACGTTCACAACTGACGTCCAACGGCTTTCTATCCTGCAGACTGACCTCCGTGCCATCTGGTGGCCGACCAAAGAATTTCCAAATCAGTCCTCTCTCCTTATAACCGGGTATTTCAAAATTCATAGTTGTATTTTCATTCTTGCATATGTAAATTTTTTCCCAAATTGTGAGTTCCTTCGGTTTTTCCAATTGTTTAAGTAATTTTGTTTTGGTTTCTATTCTATGTTTTTCTGACCAGGCATGTGCAGCTATTGCAGATTTCTCGGTTTCTCCATTTTTAACATTTCTGAGGTGTTCTTTTAATCTTGTATTTAGATTCCTTTTTGTTTTTCCTATGTATATCTTTTCACAATCTTTACAATTAATTTGATTAACTCCCGATTTTTTGCAGTCTTCAATCTTTTCATTTTTGTTGGTTTTTATTAAATTACCTAAGCTGTAATCATTTTTCGCCACCAGATGGCGTGGAGGTCAGTCTGCAGGATAGAAGGCCGTTGGACGTCAGTTGTGAACGTGACACAGCTTGAGAATGTCACAAAAGATGTGAAGAAACCCTGGGTCTGCTATGAATTATGAAGTATGAGGTAAGTGAAATAATAAAAAATAAACAATAACATCTTTGTTGGAAATATTTGTGTTCATTATGAACAGCTGACTAAGGTTAACAGTGTGGGCAATGTTTATTAGTTGAAATTAAGCAAGGTTTTTAATTTCCAAGATTCTGTAAAACACTTCACAAACCGTACAAAAAAAAAGTAAAGTGATCCCATCCTACTACAGGCTCTTGGGGTAGTAGGAGGTTAAGGATCCCACTTTTTCTTGACAATCGGCACTTGATGTCAGCCGCGTTGTCAGCCCTGCGTGACGGTCACTTTTATCCCCAGAACAAGCGTCTGGTACTTATTTCCCAGGGCATAGTGTCGCCAGAAGGTTTGGGTCAGTTTATAAATCCTGACCCCCACCGGGACTTGAACCCTTGACCTTCCGGTTTGTAGCGCAGTGCCTTAACCATTACGCTATGGCGTGCCCCTCACAAACATGCATTGTACATTATTTTTTGTGCAATGGTGTTTTCAAAATAATAAATAATAGTAAAATAATAAAGTCTTTGTTGGAAATATTTGCGTTCGTTATAAACAACTGACTGACGTTAACAGTGTGGGCAATGTTTATTAGTTGAGACTACAGCAGGCCATGACACAAATCAGTCATAAAATGGGAGCAAGTATGAATTTATTGTTTTATATAAGATGGCAGCCCCATCACTGGTCTTGCCTTCCTTTGGCCAGCAACCAATCGAAGGGACTATTATTATGCTTTCAAGTCTTATACGAGAATTTCCCTCAAACGCTGGAGGGAAAATTTTCTATAGGATCGTAACAGGCCTTGGCCTAATACTTGGAAGAAAGAAGAAGAAGATATTGTTTCAAATAAAGTTCAGTTCATTTAAGATGCAGTGATTTGTTTCATATAATGTACTATTAACACTACCTTTTGGATATATTTTTGTATATACATTGTATGTAGTATACATAAAGGGCAGTGGTTTTACTTCCCACACATGGTTTGTAATAAGTAATATTCCAGTATAGTTATTTAAGTTGGCTACTCCGAAATGAAGGAAGCTGAACTTTCAATAACGGTCGCTATTGCTGTAAGTACGACAAAATGCACTATTGCGCAAAAAATATATTAATGATTCTTACAGTTTACATCACGTGAATGCTAAATGTGGTCTCTTACTTTAAGAGAGTATATGAGAATTAAGTGCTTAGGAAAATGTTTGGACCAGAGATGAACAGACAGACAAATGGAAAAAATGGAGATTCTTTATAACATGTGATACGAAAAAGTGTTCTAAATTCCAATTATACACCATGCGCATGCGCCAACAGACAAGAAGTGGTTTACACTACGGAACTATGGGAAGCAGCCAACATATACACGATATTTAACAAACCTAAAAGCTAACCTAACCCAATTTAAGTACTCTAACCTGTGAAAGACCAACCTGAAAGTTGACCTGATGCAAATTAAGCATTCTATGTGTTTGAAGAAACATAAAATATGAGGTAAGATGTTAAAAAATTACTCATTAATTTAGGAATTAAGAACCTCATAATGTTATTTCCCATATTTCTTCTTCTTCTTCCTTCCAAGTATTAGGCCAAGGCCTGTTACGATCCTATAGAAAATTTTCCCTCCAGCGTTTGAGGGAAATTCTCGTATAAGACTTGAAAGCATAATAATAGTCCCTTCGATTGGTTGCTGGCCAAAGGAAGGCAAGACCAATGATGGGGCAGCCATCTTATAGCCTCTGGTCAGGCTTTTCTGGAGAAGAAAAGAAAATAAAGGAAAGAAGAAATGGAAGAAAGGAAAGACTCCCTAGCCCTCGGATGCCCTAATAGCGTCGGCGTCAAAAAAACAAGAGTTAACCAAGAGAGGTTAGATAGTAAAGTTAAAAGAGTGCGAAACGCAATTAAGTGGAAGAAATGTTTTGCACAGCTTGGGCATCTTGTGGTCGCCATCCACATATCCCCTAGATGAGGACCCCTGAGGGGATTTCCCATATTTAACTATGAATAAATAAGACGACTCAGGTCTTTGGGAAGTTTATTACGACTATTTGATAACATAGCCTCAAACAAAAAAGCGTCAGGAAGTTCGTTAAATTTAAATTCTTTAACAAGTTTTAATACAACATTTTTCGATTTTAAACCTAACATTAAGCATTCTAACCTGTGAAAGAATGCAACGTCCAAAAATAAATAGCAAGTTCTGAAATTCTGAAGTATATGTGTACTAAGAATTAAATTAATGTTTTTATTACCTCACCTCATATCCTTTTTCTTCTATACTGCAGTTTCGGAGCTTATCTCCATCGTCAGTAGCCTCTGGTCGACCGGTGTTATGTCGTTTCTTTTTCTTGGCGGTTGAAGAAGGAAACCGCCAAGAAACGACATAACACCGGTCGACCAGAGGCTACTGACGATGGAGATAAGCTCCGAAACTGCAGTATAGAAGAAAAAGGATATGAGGTGAGGTAATAAAAACATTAATTTAATTCTTAAATTAAACCTCATAGTGTTCTTTCCCTGTGAAAGTTAAATATATATATGTGTACTGTTAATTAGTACATATTCTATGTTGGCTGCACTGGAACACGAATTTCATTTTGCTTAGAATATTTGTTAAAATCAGTATGGCTGCCATAGAAAAATATATTAAAATAATCATTAGAAAAAATGCAAAAATCATTCTAAATGGTGGGATAATTTGATAAATGGATCCTTAAGAATAAAATTTGCTAGGAGTTTATGAAGAAATAAAAAAAGTCACATCACAGGTTGTAAAGAATAGCCGAAAAAACTACACAAAAAAAATTACCTGCATGATCTACATGGCAAACATGTAGTAATAATTATAGTTAAGTCTCATAGACTGGTACAGGCAGGATGCAAAAATGGGGAATTAAAGAGATGTGGAAACTTCTAGTACAAAAACCAGAGGGGAAAGCATCCAGTAAGTAAACTGAAGAATGATGTGAGAGAATAACATTAACCATGAATTGAGGCGCTTAGAATAGTAAGGGCATATCAACAAAATCCACATTTTTTTAATTATTGCAATATATACTTTCAATTATATTATTTTTAGTCTGATCATCTTACCTCAATATTAATGTTGATTTGTTCTTGGACATGTTTCAAAACAATTCTGTTTTATCGTCAGCTTGTCAAGACTGGTTTGATTTATGTTGCATTATGTTGCACACCCTGGATGTCGATGTCAGCTCCATCCTGTGGTTGGCCAAAGAACCTCCAAACAAGGTCACGCTCCGTCGGTATTTCAAAATTCATAACTCTGTTTTTGTTCTTCTGAATATAGATTTTTTTCCCAAATAGTCAGCTCTTTTGTATTTTCTAACTGTTTTAATAATTTAGTGTCCGAATTTATATTATGTTTTTCAGACCAAACATGAGCAGCAACTGCAGATTTTTCTATTTCCCCATTTTTAATATTTCTTATGTGTTCTTTGGTTCTAATTTTTAGGTTTCCTTTCTTGTTTTTCCTATATATATCTTTTCAGGAATATATCAAATTGAATGCATGGGTTATGAAAAGATATATATAGGAAAAACAAAAAGAAACCTAAAAATTAGAACCAAAGAACACATAAGAAATATTAAAAATGGGGAAATAGAAAAATCTGCACTTGCTGCTCATGTTTGGTCTGAAAAACATAATATAAATTCGGACATTAAATTATTAAAACAGTTAGAAAATACAAAAGAGCTGACTATTTGGGGAAAAAATTATATTCAGAAGAACAAAAACAGAATTATGAATTTTGCAATACCGACGGAGCATGACCTTGTTTGGAAGCATCCAGGGTGTGCAACGTAATGCAACATAAATCAAACCAGCCTGGACAGCTGACGATAAAACAGAATTGTTTTGAAACATGTCCAAGAACAAATCAACATTAATATTGAGGTAAGATGATCAGACTAAAAATAATATAATATACTTTCAACCTTCTTCTTTCATCCAAATTGTAAACCACTACAGAACACAATATTCAACTTCTTTGCACTGACGGATATCCTACGTCACGCGATATAGAGAAAAAAGTTTGTGTAACTTTATACGAGTTTTTCTCAAAACTACTCTTTTGCGTATATGCCCTTGCTATTCTAAGCGCCTCAATTGAGGGAAGTCAATTATATGGGAAATTGTTTTAAAATACTAGCTTCGGATAAGAACTTAGTGCTAAGAGAAATGCCGTTTCACTACTAACCTAGGCCAAATTTTTGTTAGTTAAATTATGTATTTGCTTTACCTGTCATAACAATGTTACCAGCTGGCTGTGATGTCACCAGTCTCTGCTGCTGTTGCTGCTGCTGAATGTTTTGGAACTGTTGCAGCTGCTGTTGTAAATGCTCTTCTTTCTGTTGCTGCTGCTGCTGTTGTTGTTGCTGCTGCTGTTGTTGTTGTTGCTGCTGCTGTTGTTGTTGTTGCTGCTGCTGTTGTTGTTGCTGTAACACCTAGAGGCACAACTTTGTCACTTTCGTATCTCTTTTGTCTACACATGTCTATGACATTCCTGATGAACTGCAGTGAGTGGTGTCATGATCAGAGGCATATGGTAAAAGTAAAGTATTTCCACTACAGGCCTCAGGAGGCCCTTGGGGTAGTGGGAGGTTAAGGCTCCCACTGTTTCTTGACAATCGGCACTTGATGTCAGCCCTGCATGACGGCCGCCTTTACCCCCAGAACAAGCGTCTGGTACTCATTTCCGTTATAGGCTGAGTCGACCCCATGGCCATAGTGCCGCCAGAAGGTTTGGGTCAGTTTAAAAATCCTGACCCCACCGGGACTTGAACCCTCGACCTTCCGGCTTGTAGCGCAGTGCCTTAACCACTATGCTACGGCGTGCATTTCGTATCTCTTTTGGCTATACATGTCTATGACATTCCTGATGAACTGCAGTGAGTGGTGGTCATGATCAGAGGCATATGGAGACAGACTAATTTGAAGTTTAAATTTGGAGAGAAAATATATTAACTAACAATGTATAAAAGAAAATTTGCATTCAAATTGGAGTGCTCAGGTAGATCAGGGGAAGAGCATTGGCCTAGAAAGCCAAAGGTCCTGGGTTCAAACCCCAGTCTGAGCATATAATTTTTCTCTTCAAACCAGCCGGGTCAATGGATTTTTTAGGATGGAAAAATCCAAGGAGCAAGTCCTCCTGGAGGGACTTCAAGCCGTGGGTCCCAAGTCTGAAGATTTTCAGGCTCGTAAAAGATCCTTAAGCCTGAATAAAAAGGCCTCTAAGCAAAATTTACTAAATTTTCCAGTCCTAGTACTACCTTGGTTTCCTAGATGTCGGTATGAGGCAGAACGCTGACGACGGACCATTCAAATAACATCTATACAAAAACAAGTGCAACTAAATTAGTATGGTTCAAATTCTTCCCTGTAGGGGGAGAGCACCTAAATCTCTGTTGAGGGAAATATGGCCTTACAAGATACAAGAAAATATAATTTGTCCTTCAGTGAGAAGTATTAAATTAATAATAAAAATATCGAAAGAAGCCCTATTGGCTTTATAAAGTAATGTTTAAATTCTCAATAAATGTCATCTTATATAAGAAGCTGCAGTTTGTATATTCGAAAAAAGGCTCGCACCATACAGCAATTGGGAATTAACAATGTATAAGAGAAAAATTTGCATTTATACCTTATCCACTCTTAAGAGTGATCCTAACAAACAAATGCCAATTGTATCCTTCTGCCATTCATGCCACAATTACTGTCACATTGACATGAAGGACATGTAAAGTTAGAAAGACATGTGATAGTTGAATGGGGTAGATTACAAGAAAGCTGGTGAGATTTTTCACTGATTTTGTGAAATACATTTAAAATAACTGTTTTTTGACCACTAGTCAAAGGTTTGTTTTAAAAATTTAGGTGGTGACACAGCACAGAAGACTCGATGCAATTCAGCCATTTTGTTGCATCAGAATCAACTGAAGCATGACTCAAAGCATCATCCATATGTAATAAACTATTTTAAGTTATAATTATTGATTATGTATATTTTAGAATATTTTCTGTTTTGAATATCATTATTTTCATTCACGAAGAACAAAAAGTATATTCAGAGGACATTTTATTAATTTAATGAAGGGAATTATTTTTTTGTGTACTTATTGCTTCTACATCATACGTCGGTGTCCATAAACAATGAAAAACGAGCAGGTCACATAGTTTTGTTTTGATGAGGATCACTTTAAGAGTGGATAGACTTTAGATTGGAGTGCTCAGGTAGCTCAGGGGAAGAGCATTGGCCTAGAAAACCAAAGGTCATTGGTTTAAACCCCAGTCTGAGCATATAATTTTTCTCTTCAAATATAATTTGTCCTTCAGTGAGAAGTGTTAAATTAATAATAAAACCATAGAAATATATATGCATAAATTAGGATTTGAACCCAATATCTCTGGTTCTGTACACCAGTGCTTTTAACGATTTAAGCTATTAGGCATTCCGATTTTCTCGTAGACTTTCCTCTATACTAATGATTCCCGCGCGCAAGATAGCAGTGCTTTTTGTTCCACTAATGTCATCTAACAGCTTCTTCAACAAGAAGACTTTTAAATGGAAATCAACACTACATTACACTTATTTTAGGAATTCTCACTATGAGGTATATTCATTAAGGTAGAATTTTTATCACTCACCTCAAATTGTTCTTCTTATTTGACTAAAAACTAGTTTCCGAACATAGTTTCTGTTCCATCCTCAGTATCGTCACGACCATTATTCTGTCAAGCTCTTTTCAAGACGACAGAACAACGGTCGTGACGATACTGAGGATGGAACAGAAACTATGTTCCAAAACTAGTTTATAGTCAAATAAGAACAACAATATGAGGTGAGTGATAAAAATTCTACGTTAACCCGTCAGCGCCGACATCCATACGTGGTATAGACCCTCTCTTCTTCACTTATTGCCGACATCTATACGTGGTATAGACCTATGCAGGCATGATTTCTTTTTGTTCTGGATCGTACATTTTTGAAGCTACAAATATGTAATTTATTTGTGTTTAACGTAGAAATTATGAGCTTTCAGGACATATGAATAAAAATAATATTTGTTTAAAATTTAATTTCATATTATTTTTTTAAAAAATCAGATGAGATTGAAGTAATCGTATTTTCTCTAAATGCGCGCGACCTTTTCATTTGTTTTTTTACTGCTGTATATTCTTATATTTGCATATGAACAATATAGTTTTGAAGCCAAAGATCTTAGCTTTCTTTCTAAGTGTATGAATCAGCTATGATCACATTTTGTGCATGTGGCATTGAGGTTGAAGTAGTTTCTTACTTCAACACTCAATGGCACACAGACCTAGCTTTGTGCTGCTTTCTGCAGGGCTTCTAATAAATTTATACACAATCTAATTTTTCAGGTCGATAAAATGATATACAAGCTATCGATTGATATATAAATCGACCTGTTTAGGGGAATACCTGATTTATTTTGCCTCTTTCAAATAGATGTTACTTACAAGGAATCAGTCTGAGGCGCGGTGTCGTGCGTTATATACGTAATTATGGCCAATCGTAACCTAAAAGACACTTCATCAGAAAAATTACCCCTAAAAGTGATAAATTGAAACCTCAAAGGAGGTGTGTTGTTTGTACTAAACATGGGAGAAGAAAGACATCTGTTTATTGCTGCCAGGAATGTGATGTAGGTCTGTGTATTGAAGAGTGTTTCGAGCTGTATCACACCAAGCTCACTACTAAAGTGATGTGATTTTTTATTTCTAAAATTAGTAGTACTAAAATAAGAGAAAATTATTTTTATGGTCTGTGTAGTTGTAAATAACTGCTGTAGAATTTTTATACGAATCCAAGCAATAATTCAGATTCTAAGTATAAACATTGCTATCGCTTTTACACAAGATTGAGCTTGAGTTCACTCTTCTAAATATTCATTCTGATTTTGGTTATGTCAGCTGCTTTTGTATATATAAGTTACAGATGAATCAGCACTATGCCACACAATATATTTAGTGTCTCACAGAAAGAAACAGGGGTGTCCAATGTGAGCAAATCAAATTATTTAGTAAAAATGTGTATCATGAGAGAGAAACTCAGATTTCAAATTTTTTTTAATAGTTTATAAAGGCTACTGAACTCCATACGGTATGTATTAAATTTCTCATTTATTTCTGAGCTAACAAGTAAAAATTTCATTCAAATCCATCAATATTTAAAAAAGTTATGATCGTTTATACAAATCAGTGTTCTAGAATACTAAAATGTTAAAATGGCCTCCGTCCATGCAGTAGGAAAGCAAGTAAAAGGGTGCGTCACTGACGGGTTAATCATAGTGTTATTTCCTACCTACATAACTTAATGATGTTACTGTACCTGTTGTTGTTGCTGCTGCTGTTGTTGTTGTTGTTGCTGCTGCTGCTGTTGTTGTTGCTGTAGTGGTGTAAGTACTTGTTTCTGAGTGTTGTTAGATGGTGTAGAGGTCTGCGGTTGATTCCATGGCATCCTCTGTTTTAACTGTTCGAGCAGAGATGCCTTGGTGCCTCCCACACCTTCCTGCTGTGCTGGTCCATCCAATATGTCGTCTGCAAACCCCAAGATCTGAGATGTTGAAAGCAGACTCGAGTTGTCCGTGCCCGAAGCTAAACAAACAGCAAACTTTATTATACATTGTTACCAACACATCACCGATGGAGCTTCTGCACCTTGGCCGACGTCCTCAAGATGTTAAAAATGCAACTAAACACAAAATAATACCAGCAGATAAGAAAATCAAGTATACTGCACATCTACACTTGTACAAATCAACAAAAATTTGTCTCTACTTATTATAAATGCAAATTAATACAAACTAAAATTATAAACAACAAAAAATACAAAGCGTTCTATTGGCAACATCCAGATGTGACACTTTCTTAATTTATATCAAAGACTAGATTTATATGCTTTGAAAAAACTTCCATACATATGAAATAGACTTAATGTGGGGTTTCTTAGGCTGGAGAGGAAGAGAGGGACAGAGAGAGACAAAGAGAATACTCCTCCTGTACATGGCATTCTGGCTGAACAAACCTTGACATATGCATGTGCAAACTGCTGGTCTCTAGTCATAGGATGAAACGAGAATTATAGATTTGTATATGTGGAAGGAATTGTTAGTGTTTGTGCCAGGTGTGGAATGGTGTAGTGGGCTGCACACTAGTCTGGAGAACTAGAGGTCCACGGTACGATTCCTGGTTCACACATTAATTTTTCTTTTCACAATATCATTATAATATTATATAATATGATCCATTATTGGAACTGTGTTAAAATAACAGTATTGGAAAATGTTAAATAACATTGTTTACTACTTATAAAAGTGGTGGTGTAAAATTTTCAAATATAGATACTTCTAAACGAAGCCGGTGGGGACAAGCCGTAGCGTAGTGGTTAAGGCGCTGAGCTACAAGCTGGAGGGTCGAAGGTTCAAGTCCCGTTGGGGTCAGGATTTTTAAACTGACCCAAACCCTCTGGCGGCGCTATGGCCCTGGGGTCGACTCAGCCTCTAACGGAAATGAGTACCAGACGCTTGTTCTGGGAGTAAAGGCGGCCATCATGCAGGGCTGACAACCCGGCTGACATAAAGTGCCAATTGTCAAGAAAAAATGGGAGCCTTAACCTCCTACTACCCCAAGGGCCTCCGGGCCTGTTGTGGGATCAAAAAAAAAAAACGAAGCCGGTCGTTGGTAATGGCAGTGTCATCAACCTGACAGCGGACGAAACGAGAATTATAGATTTGTATATGTGGAAGGAATTGTTAGTGTTTGTGCCAGGTGTGGAATGGTGTAGTGGGCTGCACACTAGTCTGGAGAACTAGAGATCCACGGTTCGATTCCTGGTTCACACATTAATTTTTCTTTTCACAATATCATTATAATATTATAATATGATCCATTATTGGAACTGTGTTAAAATAACAGTATTGGAAAATGTTAAATAACATCGTTTACTACTTATAAAAGTGGTGGTGTAAAATTTTCAAATATAGATACTTCTAAACGAAGCCGGTGGGGACACGCCGTAGCGTAGTGGTTAAGGCGCTGAGCTACAAGCTGGAGGGTCGAAGGTTCAAGTCCCGTTGGGGTCAGGATTTTTAAACTGACCCAAACCCTCTGGCGGCACTATGGCCCTGGGGTCGACTCAGCCTCTAACGAAATGAGTACCAGACGCTTGTTCTGGGGGTAAAGGCGGCCGTCACTCAGGGCTGACAACCCAGCTGACATAAAGTGCCGATTGTCAAGAAAAAGTGGGAGCCTTAACCTCCTACTACCCCAAGGGCCTCCGGGCCTGTTGTGGGAAAAAAAAAAACGAAGCCGGTCGTTGGCAATGGCAGTGTCATCTACCTGACAGCGGACGAAACGAGAATTATAGATTTGTATATGTGGAAGGAATTGTTAGTGTTTGTGCCAGGTGTGGAATGGTGTAGTGGGCTGCACACTAGTATGGAGAACTAGAGGTCCACGGTTCGATTCCTGGTTCAAACATTAATTTTTCTTTTCACAGTATTATAACTAGTCATAGAATTCCCTCCTCTATAGTCACACCTAACAAATCCTTATCTAAAATCAACAATAAGCTTCACTTGCTATAAATGTGGTGTTAATTCCCAATAAAGTCTTCTTGTTAAAGAAGTCGCAGACAGCATGTAGAACAAAAAGTTCATAGCCCCAGCAAACAGGAATTCATACAAAAGGAGAGAAATAATATTTGTTTGAATCAGGAGCCTGGTAGCTCAGTGGTCACAGCACTCATGTACAGAACCAGAGACTTCACGTTCAAATCCCAATTCAAGCATATATTTTTCTCTTCAAATAAAGGATACAACAATTAACTCCAAGGCACGACAGGTTCCTCAAAGGACAGGCCTTATTAAATGATTCCATCTCTATAACCAAGAATTGATATTTGTAGGGATAACAATCACCTTAGGCTACTAGTCAACTGCTGACCTCTCATCCACATATAACATTTACATAGATAGACAATCATCTTGTCAGTATAGGAGTGACACATGGTCAGCATGTCAAATCCTCCTGTCATTACAGTTAATTTTCTTAATCTGGAGCCACTAATTATTGTAGGTACTCAAATTCCTAATGATGCTGGTTGGTCTTGGGTTTCATATTGATCAAAATTTCATGACAAAATTTCTCCCCTTAACACATTTAGAGTCCTGCAGAGATACTAGTACCACGGCATTTAAATGACACTGAAGCCGGAGAAAATTAAATCCCTCAGCATGCCTGTGCAGGCGGCTTTACAAGGGTGTTTTCTGGTTCAGAAAAACACCCCTGTAAACACTAGTACCACGGCATTTAAATGACACTGAAGCCGGAGAAAATTAAATCCCTCGGCATGCCTGTGCAGGCGGCTTTACAAGGGTGTTTTCTGGTTCAGAAAAACACCCCTGTAAACACTAGTACCACGGCATTCAAATGACACTGAAGCCGGAGAAAATTAAATCCCTCGGCATGCCTGTGCAGGCGGCTTTACAAGGGTGTTTTCTGGTTCAGAAAAACACCCCTGTAAACACTAGTCCCACGGCATTCAAATGACATGAAGCCGGAGAAAATTAAATCCCTCGACATGCTGTGCAGGCGGCTTTACAAGGGTGTTTTCTGGTTCAGAAAAACACCCCTGTAAACACTAGTACCACGGCATTTAAATGACACTGAAGCCGGAGAAAATTAAATCCCTCGGCATGCCTGTGCAGGCGGCTTTACAAGGGTGTTTTCTGGTTCAGAAAAACACCCCTGTAAACACTAGTACCACGCCTATAAATGACACTTAGCCGGAGAAAATTCAATCCCTCGGCACATGCCTGACAGGCCGGCTTTACAAGGGTGTTTTCTGGTTAAAAAAAAAACAACCCCTGTAAAACACTAGTACCACGGCACATTTAAATGACACTGAAACCGGAGAAAAGTCAATCCCTCGCAATGCCTGTGCAGGCGGCTTTACAAGGGTGTTTTATGGTTCAGAAAAAACCCCTGTAAACACTAGTACACCACGGCATTTAAATGACACTGAAGCCGGAGAAAATTCAACCATCGGCATGCTGTGAGGCGCTTTACAAGGTGTTTTCTGGTTCAGAAAAACCCCCCTGTAAAAATAGTACCACGCATTTAAATGACACTGAAGCCGAGAAATTCATCCCCATCGCATTCCTGTGCATGCGGCTTTACAAGGGTGTTTTTCTGGTTCAGAAAAACACCCCCTGTAAACATGTACCACCCTGCCCCCCTTTGTTTTTTTAAATGACACTGAAGCCGGAGAAAATTCAATCCTCGGCATGCCTGTGCAGGGCGTTACAAGGGTGTTTTCTGGTTCAGAAAAACACCCCTGTAAACCCTAGTACCAGGCATCAAATGACACTGAAGCCGGAGAAATTAAATCACTCAGCATGCCTGTGCCGGCGGCATTCAAGGGTGTTTCTGTTCAGAAAAACACCCCTGTAAACATAGTACCACGGGCTTCAAATGACCATGAAGCCGAGAAAAATTAAAATCCCTCGGCATGCCTGTGCAGGCGGCATTACAAGGGTGTTTTCTGGTTCAGAAAACACCCCTGTAAACAATAGTACACGGCATTTAAATGACAATGAAGCGGAGAAAATTTAAATCCCTCGGCATGCCTGGGCAGGCGGGCATTACAAGGGTGTTCTGGTTCAGAAAAAACACCCCTGAAACACTAGTACCACGGATTTAAATGACATGAAGCCGGAGAAAAATTAAATCCCTCGCTGCCTGTGCAGGCTGCTTTACAAGGGTTTCTGGTTCAGAAAAAACACCCTGTAAACACTAGTACCACGCCATGAAATGACACTGAAGCCGGAGAAAATTAAATCCCTCGGCATGCCTGTGCAGGCTGTTTACAAGGGGGGTTTTCGGTTCAGAAAAACAACCCATGTAAACAATAGTACCACGGCATTCAAATGACAATGAAGCCGGAGAAAATTAATCCCGCGCATGCCTGTGCGAGGCATACAAGGGTTTTTGGTTCAGAAAAAAACCCTGTAAACACTATACAACGGCATTTAAATGACACTGAAGCGGAGAAAATTAAATCCCTCGCATGCCTGTGCAGGCGGCATTACAAGGGTTTTCTGGTTCAGAAAAAACACCCCTGTAAAAAACTAGTACAGGATTTAAATGACACTGAGCCGAGAAAATTAATCCTCGCATGCCTGTGCAGCTGCTTACAAGGGTGGTTTCTGGTTCAGAAAAACACCCCTGTAACACTAGGACCAAGCATTCAAAAAGACACTGAAGCCGGGAAAATTAAATCCCTCGGCATGCCTGTGAGGCGCTGTACAAGGGTGTTTTCGGTTCAGAAAAACACCCCTGTAAACATATACCACGGCATTCAAATGACCTGAAGCCGAGAAAATTAAATCCTCGCTGCCTGTGCAGGCGGCATACAAGGGTGTGTTCTGGTCAGAAAAACACCCCTGTAAAATAGTACAACAGAATTCAAATGACACTGAGCCGGAGAAAATAAATCCCTCGGCTGCTGTGCAGGCGGCTTTTACAAGGGTGTTTTCTGGTTCAGAAAACACCCCAATGTAAACACTAGTACCACGGCATTCAAATGACACTGAAGCCGGAAGAAAATAAATCCCTCGGACATTGCCTGTTGAAGGCGGCTTACAAGGGTGTGTTCTGGTTCAGAAAAACACCCCTGTAAAACTAGTACCACGGCATTAAATGCACTGAAGCCGAGAAAATTAAATCCCTCGGCAGCCTGTGCAGGCGGCTTTACAAGGGTGTTTTCAGGTTCAGAAAAACACCCCTGTAAACACTAAGTACCACGGCATTTAACATACATGAAAGCCGGAAGAAAATTAAATCCCTCGGCATTGCCTGTGCAGGCGGCTTTACAAGGGTGTTTTCTGGTTCAGAAAAACACCCCTGTAAACACTAGTACCACGGCCATTTAAAATGACACTGAAGCCGGAGAAAATTAAATCCCTCGGCATGCCTGTCAGGCGGCTTACAAGGGGGTTTCTGGTTCAGAAAAACACCCCTGTAAAACACTAGTACCACAGGAATTTAAATGACATGAAGCCCAGAGAAAATTAATACCCTCGGGCATGCCTGTGCAGGCGGTTTACAAGGGTGTTTTCTGGTTCAGAAAAACACCCCTGTAAACACTAGTACACAACGGCATTTAAATGAAACTGAAGCCGGAGAGAAAATTAAATCCCTCGGCATGCCCTGTGCAGGCGGCTTTACAAGGGTGTTTTCTGGTTCAGAAAAACACCCCTGTAAACACTAGTACCACGGCATTTAAATGACACTGAAGCCGGAGAAAATTAAATCCCTCGGCATGCCTGTGCAGGCGGCTTTACAAGGGTGTTTTCTGGTTCAGAAAAAACCACCCATGTAAACACTAGTACAACGGCATTAAATGACACTGAAGCCGGAGAAAATTAAATCCCTCGGCATGCCTGTGCAGGCGGCTTTACAAGGGTGTTTTCTGGTTCAGGAAAACACCCCTGTAAATCAGCTGGCACAGGCATGCCGAGGGATTTAATTTTCTCTGGCTTTAGTGTCATTTAAATGCCGTGGTACTAGTACCACCGCCGGACTCAAAGTGTTAAGGACTCTAACCAGCACATGTCTCATAGCTCTGCACGAAATCATGATGCCTTAAACCACTTAGCTATAGCACAGGACAGAATTCAATTATTGGTATGTGGAATGTTAAAACTTTGTATTAAGCAGAAAAATTAAGAAGTTCTTCCTAACCGATTCGCTTCAGGTTTAAATGCTCAATGCATTTCACCAGAAACCGAATTTAAGTTACCGTAAATTATATTGTCTATTTTCAGACATTCAAAACAAACAAAAGATAATGGTTATGTAGATAGGAAATAACACTATGAGGTTTTTTAATATTGTTTATTTTTTATTATTTCACTCACCTCATACTTCATAATTCATAGCAGACCCAGGGTTTCTTCACATCTTTTGTGACATTCTCAATGCTCAAAGATTGTGAAAAGATATACATAGGAAAAACAAAAAGGTATCTAAATACAAGATTAAAAGAACACCTCAGAAATGTTAAAAATGGAGAAACCGAAAAATCTGCAATAGCTGCACATGCCTGGTCAGAAAAACAAAGAATAGAAACCAAAACAAAATTACTTAAACAATTGAAAAAACCGAAGGAACTCACAATTTGGGAAAAAATTTACATATGCAAGAATGAAAATACAACTATGAATTTTGAAATACCCGGTTATAAGGAGAGAGGAATGATTTGGAAATTCTTCGGTCGGCCACCAGATGGCGCGGAGGTCAGTCTGCAGGATAGAAGGCCGTAGGACGCCAGTTGTGAACGTGACACAGCATTGAGAATGTCACAAAAGATGTGAAAAAACCCTGGGTCTGCTATGAATTATGAAGTATGAGGTGAGTGAAATAATAAAAAATAAACAAAAGATAATGGTACTTGAGATCACAATAAGGGCAAAGGCCAAAACACATTCCTCTACTATTCATAAATGTTAACTAAAGATTACCCTGCCGAGGGATGTACAAAATATTGTAAAATATATAACAGCAGAGTGTATCTCGGCTGAATTGAAGGCCATTTAATTGCCAGTGAGTCTAGCTTGTCTTTTGAGGCGAATGGGTTAAACAGGTATCTGAGAAAGATACTTCACACTTTTTGGCCAAATGTTATTTCCAATGTAAATCTTCTTCTTCTTCTTCCTTCCAAGTATTAGGCCAAGGCCTGTTACGATCCTATAGAAAATTTTCCCTTATGGGAAATTTCGTATAAGACTTAAAGCATAATAATAGTCCCTTCGATTGGTTGCTGGCCAAAGGAAGGCAAGACCAGTGATGGGGCTGCCATCTTATAGCCTCTGGTCAGGCTTTTCTGGAGAAGAAAAGAAAATAAAGGAAAGACGAAATGGAAAAAAGGAAGGACTCCCTAGCCCTCGGATGCCCTAATAGCGTTGGGGTCGAAAAAACAAGAGTTAACCAAGAGAGGTTAGATAGTAAAGTTAAAAGAGTACAAAACCCAAGTAAGTGGAAGAAATGTTTTGCACAGCTTGGGCACCTTGTGGTCGCCATCCACATATCCCCTAGATGAGGACCCCTAGATGAGGACCCCATAGAAACTTATGAATGAGGATGGATGCTATAAGAGACAAGTTTGTTTTGGAACCCTTAAGGCCAAAAGAAAAAAGGAAGACCACAATTGTCAAGGAGAAATATGGAAGCAGAAGCCAAAAGGGAAGGAAAGTCATGGGGAGAATTTAAGATTTTAGCCTAGAATAGGGTGTGAGTTGCTTCATGAGGCTCTATGCTCTGGATAAGGTAACAGCAGATATTACTATTACTACTACAACCACTACTACAACTGCAGAGGGTTGTTATTAATCTGTGAGGACAATTTTAAATGATTCAGTGTCTCCACTGTTTGCATCACGGTCATAGCTTCCAGATGTGCAGATAGAATTATCCTTGCATAAATTGTCATACTACAGTGAGATCATGGTGAAATTAAATGTTTCTTACCTCTCCTCATATATATCTTCTAAGTAGATCGCGATTTCGAGACCATAACAACTTAGAAGATTTATATGAGGAGAGGTAAGAAACATTTAATTTCACCATAAATTAAACCTCATAGTGATTAATTCCTACAAAAGTTAAATAACAGTGAGATCAGTTTAGTAGTGGAAAGCAGAGGCGGGGATTTCACTATACACTGCTGACGTACTCACGGTGGGGAATGGACAGCGTAGGATTGTGGTGATACAACCACATTTTTGTAACAATTTTACAAATTGTCGTATTTACCAACTTTATTGAAGTAGGTGTTGGAAATGTTCACTTCGTTGTCAATATATTTTTGACACCTCTTTATAAAATTTGTTGTACATATTATGGACTATATTAAATTAATGTTGGGAAGTAAACATTATGAGGTATAAATTATATTTGAAGAGAAAAATTTTCGCCTAGACCGGGACTCGAACCCGGGACCCTTGGCTTTCCGGGCCAAGTGCTCTACCAACTAAGCTACCGAGGCGAGTTACGATCTATACGCAAATTTTTCTCTTATATACGTTGTAATTCCCTATTGCCAAATGCTTTTGAAACCATTGCTTCTATCTTTGCAAATGGCGGCTTCTTAGTTAAGAAGACATTTATTGGTATAATCATTAAAATTAATCGGAGAACATTTTGTTTAAACAACTCGCCTCATAGGATTCATGCTTCCATGATACCGCAGTTTCAAACACAGTTGTGTTTATCCTCAGCCATAACTCCGACTGACAAAATTCTTCGGCCGTCAACTGTTCTATTGTCGCCATCTTCAGTTTGGGAGAAAATATACATTTAGAAAAATAAAGATAGATCAATGAATTTTGATATCCCTAACGAAATTACTTTGATTTCGAAGTTCATAAATTCAACCATAGATGGCAGTACTGAAGATGGCGACAATAGAACAGTTGACGGCCGAAGAATTTCGTCAGTCAGAGTTATGGCTGAGGATAAACACGACTGTGTTTGAAACTGCGGTATCATGGAAGCATGAATCCTATGAGGTGAGTTGTTTAAACAAAATGTTCTCCGATGAATTTTAAATATTATGGACTGTTGAACGAGATGGAATTTTTACACCTGGGAATCACGTTTCAAAATGTCTTCGTACTTGGCTGGCAGACTGAGTTAATAAATATTGTACATAAAAAAATACACGTTGTTCAGTAGAAAAATTATTAGCCATTATACAGTTTACACTTATACACACGTGATTCACTGTACACTTATATTTTATAAGATACAAATTTTAAAATTGAAATAACTTACACACGTCATTCAGTTTACATTATACCAAGTCATTCAGTTCACAAGGAAAAGCGATCCAGCACCTTATCTACTCGAGGTACACTATCTGACTGTGAATGCGTGGAATGTACTTGTAAACTGCTGAGTCAGCGCACATTTCAAGTCCCATGCCTGCACGTGCAAGCCTCCGAATCGCACAGCACAAACCCCACAATTGCCTTCCACTACTAAACTGATCTCACTGTAGTTTCAAGATATTCCTTATAATATGTCGAAGAAAATCAATTGTTTCTAGAAGGATTACATTACATATCTTTTTAATGCTAATTACTAGGGCAAGGCAATTAATGATTTTGCATCTTTTTCTTAAGAAGGTTGAAACATTGCTTGCATATATGAAAATCTACGACATTAAAAAACGGATTAAATAAAAGCAATTCGTTAGGACATTTTTTTGCATTTTCTTAACTCTTCTAGGGATAGGTCATTTTTTGGCAATTTTTAGGTCATTTTGAGCATTTTTTACATTTTTCCATTATTTGTATTTGATTTAAGATGTTTATTATAATTCAGTATTTTTCCTTGTCAATACAATTTCTTGGAATGAAGTAGTTGTTTTGCTAACTACTACCCCTATTTTTCAAGGTATGTGCATAATGAACTTGCCCACTTCTAGGAATTTTATTCAATTTCTTAGAGCTTATGCTAGCTTCTACCCTTATTCTGATTGATAACCGCAATTCAAAATTTCTGTAAAGGTGTACTTTGTAATTGAAATGGATTTTCTGCAATAAAAGGTACTGTAATATGTATTTTTTAAATACTTTTCTTTTAATATTTTGATGTTAAGTTAAATTTTATGTAATTCAGTAATCAAGTGAGTAATTAATCTAATAAATAGTATTTTTATTGGTAATTCTTAACTTTTTATTCGTCATTTTTTTATTTTGTTGGTTATTTTTTGCATTTTTTAGGTCATAAATGCATTTTTTACCAATTTATAGGTCAATAAATGCCTTACCCTACTAATTACAGTTATTCGGCAATAATAGAGGCCCAAAAAGAACATTTCATATTGAAATTTTATAGGAAAAAAACACTATGACATTTAATTTAAGTTTTAAATTAAAATGTTTATACCTCTCCTCATATCCAAATCTTTTAATTATACCGGTTCAAACCTTAGGCAGCTTCATCTATAATAATTTCTTGTCAACTTATGTTATGTCAATCCCGTGGATTTTGATTTGTTCCAAAGGTTCGTCAGTCCACCAACAGAGGGTGGAATATGCAGTTCTCCTGATTGACATAACATCAGTTGATAAGAAATTACTGAAGATGAAGCTGCCTAAGATTTGAAACCAGTATAATTAGAAGACTGGATACAAGTTGAGGTATAAAACACTTCAATTTAAAATATATGATTTTCATATGTCTAAGAACAAGATGTATTGTATCTTAAATTTAAAAAATGTGAAGGTCAGGTTAGTATTGACATTGAAAAAAAGTCTTCTTCTTCTTCCTTCCAAGTATTAGACCAAGGCCTGTTACAATCCTATAGAAAATTTTCCCTCCAGTGTTTCATATGACAGCCCAGAGATCTTCGTCCTCTTGGTATATAATTATAAACAGCTTTGGGGATCCGATTTGAACTCATTCTTTCAAGATGGTGTTTCCAATTTAGTTGGTACTTTCACCCTCAGGGGTCCCCATCTAGGGGATATGTGGATGGTGACCACAAGGTGTCCAAGCTGAGCAAAACATTGCTTCCACTTACTTGTGTTTTGCTCTTACTTTTATCTTTAACCGATCTGGTATTTCTTCCTTTCTTCCACTTACTTATACCAGACTCTTTTAACTTTACTATCTAACCTCTCTTGGTTAACTCTTTGTTTTTTTTCGACCCCGACACTGTTAGGGCATCCGAGGGCTAGGGAATCTTTTCCTTTTTTCCCATTTCTTCTTTCCTTATTTTCTTTTCTCCTCCAGAAAAACCTGACCATAGGCTATAAGATTGCAGCCACATCACTGGTCTTGCCTTCCTTTGGCCAGCAACCAATCGAAGGGACTATTATTATGCTTTCAAGTCACATACGAGAATTTCCCGGAAGGATTGAAAAAAGTAAAAGGGAGAAAAAAGTAATAAGAATTAAATTAATCGTGATTATTTCATACCTCATACTTCTGTATTTCTTTAAATACAGCACTGCAGTATCGGCAATTTCTTATCACCATCATCAGCTGTTTTCACGATGATGATGGTGATAAGTAATTGCCGATACTGCAGTGCTGTATTTAAAGAAATATAGAAGTATGAGGTATGAAATAATCACGATTAATTTAATTCTTATGAATTTGAACCTCATAATGTTAAAAATTCCCAAATTTAATATATAAAAGAAAAAAGTAAAATCCTTGCCCCTCAAGAAGTTGCACCCCTGAAGTGATCAGAAAGATGAAGGCACTCATCTCTGGTAGGAACCCAGACACTCAAAAGAGCCAACACAATGAAGGTTATAACTTCCTTTAAGACCATTAATACAATAATTAACAAAGATTTGAATCTAGAAAACTGCACAAATCTTCACAAGCTCCTACTTTGGCACATTCAAGAATGCCACACTAACTTTCCTAGGAAAGCCATGACTTCAGATTTTTCTGTTGTAATTTCCATGTTGTAGTTTATTGCAATTTGGTTTAAAAAATGGACTGAACGTTATAGGTCATCTTCTGAAATCGCCATAAACACAATGTCATCTGTAAATAATAGGGTGTCTGATATAATCTATTAAGTGGTATACTGCCATGTGGTTGTAGTCTCCATTCTTTAAAAACATGAATTCAATTATCTGGATGCTAATTTAACATTTCCAGATGAAGCAATAGCAAAGAAAATCACAAATTTCACAAAAACAATGAGGATAATTAATAATATTATGAAACCATCTGACGATGTTGTACTTTTAGCAGAATCTGAAAATGGGCTCCAAATGTTAGCATATAAATTTAAAATTAAATATAAAATTATAGAATATTCACCTGACAGGTCCGTCTCCTCAACTTAATTAATTATTTAACTGTAGCGCTTTCGGGACTTGTCCCATCATCGGCAGGATTCAAAACTGGTGTTTCACTGAAGATCTGGTAGAGGGGGTTGCATGTATTTGGTTCGTTTTCATTTATCAGGCTGTCGTTGTGAGCTGCTTTCATGATTTCCATCTCTTAGAGTATGTTTATCTTCGCTGGATTATTTTCTCTGTGCATTACTGTTAGGGTGTTTTCAATATTTAACATGCGATGTCCTTCATGGATAACGTGTTTTGCATAGCTTGATTTCCCTTCTGCGTGTATGAAGAACATTTTCGAGACTTCATTCACGCAGAAGGGAAATCAAGCTATGCAAAACACGTTATCCATGAAGGACATCGCATGTTAAATATTGAAAACACCCTAACAGTAATGCACAGAGAAAATAATCCAGCGAAGATAAATGTACTCGAAGAGATGGAAATCATGAAAGCAGCTCACGACAGCCTGATAAACAAAAACGAACCAAATACATGCAACCCCCTCTACCATATCTTCAGTGAAACACCAGTTTTGAATCCTGCCGATGATGGGACAAGTCCCGAAAGTGCTACAGTTAAATGATTAATTAAGTTGAGGAGACGGACCTTTCAGGTGAATATTCTATAATTTTATATTAAATTTGAATAAACCTCAACGGAACACATCATGAATCTTATAAAAGTTGATATAAATTTAAATTAATAGCCAATAGATATAATTGTAAAATATCAATAAATAAGTCAAAAGTAATGGCATTTATTGGTAAATATGGAATTAGATCAAAAATTGTATTGGATAACAAAATAATAGAACAAGTATCACATTTCCAATATTTAGGATGTGATATAACTTGTAGAGAAAATAAAGATATAGAAAATAAAGTAAATAAATTTCAGGCTATTTGTGGAACCATAAAAAGAACCTTAGGTCAGAAAACAAGGAAAGATACAAAACTTAAATTATATAAAACAATGGCTGTTCCTTTGTTGTTGTATGGAAGTGAAAATTGGATAATGAAATCAAGGGATAAAAGCAGGATACAGACTGCGGAAATGCTGTTTTTTACGTAAAGTGAAAGGATGCACAAGAGCAGATAGAATAAGGAATGAAACTATACGAGAAGAATTAATATATATAAAATTGAAGATAAAATCAGCGAAAATAATAAGAAATGGACAGAACACTTAATGAGAATGAACAACGAAAGAATACCAAAAAGAACCTTCCTGTATAATCCCAGAGGAACAAGAGATGTTGGCTGACCACACAGAAGATGGACTCCACTTTTAACTTCGCCGTAACAGGCTGCATAGCCTAAACCTTGTAGTAGGAGGAGGAGGATGAAACCATCTTTAGTACAAAAGAACACAAGATTACGGCTTTATAAGGTTCTTGTAAGACCAGTCTTAAGATACGGTACGGAAGGATGGACAATACGAAGAAGAGATGAAAGCCGAATAACAGCAAATGAGATGTGATTTATGTGCCATACATCAGTTTAATCAAAGTGGGACCATAAAAGAAATGAGGAAATTATTGAAGAGTTGGATGCAGAACCCATTCTCCATCATATACAAAACTATCAGAACAACTGGAAAGCCCACCTTCAACGAATGCAATTTCACAGAAATCGAAAAAGCTATGCTTCATTACTACTCCCAAGGCTAAAGATCGCTGGGAGTCCAAATACTTGTATGTATGATGATGAAATATAAATAACCAACCAACTATAGTTTATGTAACTCATAGACTTAATTCTCCAATCACTATGGCCTTCCTTTGGTCAATTAGTAATTTATTTAATGACTTTCCTAACAGCTCAAGTCATTAAAATTACAATATTCAATTTGAGCTCGAAAGGGTCAACAAATTTGGCTCAAAGGCCCTTTTTTAAGCCTTGTGGTTCTTTTATGTACCATAAATCTACAACACAGAAAGATGTTTTTTATTGATGTTTTTATTATTAATTTAACACTTCTCACTGAAGGATAAGTATATTAGAAGAGAAAAATTATATACTCAAACTGCGGTTTGAACCCAGGACCTTTGGCTTTCTGGGCCAATGCTCTATCACTGAACTACCTGAGAAACTCCAATCTAAATGCAAATTTTTTTCTTATAAGTTGTTAATTTCCAATCGCCGAATGCTTTGAGCATTTGCTCAATCATACAAATGGCAGCTTCTTGTTTAAGAAGACATTTATTGAGAATTTAAACATTACTTTATAAAGCCATTGATGTCTTCTTTTTCTTCTTCCTTCCAAGTATTCTTCATAATCAGAAGTAAGTGCTAATTTACTATAAATTGGTTTAAGAGACCATTACTTGCTTTCAGTCATCTGATAACTCTCTTAATTTAGAAATTCAATTGATAAATTTATTTGTTGAAATTCTTTCAATAAAAATTGGCATAAATCTGTGATTAGCCCCGCAAATTTCAGGCCAAGGCCTGTTACGATCCTATAGAAAATTTTCTCTCCAGCGTGCCATTGATGTTTTTATTAATATTATTCTTCATAAAGCTTTAGATTATTATTATTATTATTATTATTATTATTATCCTTCAGTGAGAAGTGTTAAATAAATAATAAAAAAACATTGAAAGAAGCCCTACTGGCTTTATAAAGTAGTGTTTAAATTCCCAATAAATGTATTCTTAAACAAGAAGCCACCATTTGCATGATCGAGCAAATGCTCATAGCATTCGGCAATCAGGAATTAACAACGTATAAGAGAAAAATTTGCATTTAGATTGAAGTTTCTCAGGTAGCTCAGTGGTAGAGCATTGGCCTACAAAGCCGAAGGTCCTGGGTTTAAACCCCAATCTGAGTGTATGATTTTTCTCTTCTAATATGTTTTTTATTATTAATTTAATACTTCTCACTGAAGGACAAATTATATTTAAAGAGAAAAATATACGATCAGACTGGAGTTTGAACCCAGGACCTTTGGCTTTCTATGCCAATGTAGTTGGTAGAGCATTGGTATAAAAACCCAAAGGTCCTGGGTTCAAACCGCCCCAGTCTGAGCATATATTTGTCTATTTAACTTTCACAGGGAAAGAACACTATAAGGTTTAATTTAAGAATTAAATTAATGTTTTTATTACCTCACCTCATGTCCTTTTTTCTATACTGCAGTTTCAGAGCTTATCTCCATCTTCAGTAGCCTCTGGTCGACCGGTATTGTCGTTTGGCAGTTTTACTTACAGAAGTATGAAGAAAACCGCCAAGAAACGACATAACAACCGATCGACCAGAGGCTACTGAAGATGGAGATAAGCTCCGAAACTGCGGTATAGAAGAAAAAGGATATGAGGTGAGGTAATAAAAACATTAATTTAATTTGTATATTTGTCTCTTTAAATATAATTTAACACAGAAAGACTTTACTTCTCTTGCAAAGGATTTTTATGCACTGAAAAAAGTCTGCTGACTCCAACTGGGTTTGAACCCACGAACCTCAGAACCAGAGACAAACATCGTAAAACCAACAAAAATGAAAAAACTGATAAAAATAAAAAGTCAGGAATATATCAAATTGAATGCATGGGTTGTGAAAAGATATATATAGGGAAAACAAAAAGAAACCTAAAAATTAGAACCAAAGAACACATAAGAAATATTAAAATGGAGAAATTGAAAAATCTGCAGTTGCTGCTCATGTTTGGTCTGAAAACATAATATAAATTCAGACACTAAATTATTAAAACAGTTAGAAAATACAAACGAGCTGACTATTTGGGAAAAAATTTATATTCAGAAGAACAGAAACAGAGTTATGAATTTTGATATTCCGATGGAGGGTGACCTTGTTTGGAGGTTCTTTGGCCAACCACAGGATGGAGCTGACATCGACATCCAGGTGGTGCAACATAATGCAACATAAATAAAACCAGTCTGGGAAAGCTGAAGATAAAACAGAGAATTGTTTTGAAACATGTCCAAGAACAAATCAACATTAATATTGAGGTAAGATGTCCAGACCAAAAATAATATAATTAAAATAACCTCAAAATATAACTTCCTAAAATTAAATATTAATTACAACTTCTTAAGTTACAAGGAAGAAACAAAACCAGAAATTGTGTTTGTGTTATAATTACGAAAAACAAGATGGCGTCCTCCATACTCAATTTCAATAACAATTTTTTCGAAACAAAATATGAAGTCAAAAAGTTTATAAAATTAAGAGAGAAGAAATTTAAAAGATTAGCAGACATTAAATTCATCAACCAATGTCTAAAATTAGAATTGGTTCCCATGTTCATTAGAAAAACCGTTAAGCATAACAATAACAGCAAACAACAAAAAATTTTGGAGAACAAATTACTAAAACTAGAAAAGAATAAACACTTTGAAATGATCAGTAATCTGGATATTGAAATTTATTTGTTACATATCAAATTGTCTAAAATATTAGGAAACATCATGTGGGAAAACCTAGAAAATAAATTTTTCACTTTTTTGAACATAACCATGAAAAAGAAAATTGAGAAACAAAAGACAAAGATAAATAATTTGTTAACTAAATCAAAGGGAAAGAAGAATACATCAAATAAAATCAAACATCAGAATAAAACCAGAAATGAAGAAAAATCAGAATCCACCAGAAATTATGTTAAAAAAAAAATTTTTCAAAGGCAACCTTTAACCTAAAAGAGACAAAATTGTTAGAAAACGGTCTAAAAACAGCAATAGATTATTCCAATAGAATAGAAGAATACATAGTGGACATTGAAAATTCAATAGAAGGGTTAGTTACAGAAGAAAAAATAATCATCAGAAAAAAATGTGAAGAAATTTTGAATAAAATAAAGAATACAAATAAAAACCCAGTTTGTAAGGAGAATTTAAAAACACTCAAAGAAATAAATAACAAAAATGTTGTATATACAAAATCAGATAAGGGTAACCAAATTATAATTCTGGACAAAGAGATTATCAAAATAGAATGGAAGAACTTTTGAAAGAAAAAGAGTATGAAAAAATTAAGAATGACCCCCTACCAAAAACCATAAAAAAGTGGAAAACTGTTTTAAAAATGTTAAAATTCTATCCAAGAAAGAAAAATTTCAATTAAAAGAAGCAACCCAAGAAACCCTAATATACATGGACTTCCAAAAATTCACAAACCGGGAAACAAAATGAGGCCAATAATTAACAATATTGGATCACCAACCTACAAAATTTCGAAATGGCTGAATAATCAATTTAAAAGAATTAATAATTTTGAAAGTCTGCAGATTGAAAATTCATTGAATTAGTTAAGAAATTAGAAAAGTGGAAATTGAACCCACAGATAGGTTGGTTTCGTTTGATGTAGTTTCACTATTCACAAATGTACCGAAACAAAAACTTTGGAGATATTGAACAATTGGTTAAGAAAAAACAACATAGACAGAGAGATCAAAGAAGATTATTTGAAATTAAACTGCGTTATGCATTGACCAAATGTTTTTTACATTCAATGGGAATTTCTATAGACAAAATCAGGGCTCTCAATGGGAAACCCATTATCACCTTTCCTGGCAAATTTATTTATGAGCGATTTTGAATGTAAAATCACCAAAGCACATCCCACAATGTTTAAATTTTGGAGTAGATATGTTGATGATATAATTTGTATTGTTAAAGAAAAACATGTAGAAGATTCCCTAAAACTATTAAATTTACAGAGTACAAACATTAAATTCACCAAAGAAATAGAAGACAATAAACAAATACCTTTTTTGGATCTTAAATTGGTCAGAAACGAAGAAAAAAGAAAAATTGAATTCAGGATTCATAGGAAAAAAACTCATACGGAAAATTTTATAAAATCAACAGGGTTCAATCCAATTGGACATAAATTAGCAGCATTTAATAGTTTAACTCATAGATTGGTAAACTTACCCTTAAACGAAGAAGATTTCAAACATGAGAAAAAACACATAATCAAAGTAGCAAGAGAAAATGGGTTTGATGAAAAAATGGTACATAAAAGGATAGAAAAGTATAAAAAACAAAAAATGATAAACAGAAGTAATCTTGAAAAAGAAGAACCACCTATGAAAAATATAGGAAATTCACATATCACCCCTGGGTACATAATAATTTCAAATATATTTGAGAAGTTTAATATTAAATTAGCACCAAAAAATAACTACAGTTTAAATAAACTAATTAAAACCAACAAAAATGAAAAAACTGATAAAAATAAAAAGTCAGGAATATATCAAATTGAATGCATGGGTTGTGAAAAGATATATATAGGGAAAACAAAAAGAAACCTAAAAATTAGAACCAAAAGAACACATAAGAAATATTAAAAATGGAGAAATTGAAAAATCTGCAGTTGCTGCTCATGTTTGGTCTGAAAAACATAATATAAATTCAGACACTAAATTATTAAAACAGTTAGAAAATACAAACGAGCTGACTATTTGGGAAAAAATTTATATTCAGAAGAACAGAAACAGAGTTATGAATTTTGATATTCCGATGGAGGGTGACCTTGTTGGAGGTTCTTTGGCCAACCACAGGATGGAGCTGACATCGACATCCAGGTGGTGCAACATAATGCAACATAAATAAACCAGTCTGGGAAAGCTGAAGATAAACAGAGAATTGTTTTGAAACATGTCCAAGAACAAATCAACATTAATATTGAGGTAAGATGTCCAGACCAAAAATAATATAATTAAAATAACCTCAAAATATAACTTCCTAAAATTAAATATTAATTACAACTTCTTAAGTTACAAGGAAGAAACAAAACCAGAAATTGTGTTTGTGTTATAAATTACGAAAAACAAGATGGCGTCCTCCATACTCAATTTCAATAACAATTTTTTCGAAACAAAATATGAAGTCAAAAGTTTATAAAATTAAGAGAGAAGAAATTTTAAAAGATTAGCAGACATTAAATTCATCAACCAATGTCTAAAATTAGAATTGGTTCCCATGTTCATTAGAAAAACCGTTAAGCATAACAATAACAGCAAACAACAAAAAATTTTGGAGAACAAATTACTAAAACTAGAAAAGAATAAACACTTTGAAATGATCAGTAATCTGGATATTGAAATTTATTTGTTACATATCAAATTGTCTAAAATATTAGGAAACATCATGTGGGAAAACCTAGAAAATAAATTTTTCACTTTTTTGAACATAACCATGAAAAAGAAAATTGAGAAACAAAAGACAAAGATAAATAATTTGTTAACTAAATCAAAGGGAAAGAAGAATACATCAAATAAAATCAAACATCAGAATAAAACCAGAAATGAAGAAAAATCAGAATCCACCAGAAATTATGTTAAAAATTTTTCAAAGGCAACCTTTAACCTAAAAGAGACAAAATTGTTAGAAAACGGTCTAAAAACAGCAATAGATTATTCCAATAGAATAGAAGAATACATAGTGGACATTGAAAATTCAATAGAAGGGTTAGTTACAGAAGAAAAAATAATCATCAGAAAAAAATGTGAAGAAATTTTGAATAAAATAAAGAATACAAATAAAAACCCAGTTTGTAAGGAGAATTTAAAAACACTCAAAGAAATAAATAACAAAATGTTGATATACAAAATCAGATAAGGGTAACCAAATTATAATTCTGGACAAAGAAGATTATCAAAATAGAATGGAAGAACTTTTGAAAGAAAAAGAGTATGAAAAATTAAGAATGACCCCCTACCAAAAACCATAAAAAAAGTGGAAAACTGTTTTAAAAATGTTAAAATTCTATCCAAGAAAGAAAAATTTCAATTAAAAGTAAGCAACCCAAGAAACCCTAATATACATGGACTTCCAAAATTCACAAACCGGGAAACAAAATGAGGCCAATAATTAACAATATTGGATCACCAACCTACAAAATTTCGAAATGGCTGAATAATCAATTTAAAAGAATTAATAATTTTGAAAGTCTGCAGATTGAAAATTCATTGGAATTAGTTAAGAAATTAGAAAAAGTGGAAATTGAACCCACAGATAGGTTGGTTTCGTTTGATGTAGTTTCACTATTCACAAATGTACCGAAACAAAAAACTTTGGAGATATTGAACAATTGGTTAAGAAAAAACAACATAGACAGAGAGATCAAAGAAGATTATTTGAAATTAACTGCGTTATGCATTGACCAAATGTTTTTTACATTCAATGGGAATTTCTATAGACAAAAATCAGGGCTCTCAATGGGAACCCATTATCACCTTTCCTGGCAAATTTATTTATGAGCGATTTTGAATGTAAAATCACCAAAGCACATCCCACAATGTTTAAATTTTGGAGTAGATATGTTGATGATATAATTTGTATTGTTAAAGAAAAACATGTAGAAGATTCCCTAAAACTATTAAATTTACAGAGTACAAACATTAAATTCACCAAAGAAATAGAAGACAATAAACAAATACCTTTTTTGGATCTTAAATTGGTCAGAAACGAAGAAAAAAGAAAAATTGAATTCAGGATTCATAGGAAAGAAACTCATACGGAAAATTTTATAAAATCAACAGGGTTCAATCCAATTGGACATAAATTAGCAGCATTTAATAGTTTAACTCATAGATTGGTAAACTTACCCTTAAACGAAGAAGATTTCAAACATGAGAAAAAACACATAATCAAAGTAGCAAGAGAAAATGGGTTTGATGAAAAAATGGTACATAAAAGGATAGAAAAGTATAAAAAACAAAAAATGAAAACAGAAGTAATCTTGAAAAAGAAGAACCACCTATGAAAAAATATAGGAAATTCACATATCACCCCTGGGTACATAATAAATTTCAAAATATATTTGAGAAGTTTAATATTAAATTAGCACCAAAAAATAACTACAGTTTAAATAAACTAATAAAAACCAACAAAAATGAAAAAACTGATAAAAATAAAAAGTCAGGAATATATCAAATTGAATGCATGGGTTGTGAAAAGATATATATAGGGAAAACAAAAGAAACCTAAAAATTAGAACCAAAGAACACATAAGAAATATTAAAAATGGAGAAATTGAAAAATCTGCAGTTGCTGCTCATGTTTGGTCTGAAAACATAATATAAATTCAGACACTAATTATTAAAACAGTTAGAAAATACAAACGAGCTGACTATTTGGGAAAAAATTTATATTCAGAAGAACAGAAACAGAGTTATGAATTTTGATATTCCGATGGAGGGTGACCTTGTTTGGAGGTTCTTTGGCCAACCACAGGATGGAGCTGACATCGACATCCAGGTGGTGCAACATAATGCAACATAAATAAAACCAGTCTGGGAAAGCTGAAGATAAAACAGAGAATTGTTTTGAAACATGTCCAAGAACAAATCAACATTAATATTGAGGTAAGATGTCCAGACCAAAAATAATATAATTAAAATAACCTCAAAATATAACTTCCTAAAATTAAATATCGTAAGGGTTTTTCCACCAGGACCAACTCTCATAACGGTTTAATATTTCAAGGAAGTAACACTATGAGATTTATTTTAGATAATACGAGTTAGATATATACGACTCACTTCATCTCTGTAGCGTTAAAAGATTAATTAAATCCCACAAAAATGAAAAGATTGATGAAGGCAACAAACCAGGAATATTTATCAACAGTAATCTAACAAGAGCTTGTGTTTTTCTGAAAAAATCACGAATGACAAAGTCGCTAGTGGTTTTGTCTAATGAAAATCAACCTCGTGTTGGATTTGGAGTGACTATTTAGCAAATAATACAACATCAGAAGCTAAAAATAATTATAATGATTAATATTTACCAAATGATATCCCTAAAAATTACTAGTTATAATAAAAGTTTGGGAATTATTAATCAAGTTATGAAACCATCCCTTATATAAAAAAACACAAGATTACGTTTATATAACACTTTGGCTAGACCAGTGTTGACCTATGGTAGTGAAGCATGGACACTAAAAAGACAACATGAAAGCAGAATAACGGCTTGTGAAATGAGATTCATGCACAGAACAGTGGGTTACACCAGATAGGATCGGAAAAGGAACACCGATATGTTAAATTTTGGAATATATTAAACAGTACCAACTAAACTGGAAACACCATCTTGAAAGAATGAGTTCAAAACGGATCCCCAAAGCTGTTTATAATTATATACCAAGAGGACGAAGATCTCTGGGCCGTCTTATGAAATGCTGGAGGGAAAATTTTCTATAGGATCGAAACAGGCCTTGGCCTAATACTTAGAAGGAAGAAGAAGAAGAATATTTACCAAATGTGAGGTTATGTATTCCGATCTTACTTCCAGGCGATTTCTAAGCCAGTTGTATAGTTACAAATAGCATATTTTTACTGTTAAATCTCTTTGGGCTTGGGAAAAATCAATAACAGATGATTGTATAAGAAATAACTATTAACAATAATGCAGATTCATTATACAACATTTAATAAATTTTTTTGAGCAACAGAACTTTCTTTTTTTTTTTTTTGGTAATTTTTGAAGTTGTTTTCTTTCAGCATTTCTTGCTGTACCATAATGATCATACATTGTTGAATTGATATCCTTGTCAAAGAAGTTAATTTGCAGAGATATCTCTCATTACAAACAGGTAGAGGCAATTTTATCAACAAGAAGAGGCAATTATATCAACAGGAAGAGCCAAATTATTGGTCTATGAGATAAATAGTTAAATTAATTGCAAAGACTGTGAAAAAGTATACATAGGAAAAACAAAAAGGAATTTAAATACAAGATTGAAAGAACACCTTAGAAATGTTAAAAGTGAAGAAATAGAAATGTCCACCGCTGTGGTCTCGAGGTAGCGTGCTGCCTTGTCACGCAGCGGCCCGGGTTCAATCCCCCAGTCGGCACAGTTTTTCTGGGTGAGGATTTTATCGGGGTTTTCCTCACCTGTAGGACAAATGTCAGGAAAACTTTAAGGCTCAAACGATCCCTGAAATCATATGGCCATCGCAATCATCCTTCATATTCATCTTATATTAAGCTTAGGATTAGGGACTCTCCTGGCGCACCACTATCATCATCATCATCATCCATATCATCAGGGCAACGTAACCCTGCCTTCCAGGCGCCCCACCCTCAGAAGTGGGTTACAAGTACGCCACGCCAGGAGAGAAACCAGAAATGTCGGAAAGACAACCTGGGACATAAAAAAAAGGAATAGAAATATCTGCAATACATGGTCAGAAAAACACAGAATGGAAACAAATGGCAAATTATTGAAACAGATAAATCTAAGGAACTCACAATTTGGGAGAAATTTTACATACACAAAAATTGAAAGAAAATAATGAACTTTGAAATTTCCCGGAGAAAAAAATTTGATTTAGAAGTTCTATAGATCAGCCAAGAGAAATAGCAGAAATCAACCTACAGGATCACTAACCTTCGTTTTGACAATTAGAAAGAATTGACAATGATGCCAAAGGCATCGAAAGCAAGGTCTTCAAAATAAGGTGAGTCGTACATATCTATTCTTGCACCAACGGATCTGTGCCCCCGTAAAGAAATGCGAACTAAACACTAATTCTGTTTCTGCCTCGGTAAATCATTTCCCTCCCTGCATTCTTGCCTGTCTCTATTTTCTATCTCTCTCTTTCTCCCCTCCCATTACTCACAGTTTTGAGCTTTCTTGCGGAATATTATTTGCACACTCAGTCCAGTGTTGTCAACTCAGTATCAGTATGTTGTTATACAGTATGTAAATTGTAAATTAGCTTAATTCATAAGCATAAATTAGAATTCCTGTATAGTATTAGTATATTATACAATATGTATATAAGATTGTAGCATATAGTAACTTCGCCATAGCTGCTCTCTAGCCCGGATGAGAAAGAAGGAGGGTATATGACTGTGTGTTCATACCAAAAATTTTTATAATTTTGTTAGGACTTCAAGATTACGTTACAAATCTAACCAAATAAGACAATGAGGTGAAGGAGAAGTATTTATGATGAAACATTTATCTTTAAAAACAACATATGTAGATTCCCTTCAGTAATTTCCATTTAACCAACAAATATCCACTATTATAATTATATCCATTAATCGTAGAAATCAATCAGCGTCATTAGATCTATTTAAATTAAATATGAAGAAGTAATAATTAACCTTACATTATTCAACATTCAAGAGCCTGACACCGGGGAGAGTTCAGCAATGTTCCTACTCGGTCAGTTACATTGGCTTCTATTTGACATAGTGGGAGGGGAGGACGGTGGAATGGTGTGAGAACTGACGTGTATTTTTTGAAGAACGATGCCAGTGCTACAGGGGCACAGATCCGTTGGTCCGAGTATAACTCATATTTTCTCTCATAATGATCTCTTCCCCAAGGAACCACAGATATAAAACAATCTGAAAATAAATTTTCAAAAAATTCTAATTTGACATACAATTGCAATTAAAAACTTTTTTTTTGTGTCACACCTGGTAAGACTAACATTCCAGAATGTACATGCCAGACAAACCTTGACTGTAACAACACAACATATCGTGTTCTTACCCAATGATCCGAGTGGTCTCAACAATGATGGGGGAGGGGGAGGTGGCGGAGGAGTGGGAGACCGAGGTTTAGGTAGGATCAACAGACGGGGATGGTAAAGTCCTTCTTCGCATCTCCCTCTGCTGCGCACACTATCAACTATCCAATCAGGTGTCACGATACGAATACTGCCCTCATGTCGCATTGCAGTCTCATACTTTGCCTGTTTGAACAAAATGCAAAATATTAATAATAAGTTATGTAGGTAGGAAATAACACTATGAGGTTTATTTTAATTTTGTTTAGTTGTTTCTTGACTCACCTCATACTTCGTAACTCCCTTGTATATCTAGATTTCGTCACTGTATTTGTGACATTCTCAATTCTGTTCACGTTCACAACTCACTGTGAACGTAAACAGCATTGAGAATGTCACAAATACAGTGACGAAATCTAGATATACAAGGGAGTTAAGAAGTATGAGGTGAGTCTAGAAACAACTAAACAAAATTAATAATAAGTTTTGTCTGTTTAATTCTTACCTCATATTGTTTTTTTAAATGCCCCAGGTTGCCTTTCAACATTCCTGGTGTTCTCTCCTGGCATGGCATACTTGTAACCCACTTCTGAGGTTGGGGCGCCTGGAAGGCAGGGTTACGTTGCCCCAATGATATGATGGGTGATGATGATGATAATGGTGCGCCAGGAGAGTCCCTAATCCTAAGCTTAACCTAAGATGAATATGAATGATGATGATTGCGCTGGCCATATGATTTCGGGGACCATTTGGGCCTTAAAGTTTTCCTGACATTTGTCTTACAGGTGAGGAAAAACCCCAATAAAAACCTCACCCAGAAAAACTGTCCCAATCCGGGATCGAACCCGGGCCCGCTGCGTGACAAGGTAGCATGCTACCCCGAGACCACAGCGGTGGACATCTGTTTAATTCTTACCTCATATTGTTGTTTCTGTTAGACATATGTTTCAAGGCTTGTTAGCCTCATCTTCAGTAGTTACAGACTGGTTTTTCCCAAGATGTCGGCCCTGGATCTAGACATCTGCTCCCTCTTTCTGCGATCCAAATTATGTTCCTCTCCCCAAGAATTTCAAAATTCATAATTCTCTCCTTGTTCTTTTGTACGTAGATTTTTCCCATATAATGAATTTGTTTGTGTTTTCTGTTTTAATTACACTGGTCAACATGATATTTGTCTCATGAGTACCAATAGTTGTACTTAATGCAGTTTTTTATCGTGTTTTCAAATATGTATTCAGAATTTCTCCATCACCCAGTTTTTTTTATTTCAATTTCAATTAATGGATTTAAATAATTACTTTTTAATAAACGTTTTTTTGTCCATTTGTCCATTGTAAAAATAAAACCAAATGAGCTAACTCAGGAGATTTCAGCTATGGAAAAGAGATATCAAGGCAAATGGAATCCTAATATGCTGGCCGACTATTGTTGGACCATCAAGAGGGATGCTCCACAGGCAAAATATAGCAGAAAATCGTCATTCCTTACTTGAGTCCAAATGTTCAAATATTTTTAAGTGTTTGAAATTACATATTCCTGTCTCTCGGAAACCTTGCATGATGGAGAAAAATCGATACCATATTTGAATTCAGGAGAAAAATTACTATCAGAATCACATATTTTTCTTCTGAGAAAAAAAAAAGTTTATTTTTTATTGCTCAGTGTAATTTTGTGTTTTTCTGACCAAACATGAGCAGCTATTGCAGATTTTCCTACTTCCCCTTTTTTTTACATTTCTTATGTGTTCTTTGGTTCTAATTGTTAAATTTCTCTTTGTTTTCCCTATGTATATCTTATCACATTCTGCACATTTTGATATATTCCTGATTTCTTACTATCATCAATCTTTTCATTTTTTCTTTATTAGTTTGTTTAGGCTCTAATCATTCTTCGGTGCTAATTTGATATTGAATTTTTCAAAAATTTGGAATTTATTGTGTGCCCATGGGTGATATGTGAATGTCATGTATTTCACTTCCTTTGGTTTATCTATTTGAAGTTCATAAGTTTTCTTTTGTTTTTCTGAATGTAGATCTTTTCCCAAACCGTGAGTTCCTTTTGTTTGTCTATTTGTTTAATTAGACTGGCTTTTGATTCAATTAAATGTTTTTCACAGTTTGGGAAAAGATCTACATTCAGAAAAACAAAAGAAAACTTATGAACTTCGAAATTCCCACAAATTTTGACATCCAGAGGTTCATCGGTCCACCAACAGAGGGAAGAAGAAGAATTTCTTCCGATCGACATAAAACCAGTCGCCAACAAAGTTCTGATGATGAGACCGTTGTGGTCTCGAAATCGCGATCAACTTAGAAAATATTTATGAGGAGAGGTAAGAAACATTTAATTTCACCATAAATTAAACCTCATAGTGATTAATTCCTGTAAAAGTTAAATTTACCAATCTATTTGATAGCAAGTTCTATGGGCCACAGAAAGAGGGAGCAGAAGTCGAGATCCAGTGCCAACAACTAGGAAAAAACCAGACTGTAAGTACTGAAGATGAGGTTAACAAGCCTTGAAACATATGTTAATATTATTCGCTTTTTAAACATCTTAATGATGGACAAATTATATTTGAAAAGAAAAATATATGCCTAGACTGGGGTTTGAACCCAGGACCTTTGACTCTCTATGTCAATGCTCTTCCAAGCAAACTACCTAGGCCTCCAATTTAACGCGTATTTTTCTCTTCTACATAGTTAACTCCCTAACCCCAAATGCTACTAGCCGTTGCTACGATTTTTGCAAATGGCGGCTTCTTTATTAAGAAGACATTTTATAGGCCTCCAATCTAAACGCGTATTTTTCTCTTCTTTACTGGCTTTATAAGTAATGTTTAAATTCCCAATAAAATATATATAGTCCACCGATGTGGTTTTGAGGTAGCATGCTGGCTTGCCACGCAGCAGGCCCAGGTTCGATTCCTGGTCAGGACAGGCTCCTGGGTGAGGTTTTTCCTCATCTGTAAGACAAATGTCAGGAAGCTTAGGGCCCAACAGTCCCCGAAAATCATCTGGCCATCATCATCACTTTATCGGTGTGGAAAGCAATAGGAAGCTACCACACCTATAATTTCCTAGTAAAGCTGCAAAGCATAGCATGAAAATGTCATGATTGCAGTGAAAGACCTGCCCTCAGGCAGAATTACTATGGATGGATGGATGGATATATATATTCTTGAGGTAATTATTAACATTTTCATGACAAAATTTGTATTTTTCTATTTTCTTTTTAATAATAGGATTGCTCATCATAGCTAGTGTCCCCAAAAACCAAATTGATTTAAACTCACTCCTTCTGGCTTGGTGATTATCAGATGTGTACATTTGCTATTCAGGTTTAGCTGACATTGTCCACCGTTGAATGTGATCATAGCCCATAATGATTTAGAGTCAGCATTACTGACTTGTGAGAGACAGGCAACTATCCCGGTGAACAGCTGGTCACTGTCAGGCTGGAAGCCTTTAGTACTTGTCAAAATTAAAGAAAATCAAAACCACTTCATAATACACATAAATGTTACTACAGGAAATTAATAAAGTACTAATAAAACAAGTTGATACTTATCTTATATAATAAATTAGGGAATTTTTAACATTATGAGGTTTTATTAATAAGAATTAAATGAATCGTGAATTCTTCTTACCTCATACTTGTATGTTTTTTTAAACACAGCACTGCAGTATCAGCGACCATTGTCACCATCCTTAGCTGTTTTCACGACTCAATTTTTTTCTTTTGCCGGTAATTATCCAAACTGCCATCTGGTGTTCTTTTGAAGGAATTATTTTCTAAACTGCCATCTGCTGTATTTTTGAAGACAAATGTCAGGAAGCTTAGGGCCCAACAGCCCCCGAAAATCATCTGGCCATCATCATCACTTTACCGGTGTGGAAAGCAATAGGAAGCTACCACACCTATAATTTCCTAGTAAAGCTGTTTTCACGACTCAATTTTTTTCTTTTGCCGGTAATTATCCAAACTGCCATCTGGTGTTCTTTTGAAGGAATTATTTTCTAAACTGCCATCTGCTGTATTTTTGAAGACAAATGTCAGGAAGCTTAGGGCCCACACACCCCCGAAAATCATCTGGCCATCATCATCACTTTACCGGTGTGGAAAGCAATAGGAAGCTACCACACCTATAATTTCCTAGTAAGCTGTTTTTCACGACTCAATTTTTTTCTTTTGCCGGTAATTATCCAAACTGCCATCTGGTGTTCTTTTGAAGGAATTATTTTCTAAACTGCCATCTGCTGTATTTTTGAAGACAAATGTCAGGAAGCTTAGGGCCCAACAGCCCCCGAAAATCATCTGGCCATCATCATCACTTTACCGGTGTGGAAAGCAATAGGAAGCTACCACACCTATAATTTCCTAGTAAAGCTGTTTTCACGACTCAATTTTTTTCTTTTGCCGGTAATTATCCAAACTGCCATCTGGTGTTCTTTTTGAAGGAATTATTTTCTAAACTGCCATCTGCTGTATTTTTGAAGACAAATGTCAGGAAGCTTAGGGCCCAACAGCCCCCGAAAATCATCTGGCCATCATCATCACTTTACTGGTGTGGAAAGCAATAGGAAGCTACCACACCTATAATTTCCTAGTAAAGCTGTTTTCACGACTCAATTTTTTTCTTTTGCCGGTAATTATCCAAACTGCCATCTGGTGTTCTTTTGAAGGAATTATTTTCTAAACTGCCATCTGTTGTATTTTTTAAGAACTTTGTAATCAAGCTCGGTTAGTCTGGAATCTTGAAGTTCATGGTTCTAGTATGGTTTTTTTGAATATATATCTTTTCCCAAACTGTTAAATCTAAAGGTTTGGATAGATATTTCAAAAGTTTTGCTTCTTTTTCAATTCTATGATGCTCTAATAAACTATGTGCTGCTATAGCTGATTTTTCAATTTCTCCATTCTTTATGTTTCTGAAGTGTTATTTCTTACGAGTTTCCAAGTTCCTTTTGTTTTTCCTATATATACATATATATATATCCTATTGCAATCTCATAGTGAGAATTCCTCAAATATGTACTTTGTACCTTTTTCAGACATGATAACAAATTAATGAATTTTGTTATTATAGTACACTAGCGTACCCGGCAGACGTTGTCCTGCCCGAACGTTCAATTCTCATGTCATGGTCAGACGATAAAAATATGTTACTTTTTTACCATAAAATTCAGAAATTGACATAATTAGATATTATTAAATAAGTTCGCAAGAAAATCTCTTACAGCCTTCTATTGTGGCTCAAGAGGTATGAATGATGACGTCACATAGTCATGAACATTAGAATTGTACCCTCCTTTACAGATAAGTTAAGAACCATCATATAACAATTATATTAGAGTGAAAAAAAAAAGATAAAATTGATGAGGGTGAGTCAAAAGTTTTTTTTTTCTGCAGCTAGATTTCATTTCTGACCCACACTGGCCGACATTCCGTGAGAAAAATTTCTTCCCCCGTAGAGACTCGAACCAGTGTAAGTCCCGTAGCTCTGCACCAAGACTTCTTGCCTTAACCACTCGGCTACAGTGCAAGACTCTTCGTATCAATGAAAGACAAAAATGGTTATTGTAAGTTATCCGTAAGAGAAGAGACTCTTGGTATCAATGAAAGACAAAAATGGTTTTTGTGAGTTATCCGTAAGAGATAAACATATGCTGTCGCGGACCTTTTTTTATAGAGCTTTTTGAGATATTCAATTCTGTGTACATTAATTTTGTGTATTTCTTATGGTTTAGGCAGCGTAAGCCATTTAAGTGTCCAAAGAGCTACTTTTTTCACGTTTTCCACTACAAAGGGCGATTTTTTAAGGGTGTAGGAGTTGAGATCACAACTCTCTTATAGCCTATGTTCATCCCGGGAATCTCCTGAACATTTTGCAAAAATCCCCATCACAATCGGATCAATGGTATGGCCGCGCATAAAGTACAAACAAACAAACAAGATAACATAAGATAACAACTGTAACTATGCAACAATTTTTTTTTACAATCTATATTAAAAATTTAAAAGAGGCGATTCATTCAAATGTAGTTGGGAATTTAACAGTTTATTACCACTTTTCAATTTATTTATCTATACAACTTCTAAAAGATCCAAGTTCTTTCCTTTGTCGCAAACATGTAAAATTTTAATATGATCATTATTTTGCTTTGAAGATCACGGAGTTATGAGGTGAGATATCACTATTCAGTACTTATTAGTTATTAACTAGAAATCCTCAATGTTATTTCCCATAATTAATTTATAAAATGAATGCTTATTTATTTAGTCTATTAAAATTGTAATTTTATATTTTAAGATTTTCCCACGTAGCTTATATAAACATGTGCTAGAAAGATAACACATATTTTTATTCATCATCATCATCCAGGGATTAAGCCTGTTGGCTCGTTCTGGTTTGATGAAAGCTAGAATTGTTAAAATTGTTCAGACCATCTTCTGTGTGGGCAACCAACATTTCTCCTTCCGCTCGGTTTAGAATTTAACAATAATTCTGGAAATCTTCCTTCTGGCATTCTATCAATGTTCTTTCCAGTCGTTCCTATATTTAATTATTCGGTCTGTAAGTTTGAAAATATTTAGTTCCTTTCTTATATCTTCATTTCTTTTCTTATACAGCAGAGTATATCCTGCTATATTTCTTAAAAATCTCATCTCAGCTGCTTCCAATCATTGTTCTTGTCTTTTAGCGATCATCTAACATTCTGATCCATACATCAATACAGGAACAGCCATTACTTTATAAAATTTAATTTTTGTTTCTTTTCTTGTGTTTTTAAGGGTTCTTTTAATAGTGCCACACATTAGATTAAATTTATTTATTTTGTCATTAATATCTTCAATTTTAACATATGATAAATTGAAACCTAGATATTTAAAACTGTTCACCTGCTCTAAAATTTTATTATCAATTACTATTTTTGCTCTCTTAATGGTAAAAGTTATTCGACCAATGGAAATGCATACCATAGGGTCTATATCTGGTTTGTTTTCATTACAACTGGAACTCATCTCGGAAGAGGTATCGTAAATAATTAGCATTTTCAAAGGATACGGCAACAGCTTTTTACATCTAACAGAATACACCACCCATTTCTGAGTAACTGCTGGAACTTCATACAGATCGTTGGCATCACTAATATCAGCTTCAGATGGATCATCTCCAAGAATACAGTGTGTAACATAGTCTGAAAAATAATTCATTCGCTCTCCTCCTCCATCTCGAAGAAGTTCTATAACCTAAAATCAAAAGTATATAAAAAGTAATTTACATAAAAATGCTATTATATAATATTACAAGACTGAGAAAAACTTTAGAATTTCCTCTGGCTGTGGTGTATAAACCGTCGCACACAAATTTACATGTAATATTCTTATGCCACTGATGCACTAAATACTTTTCAACCATTTATAATAATGTTTGGTACTATTTTAAACATTTTGGGACCATTTTATAAACATTTCTTACGATTTTTAAATATTTCTAAATTATGCAAATATTGTACATCGAGTTCTACAGGTGGGAAATGTTTCATGTAACATCCGCTAGGCGACTCTCAAATCGCAGTTACCAACATTTGAAAATAATTCCAAACCATATTTAGTGTTAGTGTACGTAAAATTAGTTTATAGTTTGTTAAATAATATGTATGTAAATTGTTTTGTTAGGTTAGGAAATAGGAAGTTAGTTTACTTCCATATTTTTTTTTTTTTGCATTTGGAAATAAATAATATGCGTGTAAACTGTTTTGTTAGGTTAGGAAATGGGAAGTTAGTTAACGTCCATTTTTGTTTAGCATTTCGGAATTTATTCCCAAAGTTGGTCAGGCCGACTTCAGAGCCATCTACCGGAAGCTACATTAACCATTACAGCAACTCCTGCAACTAATGCATGCACACTGCGATTCTATAGAACTAAGAAGAATTCATGTGCGATGGTTTATACACCTTATCCTTTCCCGTTCACTTACTCAGCGACTAGCTCAAGTTTATAATACATCGACCTATGATTTTCCATACTTCATTCTTGTAATACTGTTGCTCTATGTACTTTTTCCATCTTTATTAACTTTCGTACTACTTTAAATGTCTTGCAACAATACTTGTATAATTTCTTTTACAATTATTAAATATTTATCTATATATGCAAACTGTCGCATTTATTTCTTGCGCACATGTGCGACACTTAAAGAAATTTGCGCTGGATGTTGGAGATATCTGTGAAATCGGAACGACCAACATTTTAAAATACATTTAAGAAATGTTCATCACTTCATTTTGTTAGGTTCTGATGGGACAAGATTAGTTTTCACTTCAAAAAATAATCTTCTTCTTCTTCCTTCCAAGTATAAGGCCAAGGCCTGTTACAATCCTATAGAAAATTTTCCCTCCAGCATTTCATAGGATGACCCAGTGATCTTCGTCCTCTTGGTATATAATTATAAACAGCTTTGGGGATCCAATTTGAACTCATTCTTTCAAGATGGTGTTTCCAATTTAGTTGGTATCGCTTAATATATTCCAAAATTGGTGTAGTCTTCAATTCTTTTAGGATATTGGTGTTCCTTTTCCGATCCCATCTGGTGTAAACCCGCTGTTCTGAGCATGAATCTCATTTCACAAGCCGTTATTCTGTTTTCATGTTTGTTTTTTTAGTGTCCATGCTTCACTACCATAGGTCAACACTGGTCTAGCCAAAGTGTTATATAAACGTAATCTGGTGGTTTTTGTACAAGGGATGGTTTCATAACTTGATTAATAATTCCAAACTTTTATTATAACTAGTAATTTTTTCAGGGATAACCTTTTCATCCCAGATAGAGAGATAATATCCAAGATATTTAAATTGATTAGATCTCTCTAAAATTTTATTCTGGAGACAGATTTTACTTTGTATGGGGTCCTTCCCATGAAATGCCATAATTTTAGTTTTGTTAATTGATATTTCCATATTAAATTTGGCACCTATTTTTTGTAAATTATAAATTGATTGTTGCAAATAATTTTTGGAGTGCCAGAAGAGCTAAACCGTCTGCAAAAAGAATAGCATTAAATAATATGCACATAATTTATTTTGTTAGGTTAGGAATGGGGAAATTGATGTACATCCATTTCTTAAAAACTTTTTTGGGAATTTATTGTAGAGGTTGGTCACATCGATTTCGCACATGTCCATCATCTAGTGGAAGCTTAAGTATTCATGCATGCGCTCTATGATTCTATAGAACTTCCAAAATTCATTGGTAATCTAAACTTTTTCACAATGAATTTTTCTAAGTTCTGTATAATTGCAGAGTGGATGCACAAACCATTAATGTAACTTCCACCAGATGGCAGGACATATTTGTGAAATCAGTATGACCAATATTGCAAATCCCCAAACATGTTTATAGAAAATACACCAACTTCTCCCTTCCTAACCTAAAAATAATTACACGCATATTACTTAATAAACTATGAACTAATCTGGAGTTCACTAACTTGTCCCATTGGAACCTGACAAATGAAGTCAATTTCTTAAAATGTTATGTAATTAATTTCAAATGTTAGTCACGCTAATTTTACAGATCTCCAGCCAACTGATGAAAGTTACATTAACATTTGTACTGCAATTCTGCAGAACATAAATACAATTTGCGTACATAAATATTTATTAATTGTAAAATATGGTTTAAGAATCGTTGCAAAATGTTCAAAATGTATAACATGTTATTACAAATGGTAAAAATATGTAGTGCAACATTGGTATAAAAATGTATGGATAATCATAAAACATCCTAATCTAGAGTTCAACAGCAAAATATTAAAGATACAATGAAATATTAGAAGTATGTAGTGCAACAATGTCAAGAATTTTGTGGAAAATCATACATCATATTCTAAAGTTAAGCCCACACCAACCTTTTCATGAGCTTTGCCACTGACATAAAACATAACATTCTGAAACAGAGGTTCCTCCAATTTCAAATGTTGCAAAGATATAAAATATCACACATTTTTAGAAAAAAAGAATAAATTGTAAATTGACTTAAATATAAAACTAATTCCCGGTAAGTGCCACCATGTTCCCTCGTTTACTAACCATTCTTATTTCCTATTGGCTAGTAGTGATTTCTCTATGGTAGTGATTGGTCATTCGCGAACGAACTGCTTCAATGAAGCGCTTCGTTTCTATGAGCTCCTCGCTCGAGAAGTGTCATTTACGAACGAAGTCGTTCGCGAATGAATGTCATTCAAAAATGAAGTGTCTGTGTGTCACACAGTGTGTGAGAGGGGCAAACTTCACTCCCCCCACTCTTTCAAGTGTTTAGGGACTGGTTTTACTCTCTCATAGCTGCCAAACGAGTGATGTTATATACTGTGTAATGTAATTCTCATTCATTTCGTAAAAGAAATTATACCCAAAAATTATTTAACATATCTACGGTTAGTAATTATGTAAAATTTGTTGATGCAATATATTAAATTATCACAAATATTTCATGCAATAATTTTTGTTACCTAATTTATCTAATATTTTATAAACTTCAGTATTGAATCCTTAATTTCTTTAAAACATAACAATGTTTCTATAATCCTATTATTACATAAAACTTTCCTCATTACAGGATTGCCACAAGGACAAGGTGATTCAATTAATTTTCGAAATTAATGAAATATGAGTTTACGATCTACAGGGCCTACCATATTTTGTAAATACATTTTTAAAAAAGTAGATATTTTCACATTTTTCGGTATTATCGCCTCACTATGTTGCTCCTCCGTTTATATAAAAGCGGGTGTCGCGCGACAATGATTAACATGCGGAATTTTTAGAGTGGCGGTAGTCGGCATCTTTATATTTAAACTAGGTTCCTTCAGATTACTAATTTCAAATGCTGCCATCTAAACTAACTCGCTCAGTAGTGAAGTCTTGATTTACATTATATAATAAAATTGTAATTTACTATATTAAAATGGATGTTCATGATTCGCAGGTGATTTAATGTACTACAGTAGGCTATATCTAGACCGTCTTCTAATAAATTGCTGTATTTTATTTTCTAATACGTGTGAAGTTGTAAGATATTTATAGCAACATAAAGACGAACACATTTATGATTCATTGAGCTATGTTTAATCTATAAACACGAATAAAATGTTAGATTTTATTTAAATTATTATTAAATATGAATAAAACAAAACTATTGGGTTTATTATTGATAAGCATTCGTAATATTATGACTATTTAATTCCTTAGAATATCTTGATTATAAATAGAATCTATAGAGTAACAGAAAAAATAATTTGGGCTTGTGAAATAAAGGAATGTCCTCTAGTAGATCGTATGAGCTTCAAAGCAGCAATGAAGCTTCGTGATAAAACTGTGGCTTGGGCTCGAGAAATAAAAATATAATTCGCGAGTGGCTGGAGAACGAACGAACTGCCTCGAAGAGTATGCCAGAGATAACCCACTATAGGAGTATGCCTTTTTTTTTTAATTTTTTATTACATTATATTTCAACCCGTGTTTTACCATGGGCATATCACGGGATATTTAGTTATTTACATTTTGTTTTGCTGTATTTTGATTGTTCAAGAGTTTATTCTTGAAGTGAGCGGAAGATGTTGGTGATGAAGTTCGTCACTGTGACGGTGTTGATGTCGTGCTGTAGTATCTGAGGTAGAGTTTGGGTTGTTAGAACAGGAGGCCGGGTCTCTGGAGTACAGTGAACATTCTGTCAGAAGATGTATTGCTGTCTGTGGTGGACTTTCGACAGCAATACCTTGAAGCTAGCTTGTGAAGTAAAGAACTACAACGCTTCGCGTGTGAAGCGCTTCATTCTAGTGAGTAAGAGTGAACGAAGTACTTCATAAGCATAGAGAACCGATAGAGGCGCCTCTCTATGTTAATTTTTTACAATAATTTAACGCCATCTAAATTTGACCGGGGTGTAATTTCAAACGTCACGCTGCCTCGATTACGGTGGCTCAGTCGCATGGAAGTACCCTAACCACTCCCTTTTAAAAATAAAATGGAAAGCTCATCATTTTAAGCTGCTATTTATAAACAATTTTTGCATGTTTTAATTCTTGCTCTTTTTAGGAAAAAAAATTAAAAGGAATTTGCCAACTTTACAGATGTCTTTAACTATAAATTATTTTCAGTTTTTTTTTTCTTTCTTTCAGAATTCATTAAAAAAGTCAACTAAAATAATTTACATTATTTCCTAAGCATTATTAAAAAAGTACATGAACATAGTAGATAAAGTAGAAGGAAATTACACTATGATTAATAGTGTGTGGAGAACATATTTGTAATGACTTATCTCTTACAATTTCAAATTTCTTTGATACTGATGGTTTCAGACAATATCTTGTCCCTCTTCAGTCATGACTTCCACTGATGAAATTCTCTGGTTGTTGATTTCTATGGACAACACCTCTTGTGCTGCCATCTTTGGTTGGGATTATAATTTTGAAATTAAATTTTTTATACACCATAATATCGAAATTCATAGATCGATATTAATTCTTCTGAATAAATATGGCGATGTCCATAGAGAATCAACAACCAGAGAATTTCATCAGTGGAAGTCATGACTGAAGAGGGACAAGATATTGTCTGAAACCGTCGGTATCAAAGAAATTTGAAATTGTATGATGTGAGTCATTAAAATGTGCTCTCCACTCACTAGTAATGATATAACCTCATGTTTACTTCCCAACATTAATTTACATATGACAATATGAGTGAGTGGAAGCCATGACTGAAGTGGGACAAGAGATTGTCTGAAACCGCCGGTATCAAAGAAATTTAAAATTATATGAGGTGAGTCGTTAAAAATGTTCTCCACTCACTATTAATGATATAACCTCATAATGTTTACTTCCCAATATTAATTTACATATGACAATATGATTATCCTTATTATTAATTTCATACATCTCAATGATGAATAAATCAAGAGAAAAATTATACGCTCAGACCGGGACTTGAACCAGGACCCTTGGTTTTCTAGTCCAAGTGCTCTACCATTTGAGCTACTTGCTCATGTAGCTCAAATGGTAGAGCACTTGGACTAGAAAACCAAGGGTCCCGGGTTCAAGTCCCGGTCTGAGCGTATAATTTTTCTCTTAAAATATGATTAACAATATGTTTATTTTAATTAATAATTTAGTTACAATTTAACAACTCAGCTCATAATTGTAGACTTCTTGAAGACATGTTTTTATTATTAATTTAACACCTCTCACTGAAGGATAAATTATAATTGAAGAGAAAAATTATATGCTCAAACTGGGGTTTGAACCCATGACCTTTGGCTTTCTAGGCCAATGCTCTACCACCGAGTTACCTGAAAAACTCCAATCTAAAACACAAATTTTTCTTAATTAAATTATTTTTAGTCTATTCATCTTATCTCAATATAAAATGTTGATTTGTTCTTGAACATGTTTCAATTATATCATAATCGTCAGCATTTTGCCCAGACCAGTTAGATTTATGTTGCACACCTGGATGTCAATGTCAGCTCCATCCTGTGGTTGGCCAAAGATCCTCCAAACAAGGTCACACTCCGTCGCTATTTCAAAATTCATAACTCTGTTTTTGTTATTCTGAATATAGATTTTTTCCCAAATAGTCAGCTCGTTTGTATTTTTTAACCGTTTTAATAATTTAGTGTCCGAATTTATATTATGTTTTTCAAACCACACATGAGCAGCAAGTGCAGAGTTTTCCATTTCCCCATTTTTAATATTTCTTATGTGTTCTTTCGTTTTAATTTTTAGTAAGACGAATAGACGAATAGACCGGGTTCGAGTCCTGGTCTAGGCGAGAATTTTTCTCTTCAAATATAATTTATCTTTCATTGAGAAATGTTAAATGAATAATAACATCATCATTAGAAGCCTTACTAGCTTTATAAAGTAATGTTAAATTCCCAATAAATGTCTTCTTAACTAAGAAGCCGCCATTTGCAAAGATAGAAGCAATGGTTTCAAAAGCATTTGGCGATAGGGAATTACAATGTATATAAGAGAAAAATTTGCATCTAGATCGTAACTCGCCTCAGTAGCTCAGTTGGTAGAGCACTTGGCCCAGAAGCCAAGGGTCCTGGGTTCGAGTCCCGGTCTAGGCGAGAATTTTTCTCTTCAAATATAAAAATAATTTAATTAAAATAACCTCAAAATATCACTTCCTAAAATAGAATAAAAATCTTTCTATTATACACTGTTAATTCCTGATCGCCAAATGCTATGAGCATTTGCTCGATCACGCAAATGGCAGCTTCTTGTTTAAGAAGACATTTATTGCGAAATTAAACACTACTTTATAAAGCCATTAGGGCTTCTTTTGACGTTTTACAGGGAATTAACAGTGTATAAGAGAATAATTTGCATTTAGATTGGAGCAAGCAGATGAAAATCTTGAACAGCACTCATTCAGTGTTGAATATGCAATGAAGAAAATCAAATACTCAACCAGGAACATCATCTAATGTGTAAAGGAGTGGACAGGAAAAAAAAAACAGGTCAACCAAGAAATTATAGGTCTCTATTGGGAGGCAAGAGAGAGAATGGAACAAGTCAATTAACCCTCATCGCCATTGGACAACACGATATTAAAGTAAGTTATTTCTCCAAGTAAAACACTTAACAAATAATGTATCATCATCATCCTGCCAGGTATTAGTCCTAGAAGAACTGTTATGGCCTGAGAAAGCGGTTTTTGTGCCATCTTTTCATAGGTCGACCAAGTGACCGTTTCCCATTTGGACAGTAGTTCATTATTGCCTTGGAGATCCTGGATCTAGCCATTCTTGAGACATGTTCCTTCCAGTTTAGCTGATATCTGGAGATGTAGTCCAGTATTGGTGACACAATGAGTGGATTTCTCAACCGAAGTCTAAACCTCGACTGCAGTTTTCCAATTTTTTTTTTGTTTCCATAACCATAAAAACTGAAAATCTACTGTTGTTAATTACAAAAACAAATGTCAATGATATCTATGGTTTCATAATAATTTCTGTGAATTTTCAGTCATTTTTATAGGTGTTATTGAAACAGTAAAACATTGGAAAACCGGGGTCGTGGTTTAGACTTCGGTTCAGAAATGCACCCATTAAGTTCTTGAAGGATTTCTACATTTTTCTTTCGATCCCATTTGGTGTAGCCAGCTGTTTGGTGCATAAATCTCATCTCACAAGCTGTTAGTCTGCTTTCATCTCTCGTCCTTATAGTCCACGCTTCACTCCCATAACATAGGACTGGTCAAGCCATTATTTGATAAAGATGAGTACGAGTTGATTTTTTGCACTAATAATGGTAAATGAGGAAAAAGTATAATGGGTGGCAATAGAACATTATACACAGTATTAAAAGTTATATTTCATAATTATCTTATTTTCTCAAGACTTAGTTTATATTCTTCAGCCCTTACGTAGGTATTTCATACAAAGAGATCAAATAAAAATAATCAAAAATGAAATATTTTAGAAGCTGAAATACTGAAAGATGCATGTATGCAGCTAATGCTCAGGAGTCAATAACAAAGTTATTCTCCTTATATTGAAAGATAAATTCATGAAAATTAGGATATGTGATGACAGAAGAAAGTGGATGAAAGGTGGAAGATCATGTACATAAATAACAAAACTGAGAAACATGGAGAATGATGATAAATAAGTAGACTCTGTTGTCATCTTACCACATATTGGTTGCTTCTTTTAGGGCATGTTTCAGAACATCTCTACTCTATCTTCAGTTTGTAGCCAAAAATTTGTCTGACTATGCCACTCTTACTGCAAGAGGACTCAAACTATGCACAAGACACGGTTTCAAGGTATTTTCTAAATACAGTATTACTCCTCTTTTACACTTTTCAAGGGACCAGAGGGAAAGTGGTATAAATTATGGGAAACGAGGAGGTGCTAAAAAGTTAACCACCACATTCTGCAACCACTCTAGAAACATGTAAAAAAAAATGCAGTGACTGGGATAATATAAAATATTGGCTAAATATGTAATGTTTATTAAATTAATATTGAAAAACTAAAGCTATTACTATGAAAGAAATAAGTAAATTAATGAACACAATTAATTATTGTAAATCAATGGTAACTTTAGCTTCTCAATATTAATTTAATAAATAATGCTATAGCTGTGCGGCGTCCCTCATGTCTTCTTCAGGTAGAAGCCATTCATTGTGTATTTGTGAATGATTCATTGCAATTGAATGTGGGACCAGTAGAGTAAGGTAAAGGAAGATTTCTGCTTGGATGGGAATGAAGCCTGATTAGCTCAGTGGTCTGAGCATTAGCACGGAAAGCTAAAGGTTCGGGGTTCGATTCCCGGTTCAGGCAAAAATTTTTCTTCAAAGTTAGTCATAATGGCGGTTGAAAATGAATGACAAGATCATTTGAAAACTATAGTTACCGTGTTTGAAAAAACATGAAATATGAGGTAGATGTTAAAATGACTCAATTTATTAAAAATTTTTCTCTTTACCATTGATTTACAAGAATGTATGTTTCCTTTAATTTAAAATAAAATTCTCTACACCTCACTTCATATCCTGTCTTTTATTCATTTAGAAGATAGGATATCAGGTGAGGTGTAAAGAATTTTATTTTAAATTAAACCTCATAGTGATATTCCTATAATAGTTCAGTATAATGTGTGTTTTGAACTGCTGTAAACATAAAATTACTTTCTTTTACTTTCTCTATTTCAAAAATAAATAACAAGGAGAGTTGCAGCAAGCAGTACTATGAATTTTTATTGAGAGATTAAAATAATTTTGTTTTGCCATAGCAGTACAACGGGTTGAATTTAAGAAATGTTTCAAAGCTCTGAGCCAGCTTCGTTGGCTCATTAACTTGCTTTGCCCTTTATCGATTGTACAGAAGCCAGCTTCGTTGGCTCAATGAACTTGCTCTGCTATATACCGATTGTACAGAAGCGAGATAAATTATCAAATATATTTGATTTTTAACACTGAAGATTGATGTGATGTGACGTAAATAGCAGGAAAATAAAATGGCATAAACATAAAATGGTTGGTTGGTATCTAATGTCGAGCACTTGATAATGAAATCATTCGCTCTCTTGCACTCCATATTTAGCAGAAAGGCTGGTCTCTTCTACAAAAGCTGGACAACGGAGGAGATGGTTTCTTTCCATATCTTCATTTAAATTGCAAAAAGGGCATTTAGGTGAATCTGTTATGCCAATTCTGTGTAGGTGTTTATTCAAGCAGTCATGTCCCGTTAGCAGTCTGAATGTTGCTACTGCAGATTTTCTTTGTAATGTAGTAATGTCATAAGCTTGTAGATTTTCCCATTCCTTTCCAGATGTTTTGGTGGTGTATTCTTCTCTAAGTTTATTGATGTATTTATTTGAGATAATTCTTTTGATAGAGTGAAAGGAAACTGGAGCAGAAGTTGGGTTTGAAACAATTTTGCTATCCTTCTTGGCTAGAAAATCGGCTATTTCATTGCCTGTCACTCCACAATGGGCCGGAATCCATTGAAGTACAACTTTTTTATGTAGACGGGATAAATGTTTTATCATTTTGTGTAAACATAAAATTGAGGTATTCATGTAGACTTTCACAGCCGGAGTTGCTATGATCTTGAAGAGGGCTGTAGGCCGTGGTCATGAGGCTTGTAGTTCCTGATGTTTCGTTAGAGACTGCGTCTGGCATCCTCAAGGGTTGTCTTGATACTGGCAATTCTGTCCACTGTCTGTCCTATTTGTACGTTCACCACGATGTGTTCGTAAGTTATATCTGCCTTCCGATTGGTCCGCGTTAGAGACTTCCATTGCTCCAATGAGATTGCTGTTTGATGGTCTAGTTGAATGTACATTATATCTGCCTTCTGATTGGTCAGCGGTAGGGACTTCCATTGTTCCAATGAGATTGCCGTTTGATGGTCTAGTTGAATGTACATTATATCTGCCTTCTGATTGGTCAGTGGTAGGGACTTCCATTGTTCCAATGAGATTGCCGTTTGATGGTCTAGTTGAATGTACATTATATCTGCCTTCTGATTGGTCAGCGGTAGGGACTTCCATGCTCCAATGAGATTGCCGTTTGATGGTCTAGTCAACTGTACTTTTCAATAGAAAAGAAGAATCATTAAATGTCAACTAAGTATGGATACCGGTTCTAAAAAATGCAGAATGTAAACCTCGACAAGTACACGCGAGCCATCAAAAGGCAGATATAACTTACGAACACATCGCGGTGAACGTACAAATAGGACAGACAGTGGACAGAATTGCCAGTCTCAAGACAACCCTTGAAGATGCCAGACGCAGTCGGGGAACTACAAGCCTCACGACCACGGCCTACAGCCCAAAAATCTTCAAGATCATCATAAAATTGAGGATTTTAATACATTGTGAATATAGGGAAACAGAAGAGACCTTTAAAGAATGTTGTAAAAGGTGGGAAAACATTAAATGCGGGTACATAAAAACGGGGTAATACTGTAAATAAGTAAAACAAAACTTGAAAACCTCATAATGTTATTTCCCATAAGTTTTATGAAAAAAAAATATTCTCTAATATCTGGGATCACCCAAAATAATTAGTCTGGCTATGCCACTGTTTCTGCACGAGGACTCAAACCATACCTCACATAATTATCTTGAATGACCCTGAACACATTAATCTCATCTAAAAATCTCACAAATGACTAGAAGTTAACATGTTACAGTAATTATATTATTTTTAGTCTGATCATCTTACCTCAATATTAATGTTGATTTGTTCTTGAACATGTTTCAAAACAATTCTGTTTTATCGTCAGCTTTTCAGACAGGTTTTATTTATGTTGCATTATGTTGCACAACCTGGATGTAGATGTCAGCTCCATCCTGTGGTTGGCCAAAGAACCTCCAAACAAGGTCACGCTCCATCGGTATATCAAAATTCACAACTTCTGTTTTTGTTCTTCTGAATATAAATTTTTTTCCCAAATAGTCAGCTCTTTTGTATTTTCTAACTGTTTTAATAACCTTGTTTGGAGGCTCTTTGGCCAACCACAGGATGGAGCTGACATCGACATCCAGGTTGTGCAACATAATGCAACATAAATAAAACCAGTCTGGAAAAGCTCACAATAAAACAGAATTGTTTTGAAACATGTTCAAGAACAAATCAACATTAATATGGAGGTAAGATGTTCAGACTAAAAATAATATAATTAAAATAACCTCAAAATATAACTTCCTAAAATTAAATATTATATTACAGTAAATTCATTCAACTATCCACATTTCCTGTTGGTATAAACTTCTCGAGTACTTCTAACACCTCATTGGGTTTGTCTGCATGCACCCAATGACCTGCACCAGGAATTGTAACGAACACTGCAGCTGGGAATATTTCTTTTATCCGATTGTGGTCTTCAACTCTGCAATACAATAACATATCTCTTGTTAGTTTTAAAAATAGTTTATTTGTGTTACAAGGACTGAAAGTGCATATAACAAATTAAATATTTAAATTAATATTGGGAAGTAAATATTATGAGGTTACATCATTAATAGTGAGTGGAGAACATATTTTTAACGACTCACCTTATATAATTTCAAATTTCTTTGATACCAGCAGTTTCAGATAATATATTGTCCCTCTTCAGTCATGGCCTCCACTGATTGAACAACCAGAGAATTTCATCAGTGCAAGCCATGACTGAAGAGGGACAAGATATTGTCTGAAACTGCCGGTATCAAAGAAATTTGAAATTATATGAGGTGAGTCGTTAAAAATATGTTCTCCGCTCACTATTAACAAATTAAATGTTTATAGCCAAAGAGTATCCTAGGGCAGGGTATCAAAACAAACCTGCAAAACACTTTCAATCCTTGCAATATATTTTATATCTATAATTTTAATATTCATCACTGAACACCATTGAGGTTAAAATTATTTCAATTATATATTTTTTTTTACCTTATATAACACAGTCATCCTTAACTATAACTTTTTTTAATTGTTTTGTTTTTTCTATGTATTCTCCTCTGTATATTAATACATAGCATTGCCTTTATCCGTTTTGTATGTATTATGTTTTCTGTTTTGAGCTTTTTTTTTAAGATTTTTTAGGTTTCTCAAGAAGTTTTCTTGGTCTTCTTTATTTAATGATGGTATATTATTTATGTCCACCGCTGTGGTCTCAGGGTAGCGTGCTGCCTAGTCACGCAGTGGGCCCGGATTCGATCCCCGGCAGTTTTTCTGGGTGAGGTTTTTATCGGGGTTTTTCCTCACCTGTAAGACAAATATCAGGAAAACTTTAAAGCCCAAACAGTCCCCGAAATCATGTGGCCATAATCATCATCCTTATCATTATCATCATCCTTCACTGGTGTGGAAAGCAACGGGAAGCTACCACACCTATAATTCCTTAGTAAAGCTGCAAGCATAGCATGAAAATGCTATGACTGCAGTGAAGGACCTGCCTTCGGACAGAATTAATATGGATGGATATTATTTATCATTATTATTGATTTTTCTAATAACTTTGGTTGTATCATATTTGGTGTGAATTTTGTCTGTTATATTGAGTTTTTTATAGCTTTTATTTAACTTTTATAAGAATTAATCACTATGAGGTTTAATTTATGATAAAATCAAATGTTTCTACCTCTCCTCACATAAATCTTCCAAGTAGATCGCAATTTCAAGACCATAATGGTCTCATCTTCAGTAATATCTTGGTGACTGATGTTATGTTGATCGGAAGAAACACTTCTTATGCAGCTATTTCACTTTTCACTGCCATATTTTATATTATTACTTTTTTTGTAATTTGTAGAAAAATTTAATTTATATCCATATTGAAGCAGTTGAAATTTTATTTTTGTTGAATGTTTTTGTGGTTAGATTAATAACCTTCTGATTATTTCCATTATTAGCGAAATAGTCGGGTTTCTTGATATATATACACACACACACACACATATATATATATATATAGTTAGTGTTACATAAGGTAAAAAAATTATAATTGAAATATTTTATATTGTATTACAACAAATTTCAATCATTCTTTTGACGTGAATACGCCTTTAAACTTGCGTCCATAGTGGAAGGTAATTCAAGAAACTGACGATAACTAAATCAGGGGATACAGTTTGGTGTTGCAGCTACATATCTATCATATAAATAAATATCCTCAACTTGTGTCCAACTCAGGGTCAGGTCGAGGGATGAGATGAGATGAAACCCTATATAGAAGTTCGTGAATGACAAGGATGCCGGCCGACCACGCTTGACGCACCTCATGGGGCACATGAATGAAATGGATGAGATCAGTGTGGAGAAATGGTGGAAGGAAATTGTGGCAGGGGAAAACCTGTCCAAGCTCCGCTTCGTCCACCACGAAACCCACATGGAGTGACCAAGACTCGATCTCGGGACCCCAACAGTGAGAGGCGAGCATCTAACTACTTGCACCATGGAGCCGCCTACTCCTATCTATCATCTACATCCAAAATTTAATTACACCACTCGATAGATAAAGGATCAAAGAATTTGTTACGTTGAGTGTGCACTATGATGCATCACACGCGGTGGAGGGGGAAGCATCACCATTTTGAGGTCGTTTTGCTGCATCACATAATTTTTGTTTAGTATAAATTTTGACTCGGGGAAGTTACGATGTTCGTTTGAGTTTCAATCATCAGCTCTCGTTCGTCAAGATCTATTGATTGCATATATAAAGCATTAGCATGAAATAGTTATGGTGAATATATATGGTGTTAAAGTAAATAAATTAAAATAAATAATGCAATGTCGGGCTATACTCGTCAAAAGTGGAATCAAAATATAGAGATCTTAAACAGTTTAAAAGGGCTTCTCAAGAGTGATCCAGTGGTACCCATAAAATGCCATATGATAGAGAGAAGCAGTGCTGGGAACATAAAAGAATGAAGGCGTCTGAGCAGATCAACAATGGTGCCACATACATATAATACACTAAAAAAAAATTACCCATTACGTACACGTATTCACGTAAAACACACGGCCATATCCACAACACAACCACACCTCGATTTTTTCTTCTTCTTCATGGCCATAGCTCATATACAAGATTGGATGTGATTATATTTCTTTTGGATTAATTTTTTTGAGCTTATAGATTTGTTAAATTAATATTAAGAAGCTAAAGCTGTAACTATGATTGAAATAAGTATATTAAAGTACACAACTAAATTATTGTAATCAAATGGTAAAGAGAAAAATTTATGCCCGAACCGGGAATCGAACCCCGAACCTTCAGCTTTCCGTGCTGATGCTCTTAACCATTGAGTTAATCCAGGATTCCTTCCCATCCAAGCATCAGGTAGAAGCCATTCATTGTGTATTTGTGAATGATGATTCATAGCATTTGAATGTGGGACCAAGAGAGTAAGGTAAGGAAGGATTTATGCTTGGATGGGAAGGAAGCCTGGATTAGCTCAATGGTTAAGAGCATCAGCACGGAAAGCTGAAGGTTCGGGGTTCGATTCCCGGTTCAGGCATAAATTTTTCTCTTTACCATTTCATTATAGATTTGTGTTTAATAAGTTTTGAAAAATTAAGACTGATTCAAACACTACAGTGAAATGGCAAAATGAAATGAAAATTGTATCAAAACTGTTAAAAATGCATCAAAATATATACAGAAAAATATCTTTTTAAACTGGGTAGATTTTATGACAGTTCATTTGACACAAACATAACATATTTTCCAGTGTATAAGATGCTCCTATGTACAAGACGCACCCATAGATACTTGATATAATTTTCTAGAAAAAACACTTTATGAAAAAGTAGTGCCATTCACCTTTAAAATCTTTGATGTTACTCTTAAAGGTTACTTTGCTTGTGTCTTCTTCTTCTTCCTTTCCAGGATTAGGTCAATGTGACATGTTCCGGTCTCAAGTCCATTGTTTCCTTGGCCTCCCAAAGATCTTTTCCTATGTGGTTTGTAGGTGATCTTTTGGGTAATCTTATATTGTCCATTCTGTCTAAATGTTCTTTCCATTGGTATTTGTGCTCTTCCAGTTTATCAACTACTGAAAATATCTCCAGTTCATTTCTATTGATTCATTGTGTAATCTATCCATGCATGTACATCCTTTTACAGATCTTAAACATTTCATTTCAGTGGCTTGAATGTGTGAGATATCTTTTTTTGTAAGTACCCAAGATTCAGATCCATATAAAGAACAGGAACAGCCATAATTTTATAAAACCTGAGCTGAGTTTCTCTTCGAGTCTTTCGGAGGGTTCTTCTTATGGTGCCACACATCATTTGATATCAGTACTTTGCTTGTGTACAAATCATTTTGGTTGAAATGACAATGCTATTTTACTGATCATCTGGTATCCATTCCAAAACTTTGACTTCTAATTCTGGCCAATTCACATTTTCCCCACATTCTCCATGCTTTTTTCTAATGCAAAGTGTACAATATCAACTTCTGTTCATGCCAAATACTAATTTTTTTTTATGACAAAGGTCCAAAATATATTTCAGCTTCTCAACTCTGCATATTTTACAACCTAACTCACTCACTGGCACTATCAAACCGACAGGTTCAGGGCAGCATGGCCATATATCCCTATCCTGAGCTAATGTTTTTCAATCATCCTCTGTATAATCTACTTCCCTCAATTCATGGTTAGTTATTCTCCCACCTCATTCTTGGTCTACCTACTGGGCACTTACTCTGGTTTTCCTACAACTAGTTTCCATGCCACTCTTCATTCCCCATTTGTGCCATAAGTTCTGCCCATCGCAGTCTATGAGACTTAACTGTTCTTATTATATCTGGTTTCTTATAAAGATCATGTAGTTCACTGCTGTGAAGTCTTCTCCATTATCTGTCTGTTCATCTCTCTTTGGCCCAAAAATTTTCCGAAGAACTTTATTCTCAAGTACTTGTAATCTTTTCTCCTCCCTTTCAGTAAGAATCCATGTTTCACAACCATATAATATAACTGGGAGAATAACAGTTTTATATATTTTCAGTTTAACAATTTTTTTAAAGAAATTGGAATGACAAGAATCTCTGTAATGCATAATAGCACGCATTTCCAGAATTAAACCCATGTTTAATTTATATTTTACATTTTTACGGTGTTTTTATTTAAATTAACACTTTCCAATTCTGGATAGAATCTAATTTAAGAAAGAAAAATTCATTAAATTATTTTCAGTCTGATCATCTTATCTCAATATTAATGTTAATTTGTTCTTGGACATGTTTTATCGTCAGCTTGTCCAGACTGGTTAGATTTATGTTGCACACCCTGAGTGTCGATGTGAGCTCCATCCTGTGGTTGGCAAAGAACCTCCAAACAAGGTCACGCTCAGTCGGTATTTCAAAATTCATAACTCTGAATTTTGAAATACCGATGGAACATGACCTTGTTTGGAGGTTCTTCGACCAACCACAGGATGGAGCTGACATCGACACTCAGGGTGTGCAACATAAATCTAACCAGTCTGGACAAGCTGACGATAAAACATAATTGTTTTGAAACATGTCCAAGAACAAATCAACATTAACATTGAGGTAAGAAGATCAGACTGAAAATAATTTAATTAAAATAACCTCAAAATATCACTTCTTAAAATTAAATATTAAGAAAAATTAATGTTTGAACCGGGATTTGAACTCTGGACCTCTAGTTCTACGTACTAGGGTCCTGTCCAATTACATCTTTCAAACGACGATACAAACATTAACATTTCTTTTAACTTATACAATTCTTGTTCGTCTGAAGGCTAATAGTTGGTGCTACCATCACGCCAAGTAAATACTTCTGAATAGAAGCCATCAGTTGGCATGATGATAGCGACAGCTATTAGCCTTTGGACGAATGAGAATTGTATAAGTTGAAAGAAATGTTAATGTTTGTATTGTTGTTTGAATGTTGTAATTGGACAGCACACTAGTACGTAGAACTACTATGTACAACCTATAATTTGTGTCCCGTACCATAGCCGAGTGGTTAAGTCAGGAAGCCTTGGCGCAGAGCTATGGGACTTGCGCTGGTTCTAGTCTCCAGGGGGGAAGAAATTTTTTCATAGTATTTCAGCCAGTATGGGACCAGTGTCCACCCAGCATCGTGAGGCATTTGAGTAACTACAATAAGTAGCGGTTCCAGGTTGAGAAAACCAGCTATAACGGCTAATTACTGGTAAATATCAAACTGAACACAAAATATCAGAACACCTCAATTAAATTCAGATAAACAACAGTATCAAATTTATTTAACTTTCACAGGGAAAGAACACTATGAGGTTTAATTTAAGAATTAAATTAATGTTTTTATTACCTCACCTCATATCCTTTTTCTTCTATACTGCAGTTTCGGAGCTTATCTCCATCGTCAGTAGCTTCTGGTCGACCGGTGTTATGTCGTTTCTTGGGGGTTTCCTTCTTACTTCTATCGGTGGACCGATGAACCTCTGGATCAGGTCAAAATTTGCGGGAGTTTCAAAATTCATGAGTTTTTCTTTCTTGTTTTTTTGGATGTGAGTTTTTTCCCAGACTGTGAGTTCCTTTAGTTTATCTGTTTGTTTGATTAGGCTAGCTTCTGTGTCAATTAAATGTTTTTCAGACCAAGCATGGGCTGCTACAGCTGACTTGTCCACTTCACCCTTTTTTACATTTCTAAGGTGTTCCTTCAATCTAGTTTTAAATTTCTTTTTGTTTTTCCTATGTAGATTTTGTCGCAATCTTGACATTTGATCTGATATATTCCTGATTTATATTCTTCTCCAATTTTTTCATTTTGTTGGTTTTAATTATCTTGTTTAGGCTGTATTCACTTACCACCCTTTAAAACACCACAAGTTCCAGAAAATTTTCAATAAGTTTAACATTCGATTGCCCCAAAGAATGAATACAGCCTAAACAAGATAATTAAAACCAACAAAAATGAAAAATTGGAGAAGAATATAAATCAGGAATATATCAGATCAAATGTCAAGATTGCGACAAAATCTACATAGGAAAAACAAAAAGAAATTTAAAAACTAGATTGAAGGAACACCTTAGAAATGTAAAAAGGGTGAAGTGGACAAGTCAGCTGTAGCAGCCCATGCTTGGTCTGAAAAACATTTAATTGACACAGAAGCTAGCCTAATCAAACACAGATAAACTAAAGGAACTCACAGTCTGGGAAAAAATCCACATCCAAAAAAACAAGAAAGAAAAACTCATGAATTTTGAAACTCCCGCAAATTTTGACCTGATCCAGAGGTTCATCGGTCCACCGATAGAAGTAAGAAGGAAACCGCCAAGAAACGACATAACACCGGTCGACCAGAAGCTACTGACGATGGAGATAAGCTCCGAAACTGCAGTATAGAAGAAAAAGGATATGAGGTGAGGTAATAAAAACATTAATTTACAGTATCGAACTTGAATAGGAAACCTTGCACTTAACCAATTGATATTCTAATGATGAGTCTAGTTGCTTGCACCATTAAACTGTCATCAAGATAAAAGGGAATGCATATAACTTGAAAAGACGTTGACCATCTTTGCCTTCGTTATATTTTAATACTACTTTCTAAGATAAAAAAAAAGTGTCTTATAGACCAGAAAATACGTACCTATTTTGAGTTATATATGCTTACTTGAAGCTTCAATAAAAAATATTTCGTAAGTATAATTATTTATTTTTTATTATATTTTCTGAATTAAGATTCACAAATTGATTATATCTTAGATTATATCTGAAAGTTTTCACTTTAATTTTGATTAATGGTTTGATAAGATTTGAGATAATTTTGAAAAATTAAAATAATTTGGTGTTGAAAACGCTTTCACTTCTGCTTCTTGACGATTTTCTATTTATAAATTTGCTAACCAAATCACAGAATTCTAGAGGTTTCTTTACATGAAGAATATGTGAACAGTCAGGAATGTATTTAAATTCTGCTTCAGAAAAAATTCTTCTCGCTTTCTCTTCATCATCAGGTCTGCATCAAAGGAAACGATAAATGTTAACTTGAGAAATTACAATAGGAAGTAACATTATGAGGTTCTTCTTAATAAATAAGAAGAGCCTTTTTCACTTTACTTCATATTTGCCAATTTCTTTTAGGACGTGTTTCAAAACATCCATGTTTTATCTTCAGCTTTTCCAGACTGATCTCTAATTGTCGGCCCTGGATGTTCACTCCTATTCCCTCTTTTTGTGGTCCAATGAACATGCATATCACTCCCCAAAAATTTCAAAATTCATGATTCTCTCCTTTCTTTTCTTGAATCAGTGGTAGTATTCAAATGTTCTGAAGCTGTTGATTTGTCATCATTTGCTTGTGGGCTTCCCAATAATATTCAGCAATTTGGAATGGTGTTCCAACTACGGGGTGAATCATAAATATGGCTATACGTTTGATCGCGTTGTGTGATGAAAATATTACCAATACAGGAAATATGAAATTACCATTGGAAAGGCAATTATTCAAATTACAACAACGGAATAAAACAAAACAGTGTAGAACTTACGTCATTAGTCAAAATGGTGAATATGCAACAGCAAATTACAATTGCTGCATGGGCAGTAACGTATGCTAATGATCGTGAGGCCGCAAGACGGGCAAGACGTCAGTTTAACGTAGCATTGCAGCCGTCGACTGTGGGGAAGTGGAGAAAACGACTGTTGGAAACGGGAAAGATGCAGAAAATCAAACCTCCTGGAAGGCCTCACATTAGCACGGATGCAGAAACAACGAAGAGAATTGTGGAGGCGTTCGACGCTAGCCCACAAAAATCAACCTGCCAAGCTGCATGTGAGCAGTGATTTGTTTTGTTTTGTTCTATTGTTGTAATTTGAAGGATTCCCTTTAATAATAATATTTTCATCACAAAATGCGACCAAACGTACAGCCTTATTTCTGAATCACTCTGTATTTTCTGAAGATTAGTGCAAAACATCAAGTGATTCTTGTTCAATATCGTATTTGTGTTATTGCATACTAAGCAGTGTAGAGATGAATTTTGAAATCCCTGGGGAGACAGATTTGATATGCAAGTTCTTTGAACAAAAAAAAGAGGAGTAGGAGTCGACATCCATGGCCTACAACATAGAGATCATCAATATTTCATTTTAGGAAGTGATATTTTCAGGTTATTTTAATTAAATTATTTTTCAGTCTGATCATCTTACCTCAATATTAATGTTGATTTGTTCTTGAACGTGTTTCGATTATATCATAACCATCATCAGCATCTTGCCCAGACTGATAAGAATTATGTTGAATACCCTGGATATTGATGTCAGCTCCATCCTGTGGTTGGCCAAAGAACCTCCAAACAAGGTCACGCTCTGCCGGTATTTCAAAATTCATAACTCTGTTTTTGTTCTTCTGAATTCAGAACTCCAAACAAGGTCACGCTCCATCGGTATTTCAAAATTCTGAATTCAGAAGAACAAAAACAGAGATATGAATTTTGAAATACCGGCAGAGCGTGACCTTGTTTGGAGGTTCTTTGGCCAACCACAGGATGGAGTTGATATCGACATCCCGGGTGTGCAACATAAAATCTTACCAGTCTGGGCAAGATGCTGACGATGGTTATGATATAATCGGAACATGTTCAAGAACAAATCAACATTAATATTGAGGTAAGATGATCAGACTAAAAATAATTCATCAGTCTGAATAAGCTTTATACGCTTAATCCTCTACCGTCAAAGATGTCCCAAGCACTCCAATCTAAACGCAAATTATTCTCTTATATATTTTTAATTTCCGAGAGTGTCAAATGCTACGAACCGTTGGTCGATCACGCAAATGGCAGCTTCTTATTTAAGAAGACTTTTATTGGGAGTTTTAACATTACTTCATAAAGCCAGTAGAGCTTCTTTCAAATGTTTTTATTATAAATTTAACATTTCTCACTGAAGGATAAATTATATTTGAAGAGAAAATATGATTTGTCCTAAAGTGAGAAGTATTAAATTTATAATAAAAACAATTTTATATATATATATATATATGAAGTCATACAATTAAATACGTACTAACAATAAATATATTTACTATAATCATATAAATAAGTGAATATTTATATTAATTAATTATTCAATAATATAATTTAAGTTTTTATCTAAAGGGGGGTAAAATTAAATTGGAATATATATACTCAACATCCCAGAAATACCTTAGTTGCCTGCTAGACGTCTCACTGGGTCACTATGTTGACCACATTCATGACTCAGTGGGGAAATAAGCATACCTAATTTTCGATGTTAATTTAAATAAAAACATTGAAAATATGAAGCTTTACCGCTAAAAAGTAATGTATAAATTCTCAATAAAAATTTATATTATTTACACTCTAATTCAACCCAGGAAGTCACTACAGACCTTATGGGCTATGCCTACGTACAGAGGGTAGATGTTGCCAAACTCATAATAACAATATTTGTTTGTTAAGGAGAGGTGGAGCAGCAAGGTTAGCAGTACTTTTTCTAAATCTATGTACTATACATTTAAAAAACATAGTTTTTCTTTTACAGCATGCAAACTAGTTTTATAGTAAATATGAGAGTCCACACTTTCACACAGGATAGTACAGATCTGCACGAGCTCAGTAACAAGTGGTAACTGTTTTTTTTCTTTAAGAGGGGGTGACTTGGACGGCTACAACTTACAACTATGTACCTGCTGTGTTGTAATCTTCAGTTTAATATAAGGATTTCTCTCAAGGAAACATTCCAAACACACAGTAACTTCCTGGGAAGAATCTGAGTGCATATATAGGTTATGTAGGAAATAACACTATGAGGTTTACTTATTTTAGGAATTCTCACTATGAGGTATATTCTACCTTAATAACTATGAGGTTTATTTAATTAAATTTGAGTTGTATTTTTGGCTCACCTCATAATTCTTGATTTTTATGCAGACCTAGGTTTCGTCGCTATACTTTGCAACATTCTCAATACCACACAACTCTTGTGACATTGAGAATGTCACAAAGCACAGCGATAAAACATAAGTCTGCATAAAAATAAAAAATATGAGGCGAGTCAAAAACACAACTCAAATTTAATTAAACTCAATAAAATACTTCTGAATAGAAGTCGTCAGTTGGCGTGATGGTAGCGACAGCTATTAGCCTTCGGATGAACGAGAATTGATTAAGTTGAAAGAAATGTTAATGTTTGTATCGTCGTTTGAATGGTGTAATTGTACAGCACACTCGTACAGAGAACGAGAGATCCAAGGTTCAAATATTAATCTTTCTTTCTTAAAATAGATTCTATCAAGCATAACTAAATTAACTTGATCTAGTAACTCCTATAGTCCCGTGCCGCAGCCGAGTGGTTAAGGCAGGAAGCCTTGGTGCAGAGCTACGGGACTTGCGCCGGTTTGAGTCTCCATGGGGGAAGACATTTTCTCATGGTATATCGGCCAGCATGGGACCGGTGCCCACCCAGCATCGTCGGTCATTTGGGTAGGTACTATAAGTAGTGGCTCCAGGTTGAGAAAACCAGCTATAATGGCTGGGGGACTCGACATGATGATCACATGTCACCCCTACACTGGCTGATGATCATCTACCTCTGTGATTGACACCATGTGGATGTGAGGTCAGCAGCCGGATGGTAAGCTAAGGGTGCCAGGAGTCTTTTTTTAGTAACTCCTATGAATGGAGAGGCTAAGACTCAACATTGGTCCGATATGCCATTGTAGATAAATAATAAACCATAAATGGCTACAAACAAGTTGAACAAATGAAATGACAAAAAATAACTTCTAGTTGAGATGCAAATTACTTACCTGATGTAATCAGAATTAGCACCTGCAATGAACAATGTAGGAACTGGACAAGTTGTGCCTGCTGAAGGAAAGTTTGCTATATTGCTGAAGTTTCGAGCTATACTATCCAAATTAATTCTCCATTTGTAACTACCACCTTCAGCTTCCTAACGAGATTCGTTAACAGGAACTGCCGTGTACCAACATCCTAAATCAAAATTGATTGATAATTTTTGCATATATTTTGTATGCTGCACATAGTAAGTTTATGCCTCTATAGTTTTTCTGGCTTTGTTTTTATAATTTTAATCAACAAAAACTTGATTAAAATTTATGTTGTTAATAAAAACTGTACTTACTGAAATATGTTTGGCCAACTGTTCATCTGCAATTTTCCGAGCTTTAGATAATGGAATGTTCTCATCGATCTTGACAGACTTCATCGCTTCAAAGTATTTAGGCATTGTTGAAAGATTGGCACTAACATTTACAGGAGAGATGTCCACAACAATCAATTTCTCTACCAGCTCTGGCTGAAAACATAACCACACAATTATATTATTTTTAGTCTGATCATCTTACCTCAATATTAATGTTGATTTGTTCTTGATCATTAATATTGAGGTAAGATGATAAGACTAAAAATAATATAATTAAAAATAACCTCACAAATATAACTTCCTAAAATTAAATAATAATCACACAATTTGACATTTATCTCACAGAGTGAACTTCAGAGACACAATACAGCAGTTCAAGGAATACAATTTCTTAAATTAATATTGAGGACGAAGGTCACTGGGCCGTCCTATGAAACACTGGAGGGAAAATTTTCTATAGGATCATAACAGGCCTTGGCCTAATACTTGGAAGGAAGAAGAAGAAGAAGATATTGAGAAGCTAAAGCTATTATTATGATAGAAATAAGTAAATTAATGAACACAATTAAATTATTGTAAATCAATGGTAACTCAGTGGACAGAGCATTAGCACGGAAAGCTAAAGGTTTGGGGTTCGATTCCCGGTTCAGGCAAAAGTTTTTCTCTTTACCATTGATTTACAATAATTTAATTGAATACAATTTCTTTTATTAAGTTATGTAGATAGGAAATAACACTATGAGGTTTTTTAATATTGTTTATTTTTTAACTTTTATAGGAATTAATCGCTATGAGGTTTAATTTATGATAAAATCAAATGTTTCTTACCTCTCTTCATATAAATCTTCTAAGTAGATAGCGAATTCGAGACCACAACGGTCTCATCTTCAGTACAATCTTGGCGACCGATGTTATGTTGATCCACATTCAGAAAAACAAAGGAAAACTTATGAACTTTGAAGTTCCTGCAAATCCTGACCTGATCCAGAGATTCATCTGTCCACCAACAGAGGGAAGAAGAAGTGTTTCTTCTGATCGACATAACATCAGTCGCCAAGATTGTACTGAAGATGAGACCATTATGGTCTCGAAATCGCAATCTACTTAGAAGATTTATATGAGGAGAGGTAAGAAACATTTGATTTTATCATACAATTTCTTATGTATTGTAAAGTGTTACATTTTTTATTTGAAGAGAAAAATATACTCTTGAATCTGAATTTGAACCTTTGTATTACAGAAACTGTTGATGTCCCAACTTCTTTAAAAAAATGTTAAACTGAAAATACATAAGGCTATTATTTTGCCAGTTACATTATATGGAACGCGAAACATGGACTCTTACTTTAAGGGAGGAAAGGAGATTACGAGCATTTGAGAATAAAGTTCTTAGGAAAACTTTTGGGCCAAAGAGAGATCAACAGACAGGTGAATGGAGAAGACTACATAAGAGTGAACTACATGGTCTTTATAGGAAGCCAGATATAATAATAACAGTCAAGTCTCATAGACTGCGATGGACAGGACACGTGGCACAAATGGAGAATGAAAGACATGCATGGAAGCTCTTGTATGAAAACCAGAGGAAAAATGCCCAGTTAGTAGACCAAGAATGAGGTGGGAGAATAACATTAACTATGATTTGAGGGAAGTAGATTATACAGGGAATGATTGGAAAACATTAGCTCAGGATAAGGATGTATGAAGAGTTTATGTCCGCGCAGCCAAGAACCTACGGGTTTGATAGTACCAGTGAGTTAGTTAAAGTTACCGGAATTAGAACCCAATGTCTCTGTAATACATAGTCATTAAAAACCGAAATCACCAAATTAAAAATTTAAAAGAGTCAATCCAAGTGGCTCCAATAATTACATGAAGCCCATGAAATCCTGTAGCTATAAAAAAGGTTGAACCATAAACAGAGTCTGCAATTGTAAATGGGGCTTTGAAGTAGTTTTCAATAGCAATGCTATAATTTTCAAGACTGATTACTGAAAATGATAGCATCACCATTGAAACTAGTTGACTCTTTTAAATTTAAATTTGGTGATTTGGGTTTTTATTGACTATGTATTACAATTTTATCACCAAGAAGATCCTATTATTTTATTAATCCAATGTCTCTGTACACAAGCGCTCTGACCACTAAGCCACCAGGCTTCCGATCAAATGCATATAAAGGAGAGAATTAATAAGTGTTTGAATTGGGGAGCCTGGTAGTTCAGTGGTCAGGGCACTGGTGTACAGAACCAGAGACGTAAGGTTCAAATCCCTATTCAGGAGTATATTTTTGAGATTTTAGCATGTGTGTTCATTTACGCCGAAATAAATTAAAGGATTTTTTTTTAAATCATTAGGAAGTTACATTATGAGGTTTAATTTAATATTTGAGTTTGTATTCTTTAACATTCTTACCTCATATGATTATTCTGTTGGACGATTGTTTGTGAACAAGCTGAAGATGGAGCAATAGCTTTGAAACGATCGTCCAATATAATAAACATATGAGGGTAAGAATGTTAAAGAATACAAACTCAAAATTAAAGGAAAAACCCTGGTTATCTGTGACAATACATACATATCGGAGACCTAGAAGCATCACTGCTCGTCCACCCATACTGTGCCCAATGAAGGTTGCACGTTTGATAGCAAGATCATTCATAAGCGCTCGCAGATCTTCAGCCAGATGATTGTAACTTAACTCTTCTGTGTGTGGACTGTCTCCATGATTACGAGCATCCACTGCAAATATCTGTAATGCAGTAATATGTTCAATGAAGCAAATCAACTAATGCAAAAACTCTAGCCAATTATGATAATTAATTACATATGGTTTTTCGTAAATTAATGAGTCATTTTTTTACATCTTACCTCATATTTTATGTTTCTTTTAAACATGGGAACTAGTTTTCAAGAGAAGGATCTCTCTTTATTTCAACTGACATTATGGTCTCTTTTACATATGGGAAACTAGTTTTCAGGAGAGGCTCTCTCATTTTCACGACATAGAGTCATAATGTCGGTTGAAAATGAGAGAGATTCTTCTCTTGAAAACTAGTTCCCATGTTTAAAAGAAACATAAAATATGAGGTAAGATGTAAAAAATGACTCATTAATTTACAAATTAATAATAATAATGTATAGCGCACAATGTGCAAAGATTAGTTAATCTATATTAGTTTATCTGTCCATTACAGAATCCTGTCAGAGATTGCCCCTCTGTTTTTGCACTTTAGCACATGGTATCTCTCGCATAACATGCCGCATCGCTCGCACACGCATTCTGGTCCCGGATCATGAAACTGTTTCTTTTTGCACAGTCTGTGATGGAAGCCGTGTACTGCTAGCTGGGTCACTAGGTGTCGTAGTTCGGCTTCTTCCAGTCTTCTGAGATCATGGCATCAGTGTTGTAGAAATCGGTCCAAATGAATTCTTTTTTCAGCTGCAGCTCTCTTAGTACAGTATTATAGCTCGCTGTAGATGGCAGGAATAGTTTCAATCGGAGCTCTTCTATGAGAAATAGCTCCTTTGTCAGTTCATAGACCGTGCGGGAGGGTGCGAACTTTGACAGACCTGCTGCCTTTTCAAATACATGGATTTCACTTTTTCCAGGAGTCTAAAGCTGTTGGTGTCCAGATGATCCCATATCAGTTGAAGACCGTATGTGGCTATGGGTACAACCTTGGTGTGGAAGAGTTTTATTGCTGCTTCCATGGACATCTTGGTTATGTCTTTTATTTCGTGCATGGCTTTGATTGTTTGGCTCGTCCTGTCCGATATATGCAGTTTATTTTACAAATTAAGATCCTCATAATGTTATTTCCCATATTTAACTATGAACATATCCATCCATAGTAATTCTGCCCGAAGGCAGGTCCCTCACTGCAATCATAGCATTTTCATGCTATGCTTGCAGCTTTACTAGGAAATTGTAGGTGTGGTAGCTTTCCGTTGCTTTCCACACCGGTGAAGGATGATTATGATGATGATAATGAGAAAGATGATGATGGCCATATGATTTTGGGGACCGTTTGGGCCCTAAAGTTTACCTGACATTTGTCTTACAGGTGAGGAAAAACCCCGAAGAAACCTCACCCAGGAACCTGTCCCAACTGGGAATCGAACCCGGGCCCGCTGCGTGACAAGGCAGCACCACTACCTCGAGACCACAGCAGTGGACAATATTATTATGCTAACTGCTATTTTTTCCACAGTGTATATTACTTAGTTTATGATTTTTTAATCGCTGGTTTGGGTTATCGCTGGTTGGAACGGCATTAGGGAGTGATAAATAAGTGTACACCCATTTTTAATAAACTTTGGTAATTTTAATATTATTGATATATTTTTTAACATAAATTTGGGGATTTATTGCAAAGTTTTGTCATTTAAATTTCATAGTGACGTGCTGCCATCCAGCATAAGCTGTATGAACTTTAGTACGATAACGATAATAATCGATTGTGGCAAGGATGATAATTGATATGTGGTTCGATGGTGGGTTATCACTGGCTCTATAAACTCTGGCGCATGCACACTGTTCTATAGGACTTTGAAAATATATCAAGTAAGTTTAAGTGCAAAGTCCACCGTTGTGGTCTCGAGGTAGCATGTTGCCTTGTTACGCAGCGGGCCCGGGTTCGATCCCCGGTCAGGACAGTTTTTCTGGGCGAGGTTTTTATCGCGGTTTTTCCTCAACTGTAAGACAAATGTCAGGAAAACTTTAAGGCCCAAACGGTCCCCGAAATCATATGGCCATCGCAATCATCATCATTCATATTCATCTTAGATTATGCTTAGGAGTAGGGACTCTCCTGGCGCACCACTATCATCATCATATCATCGGAGCAATGTAACCCTGCCTTCCAGGTGCCCCAACCTCAGAAGTGGGTTACAAGTACGCCATGCCAGGAGAGAACACCAGGAATGTCGAAAAGACAAGCTGGGGCAATTGCCAAAAAAAAAAGAAGTGCAATTTTTCCAAATAAATTATTGCTAGATATTTAAGCACTCCCCTATAGGAAAAAATTCTTATGTTCAGGGGATTCCAAAGTAAAAAAAAAATTTTACAGTAAATTTTAAAAATTAATTTTCTAAATACTAAAGTCTGCGAGTTTTAACTTGGCACAAATACCTGCTTGGGATTGAGGCCAGAGTGGTGGGTTGGGCCCACAGTACCATCATCTGAACGATGAGATCTTTAGTGGGTGTCAACTACCAAGAGCAGATGAAAGAAAAGACACTTGTAAACAAGTGTTCTTTTTATTATATTTAAATTAATATTGGGAAGTAAATATTATGAGGTATATCATTAATAGTGAGTGGAGAACATATTTTAACGACTCACCTCATGTAATTTCAAATTTCTTTGATACCGGCGGTTTCAGACAATAGCTTGTCCCTCTTCAGTCATGGCATCTGGAAGTCATGACTGAAGAGGGATAAGATATTGTCTGAAACCGCCGGTATCAAAGAAATTATATGAGGTGAGTCGTTAAAAATATGTTCTCCACTCACTATTCTTTTGAATTATTGAACTTTTATAGGAAAAAAAAATCACTATGAGATTTAATTTAAATCATAAGTATTCTTTTATTCAGGAGATGGTCCAGCTAGTCCACAAACCCAAGCAGGTATTTGTGTCAAATTAAAACTCTCAGTATCCAAATGCAAATGTAACCATGAATACAATTTATAATCACCTTTCTATTTGTTTATTGTGTAACATTTTAGACATTGAATTCCAGTTCGCTTTTGATCCGAGGAGACCATGCATTATTATAACATAAAGGCCATTCTAAATGATGGATGAAGGTTTTGTAGATTCGTATGATGAGTATGCTAGTTTAACAGGCTGGATGCTGTAATCAAATGTTCAAATTAAAAAGATAAATACAGTGTGAACAGATTATTCAATGGCAGAGGTTTTAATTTACCCGGTATGGAAATAGGTGTATTCCATGCATGGGGAGCTTGGGCTCCGAGAGCTCATAACAAATCCTTCCCGCCGATACCCATTCCACTCATTTGTACTTGCACTGGAGACGCAGGTACACAGTGAGAGTCAGTGGCGTTCAATACAACGTGAGCGGGACAAATTCTAAACACCGATATCATTTTAATACGGATTGCGTAAATGATTAATTTTGCATTCAGAATGGCACGAAAGTTATTGTGTTCTATGCGGTTCCATCATGTGAAACACTGTAATATCCTACGACATTTCAGATCTTCACATGCAAATCAATATGGAACAGGCACAGTCACGATTAGAAATAAATAACTATATTTTCACAGGGACAAATTAATGATGTATACTTTTAAAGTACATTAGGTAACATGCATTGAGTTCAAATTCATATATTAAATATAATAGACATAGGAGACATTGTATGTTTTGTTTACACAGAGGATGACAGGATGGGATTTTTAAATAATCTAAAACAGCAAACACTCCAAAACGACAGCAGACAACCACTTTCAGAGAATTCAGTATGTGCTAGTTACCGGATTTCAAAATTGATTGCTGAAAAATCATATCAAATCTAAAACACTCTCCAGATTAAACAATGACACCCTTGTCTCAATATTATGCCTCTCTATGAGTACAATCAGCCTACATAGATAAATTAGTGTCAGCTGTCCCTTCAAACGTTTGAACAGATACACGTAAAGTACGTACGAATGGAAGGGATTAAGTGCACATGTTTCAGGTTGTAAGGTTGTGCTGCCACTTATACTGCATGGTACGCCGAGATGACAATAACAACAGAGTTCAATGAAAGCTGGAATGAGGAAAATGTCATATTACCCCTCATTCGGCACCTCCCCATGCCTGGTGTATTCTATAATCTATTCTCTAATGACATAGCCCAATGTTGAGTCATACCCTCTCCTTTGTTAGAAGTTAATAGACCAAGTTAATTTAGTTACCTCATTTGTCCATAGATGTCATGAGTGGCATGCAGTCAGCACATTGACTCAATGAGATATCTAGCAGGCAACTAAGGTATTACTAGGAGGTGAGTGAAATAATAAAAAATAAACAATATTAAAGAACCTCATAGTGTTATTTCCTATCTACATAACTTAATTACTAGGATGTTGAGATCTGTAAATTTTGCCTAGAGGCCTCTTTATTCAGGATTAAGGAACTTTTACGAGCCTGAAAATGTTCAGACTTGGGACCCAGAGTTTAAAGTCTCTGGACTTGTTCTTTAGATTTTTCCATCCTAAAAAAAATTAATCGACCCCAGCCAGGTTTGAACCCACGATTTTCAGGACCAGAGGCAACGAGCATAACCACTAGTCCACCACAGCCAACACCTGGTGTCTTATCTCCCACCAAATGACTGTCCTGCCATTTGCTTAGCTGTGGACATTACTCAAAACATCAAGTGGTTTCATGTGATACAGTTCATTTATTCATGTGATCTGTGTTCTCTGTTGTTTCAATGCCACTTCCATTACATGAACATGTGTATATATATAATACACACATGAAATATAGAAAATCTTGTGAGAAAACATGACTAAATTTAAAAAAAAATTCCAAATAGTCCTGTACCTAATTATATGAGATACAACAGAGACTAGAATCTTGAGGAAATAATTATTAATATTTTTATAACAAAATTTTTGTATTTTTTAATTTTTTTAAAAATAATGTATTGCTTATTATTGCTAGTTCTTCCCCTACACCAGGGCACGCTGTAGCATAGTGGTTAAGGTCTACGCTACAAGCTGGAAGGTCGAGGGTTCGAGTCCCGGTGGGGTCAGAATTTTTAAACTGACCCAAACCTTCTGGTGGCACTATGGCCCGGATTATCTTTCCATTAAGCACAGTGAGAATTTTTTCTAAGTCACAGGCAGACACCACGCGCATGCGCTAACAAACGCAAAGCGGTTTACTCTATGGAATATCATGATGCAGCTAACATTATACATGCTATTTCATCATCATCATCATGAACAAATTCGTTTTAGGCCATATGGCCTGTACGGTAAACCTAGCAAAGATGGTCTTGATCTTTCCACCGATGTTTTGGTCTTCCTTGGTCCCTATGTCCAGTTGGGGTATATTGGAATGCCAATTTTGGAAATCTATTTCTTGCCATTCTCCTCAGATGATTTTTCCATTCTTGTTGGTATCTTTGTATATCTTCATTTAAACTTGTTACTCCAAGTTTTCCTCTGATAATAGTGTTCCTTTGGTGATCCAGTCTATTAACTCCTAACAATGATCGTAAGAAGCGCATTTGGCTTACTTGAAGTTTATGAGAGTTTCTTTTATTTAAAATCCAAATTTCACTTCCGTATTTTAGAGCAGCTCTTGATGTGATGTTATGTATGCTATTTAACGAACCTAAAAGCTAACCTAACGCAATTTAAGTACTCTAACCTGTGAAAGACCAACCTAAAAGCTAAGCTAACCTAATGCAATTTAAGCACTCTAACCTGTGAAAGAATGTAACACCCAAAAATAAATAGTAAGTTCTCAAATTCTGAAGTACATACTCTATGTTGGCTGCACTATTGTTGTATAGAATATTCTTTAAAATCATTATGGCTGCCACGCCTTCATGTTACATATATAGTTAAATATCATAGAAAAATATGTTCAAATAATCATTAGAAAAAATGTAAAATTTATATTGTAAATGGTGGGAAATAATTTGAAAATAAAACACTGTTGGCGTAGTGTCTGCCTCGGACTTAGAAAAATTTCTCATTGCACTTAATGGAAACATCAGCCCTTTGGCCCTGAGGTCGACTCGACCTCTAATGGATATGAGTACCAGAAGCTTGTTCTGGGGGTAAAGGCAGCTGTCATGCAGGGCTGACAACCCAGTTGACATTAAGTGCCGACTGTCTATAAAAAGTGGGAGCCTTAACCTCCTACTACCCCAAGGACCTCCAAGGCCTGTAGTGAGATCACTATCCTTTAACTTCCCCACATCATTATATATAATGCCACAGGTTATCTTTAAGACATTATTAATATTTTCTCCTGGCATGGCAGAATTGTAACCCACTTCTTTAGTTGGACCACCTGAAACGTGAAGTTACGTTACCCAATGATATGATAGGTGATGATTGATAACGAAGCACCAGGAGAGTCCTTAAACCTGAACTTAACCTAAATCCAGACCATGGGCAACCACAGTAATAATTTCCTTTAAGAAAAAATCCCGGTAGTCTGATCAGGAATTGAACCAGGGACCCCTTGAAATATAGTAGAAGCTCTGACCAGTAGCCCATGAGGCTGGTCCTCATATAATTTAAATGCAAAATTATAGCATAAAAAGTAAAAACTGATTACTCGGATATTGTGGATTCTATGTCAGATGTCCACCAACACTAATTACTGTCAAATAGAACAGCCAACTTTTCCTTATGATATGCCAGATAATCCAATAAAATTTAAACTAATCTGGTATACAATAATTTGCCTATTTCCTCACCCTAACTTACCTAATTTGCTCACCTAACAAAATAAAATGAGTATTGGTGTACTCCTGGCTCCATATAAATCTTTGATTAAGACTCTGGGTTCGATTCTGAACTGTTTTCAACTCTACAACCATATAACCAGGTAGGATATATATAGATATGGTTTAATTCATTTTCATCCTATAAAAATCATGATTGGCGATGTCATTCAACTGATAAATATAAAATTAATCAATGACATGCAGATTGATATATAAATGTGCAAGTCAATAGCATAAGAATCATACAAAAACAAATTGTCGAAATTTGATACTGGCACACTTTAACCTCCTGTATAAATTTATTTGCCAAGTTTTTAACACTTCATCCTTTTTAATTAAAATCTACCACACATGAAAGTATTAAATCAGTTACAAATAAATAATAATGTACCTGTCTCCTATTTTTATGGAATCTCCTGAACTAGAAATTTTCGCGTTAGGAGTTTTTTCTACAATTCCTAAACGAGATACAAGAGGACATGTTTTAACACTTATGCACTTAACAGATGAATTTGATAATACAAGCTTCTTTATCATAGTTGAAATAAATACTTGTTAATTTAATAAATTGTATACAAATTATACTACTGTTTTGCAACAATAAACATTCTAATCATCTGCTGAAATGAATGACGGCGGAAGTGAACATAGAGAACAGAAGCCAACATCGAATCAAGAAATCATCAAAAGTGTTATCTTAGCGTGTAATGTTATAAACTTGATTTGTTGGCTTTCTTGATGCAATGCAATTCACACACTGATGCCCACAGGCAGCGTTAATCCACAAGCATGAACCTTTCTCTAGATTGTTTTTAGCAAACTAAATAAAACATGGCGAATTTTAGAGAAATTATGAACAATTATTAACAATTAGGTCGGGATTTTATGTCAGGAGTATGCCTACATAAATTGAAATAAAAAAGTCCGTCACCCAGGAACTGCGTAAACTAAGCGATTTCGCTGGTTTACGAAATAAATTAATGTATATATATATATATATATACATCCATAGTAGTTCTGCCCGAGGGCAGGTCGTTCATTGGAATCATAAGCATTTCCATGCAGCTTTGCCAGGGAATTATAGGTGTGGTAGCTTCCCGTTGCTTTCCACACCGGTGATAGGTGGTGATGATAATGATGATAATGGCCGGATGATTTTCGGAGACTGTTGGGCCCTAAGCTTCCTGACATTTATCTTACAGGTGAGGAAAAACCCTGAAAAACCTCACCCAGGAGCCGGTCGCGACCGGGAATCGAAACCGGGCCCGCTGCATGACAAGGCAGCACGCTACCTCGAGACCACAGCGGTGGATATATATAAGGAGTATTCCATAATACAGTGTTTCTCCTTCAACCCAAAGTGATTTGTCGCCAGAGGTTCCTGTTTTAAAGCAATCATCTTCCCTCATATCTCTAGTTTCCATACTTCTCCTCGTTCCATCTACCCAACGTTCTCTAGGTCTGCCTCTTCCACTTCTTCCATTAGCTTTCCAATTAAGGATCTTCTTTGGTAGTCTCTCTTCTTCTGTTCTTATGATGTGTTTATACCATTTCAAACGTTTTTCTCCTATTTTTTTCTAATACGTATGTTCTTTTCAACTTGCAATTTCCATTATTGTGCTGTTTCTGACCTTATCCCTTCTTGAAATTCTTGTCGATCGTTTCCAAAAATCCATTTCTACTGCTAACAGCTTATTGTCTTGTTTCCTACCTACTGTCCAGGTGTCGGACCCGTATAATAAAATGCTTTGTAACAGAACTTGAAATATAGTTTTTTTTTTCTTCGTTATTTATACTATATTTCTATCCCAAAGCACTGAGTTCAACATACCAATGATTCTTCTTCCATCAGTTATTCTTCTTTCAATTTCTGTAGTTGCATCTTATTTTTATCTAAAATAGATCTTAAATATTTAAAATGTTTAACATTACATATTCTTCCTGAATTACATTTTAGCTCATATATTGTATCCAATTAAGTATATTATGTTTTATTATAATTTATCTGTAATTCCCATTTTCTGTATTCTATCTCTAATTTCCTAAACATGAAAGATGTATCATCTAGATCCTGAGAAATCACCATCTGATCTTCTGCGAATAGTAAATGGTGGAGGTATTACTATACATAATATATATCTATTTTGTTAAATTGGAAAAACTCTACTACTACTAGTATTAGGACATTTTTGACGGTGTCTCGCATTCTAGTGCCAATGAAGTTCCTTGGCAGCAAATACCGTTGTGCTATTGAGATAGGGTTGTAGCATTAAACCTTAGCTTATTTGGCACTAAGTTATTTTCTCCCTGACAAGTCGATGAATCGGGTGAAATGTGGGTGCTTCCATCCCAGAATAATTGGATGTCGCGACAGAATAATTGGATGTCGCGACGCGTAGTAAACTGTACTGCTAACGAGCCGAGAGTCGGAAAGCCGAGTGCACAGAATGGGCCTCGCTATCTGGGAAGGGACCTTGCACATCACATATTGTTGAGCCCATCAATGGGGATTTTGTCGAGTAAATATGTTTCGGCAGACAGTAGCCAGTGTGGATTATACCCCATATTGCGAATTAAATTGTTGATATGGAGGTTAATATGATTTAACATGTTTGCGACTAAATTGTTAATAAGTGTCGCTTTCTTTTATTTTTGTGATGCAACAATTCGTCTTCCAGTGTGCCGATTCTGAGGTACCTGCACCTCTTGACGACTTATTTCTTTGTTTTGCTAACAGTTAGGAGTTCAACTAATAATAACTCTTGCCTATACGGCGGTGTAGGTAAGAAATTAAAATGCGATGACGCAGTTTGGTACAGCGGTGATGGGTTCACCCGTTGGAACGGGGCATAGTAAAACCTCACTGCTGACGATAGAGAAGAATGAGCCACTCTTCGGCGCTATGAAACACAACATATCACCTTAGGGGCAGTTCTCCGTGAAATATTATACGATTAATACTGATTTAAAATGTTTAGGTGTTTGAAGGTGATGGACCGGTGATGGACTATATTCCGCACTAGGGGATGGAAGTGTTGTGAGGTCTAGTCCTACAACGTATCCATCGGAGGTTCAATACGGCAGCTTATTGTACAAAATATTGTCCATATAGTACCCAATTTCTTGTTGTTTTTCTTCTCTATTGTCACTTTTGGCAGACCCCTATTTGGGTAAGTTTGTTAAATCAAATATCTGGGGATTTCCATCAATTTTATATTGGCAACACTGTTAGTCGCCTGTGAAGTTTCACGGAACAAGTTCAAAGATTAACATCCGTGTGAAAGCTTCAGAATCTGTTTTTTTAGTGTTATAATTCGGATGATTCATTTGTGTAGTCTTACAGATTGTTTCTTTATAGAGTTAATCAGGAGTGTTAAAGGAATCTAAAAATCGTTTGCACTTTTAAAACACTCTTGGAAACAACACAGGTGACAGATATGGCAAGAGAGTATGACCATCTTTTTAAATTACTAATTATAGGTGACAGTGGTAAGTTACTGACAAAACATTTGATTGAACATTATTTATAACCTAAAATTTACAAAATATAATTTATAATCTAATATATTATTATATTTTTGTGGAAAAAATCTTATACGTAAATGGTTTTTATAGTTTTTGGCCCGTTTTAACTTTCACACGTTTCCTTTTCGTTATTCAGGTGTAGGAAAGAGTTCGTTATTGCTAAGATTTGCAGACAATACATTTACTGGAAGCTATATAACTACAATTGGCGTTGATTTCAAAATACGAACAGTTGAAATAGAAGGTGAGAGAGTGAAACTTCAGATTTGGGATACTGCTGGACAGGAGAGATTTCGTACTATAACCTCAACGTAAGTGTGTATGGGTGTGTAACATATTATTTTGTGCTTATGAATTCCATTATTGGAACTGCTTGTTAATACAAACTTATGTTACAGTTATTATAGGGGCACACACGGAGTTATTGTTGTTTATGATGTTACAAGTGGAGATTCATTTGCTAATGTCAAAAGATGGTTACATGAGATCGAACAAAACTGTGATGTTGTCAATAGGATATTGGGTATGTATTGTAATGGTTTGGTTAATTGTGTAGAATATGATGTTCCATTCAAAACTATAACTTTTTTTTAAGAGAAAATTGGTTACTATATGCCAGAGTGCACCTGTGAATGATACAACAGAGAACAAGTAATTGCTAGCATCATGTTTACCAACATGATGATACACATATCTACTATTAATTGCGTTTTTCTTTTTTTTAATATTCATTCACTTATTTTTTCCATGTACTTGTAGGTACCACATAATATTCTGTACTCATTTTTGAAAAAACAAAAAGTGGGTAAATTAGTGTATACCAGATTAGTTTACAGTGTATTGGATAATCTGACACCCATAAGGATTAGTTGACTATTCTGTTTGAAGAATGAGTAATGCATGTTTTCTATTGTATATATTGTGAATAAAGAATATAGAGAAAATGGGGAAAAACTGCACTTAAACTAGCGTGAAATATTTTCAAATTCCTATAGAACAACAGTGCTCATGTACCAGAGTTTATAGAGCCAGCAATAACTCACAATCGACCACATATCGATCATCCTCGATTACTATCGGTCCCTATGAAATTTAAATGACCAATATTTGCAATAAATCCCCAAATCTATGTTTAAAAAAATATTAATATTAAAATTACTAAACGATTATTAAAAATGGGTGTACACTTACTTATCACTCCCTAACGCTGATCCAACCAGCGATACCCCAAAACAGTGATAGAAAAATCATATACTAAGTAATATACTCTGTGGAGAAAATAGCAGTTAGCATCACAATATTGTCTAACAGTGTCATAATATTGTGATTTACATATTTAAATAAATACCTCATAATTGTCTAATAATGTTATAAAAATTGTTTGAAAAAATTTAAAATATTAAATAATGTTAGTAAATACAGAAGTGCTATAGTTTACAACAATATAACTGAAAAATCAAGCGCTAGTAGAAGTGCAGTTGAGCCAAAAATGGTTTAGACATTTAGAAAGAATAAATGTAACAAGATTACCAAAAGCAGCATTTAACTACAAGCCAAGAGGTTCAAGGAATGTAGGAAGGCCAGTGAAAAGATGGACAGAACAACTATGAGGCAGAACAGGCAATTTGTTTAGCCCGTGAAGTGAAGAAGAATATTGTGAATAAAGATTAAAATTATTTAACTTCTTTTTCAATTTAAAGGTTTTTCTCACATTTTTTGGGGAAAATATAAATCTATACAATTTCCTGGAGTAATTATTCAATTCTTATTCTTTTTCTGCCCTCTGCAGGTGTAGGAAAATAATTTATTCTGTGACTACACAAATTGGTCAGTCCATCTTGCAGGGTCTCCCCGATCTCTCCTACTCCATGATTGCTAATATAGGCCTAGTGCAATCAATGATAGTCGGTGTTTTGGAATTCTCAAAGCATGCTGTTTCTATTTAAACTGATAGCATATATGTCCCTTATAAGCTCTTCCACTTTCCGTTATAGTGAAGATCTAAGAAATAACTTCATATTCTTCAACAATATCACTGAGCAATAAAAAATATACTTTTTTTTTGTCTCGGAAAGAAAAATATGTGATTCTGATAGTATTTTTTCTCCTGAAATCAAATATGATAATGGTTTTTCTCCATCATGCAAGGTTTGAAGATGATTCCATCCTTTTAGCCAGGAACCAAGCATTTCAGATTGGTTTTTGGATAACTTTAAATCTCGTATGAGATCGTTAAGATCTTCTTGAGTCAATAAACAAGGCTCAGATGAACAGCTTTGTTCAAAAGATGTATCACCAAAATCTGTTTCTTCTTCTTCCTTACTTCCATCAGAATCTGAGCTCTCTTCATCTAATGTCTCATGTTCTGGAGGCTTTGGTATGGGCAATTCTTCACAGTGTGGAACTGGTCTCATTGCAGATTACAAGTCAGGGTACACCACTGTATGTTTTGATTTTGACATGATCCCTTTAATGTTTGTTAAGCAGAAAATAATTATTTAAATCCATTAATTGAAATTGAAATAAAAAAACTGTGGGTGATGGAGAAATTCCGAATACATATTTGAAAACACGATAAAAAACTGCATTAAGTACAACTATTGGTACTCATGAGACAAAAATCATGTTGACTAGTGTAATTTGTACATTTTCAGTTTTTTATTTCAATTTGCATTGGTGTACTCCTGGTATGGAATTTCTGAAAAATTATTTAAACGATCAGCCTGAGTGTATAAATTTACATGTTAACATCAAATCTGTATTAGAACTAGATTTTTGGGCCTATTCCTTAAAATTGCATTACAACTTGCTTAGCAAATGAAAGTAATTTGTTGCCTATGCAAATTATTTTTATTATTATAATTATATTAGTTGAAGTTTAGGATTTTCTATGCGATTAATTTTTCTCTTCAAATATAATGAATTTCCATCTTTAAGTTGGTATTTAATATTCTCATTTGTATAATTTTGATCTGTGTACAGTGAAATTTGAATTATTTTTTATAAGAATTATTGGCTGTAGTTGCATGCAACTAGTAATGTTGAAATACCACAAGAAGCTAGTAATGTAATAGCTTTAGCTTTTCAATATTAATTTAATAAATAATGCTATAGATGTGTGGAGTCCTTTCATGTCTTCAGGTAGAAGCCATTCATTGTGTATTTATGAATGATGATTCATTGCAATTGAATGTGGGACCAGTAGAGTAAGGTGAAGGAAGGATTTATGCTTGGATGGGAATGAAGCCTGAATTAGCTCAGTGGACGACAGAGCATTAGCATGGAAAGCTAAAGGTTCGGGGTTTGATTCCCGGTTCAGGCAAAAATTTTTCTCTTTACCATTGATTTACAATAATTTAATTGTGTTCATTAATTTACTTATTTCTATCATAGTAATAGCTTTAGCTTCTCAGTATTAATTTAATAAATAATGCTCTAGCTGTGTGGAGTCTCTTCATGTCTTCTTCAGGTAGAAGCCCTTCATTGTGTATTTGTGAATTATGATTCACTGCAATTGAATGTGGATGTACCAGTAAGGAGTAAAGGTAAAGGAAGGATTTCTGCTTGGGTGGGAATGAAGCCTAAATTAGCTCAGTGGACGAGAGAGCATTAGCATGGAAAGCTAAAAGGTTCGGGGTTCGATTCCCGGCTCAGGCAAAAATTTTTCTCTTTACCATTGATTTACAATAATTTGTGTTCATTAATTTACTTATTTCTATCATAGTAATAGCTTTAGCTTCTCAGTATTAATTTAATAAATAATGCTATAGCTGTGTGGAGTCTCTTCATGTCTTCTTCAGGTAGAAGCCATCCATTGTGTATTTGTGAATGATGATTCATTGCAATTGAATGTGGGACCAGTAGAGTAAAGGTAAAGGAAGGATTTCTGCTTGGGTGGGAATGAAGCCTAAATTAGCTCAGTGGACGAGAGAGCATTAGCATGGAAAACTAAAAGGTTTGGGGTTCGATTCCCGGCTCAGGCAAAAAATTTTCTCTTTACCATTGATTTACAATAATTTGTGTTCATTCATTTACTTATTTCTATCGTAGTAATAGCTTTAGCTTCTCAATATTAATTTAATAATGTAATGTATGTTGCAGTTGGAAATAAGAATGATGCACCTGACAGGAAAGTTGTGTTAACTGAAGATGCTCAGCGATTTGCGGATCAAATGGGAATTCAATTGTTTGAAACCAGTGCAAAGGATAACATAAACGTAGAGGAGGTATTTTTCAGATTAAGTTATGTAGATAGGAAATAACACTATGAGGTTTTTTAATATTGTTTATTTTTTATTTCACTCACCTCATACTTCATAACTCCTAGCATACCCAGGGTTTCGTCACATCCTTTGTGACATTCTCAATGCTGTGTCACGTTCACAACTGACGTCCGGCTGCCTTCTATCCTGCAGACTGACCTCCAAGCCACCTGATGGCTGACCGACGAACTTCCAAATCAGTCCTCTCTCCTTATAACCGGGTATTTCAAAATTCATAGTTGTATTTTCATTCTTGCATATGTAAATTTTTTTCCCAAATTGTGAGTTCCTTCGGTTTTTCCAATTGGTCAGAAAAACATAGAATAGAAACCAAAACAAAATTACTTAAACAATTGGTCAGAAAAACATAGAATAGAAACCAAAACAAAATTACTTAAACAATTGGAAAAACCGAAGGAACTCACAATTTGGGAAAAAAATTACATATGCAAGAATGAAAATACAACTATGAATTTTGAAATACCCGGTTATAAGGAGAGAGGACTGATTTGGAAGTTCGTCGGTCAGCCATCAGATGGCGTGGAGGTCAGTCTGCAGGATAGAAGGCAGCCGGACGTCAGTTGTGAACGTGACACAGCATTGAGAATGTCACAAAGGATGTGACGAAACCCTGGGTATGCTAGGAGTTATGAAGTATGAGGTGAGTGAAATAAAAAATAAACAATTTTTCAGATATTTATTGTATGTACTCATTGACAAACATTTTTCGGTTCATGATATAGACATGTGATAGTATAATATTTAATTTTAGGAAGTTATATTTTGAGGTTATTTTAATTATATTATTTTTGGTCTGGACATCTTACCTCAATATTAATGTTGATTTGTTCTTGGACATGTTTCAAAACAATTCTCTGTTTTATCTTCAGCTTTCCCAGACTGGTTTTATTTATGTTGCATTATGTTGCACCACCTGGATGTCGATGTCAGCTCCATCCTGTGGTTGGCCAAAGAACCTCCAAACAAGGTCACCCCTCCATCGGAATATCAAAATTCATAACTCTGTTTTCTGTTCTTCTGAATATAAATTTTTTCCCAAATAGTCAGCTCGTTTGTATTTTCTAACTGTTTTAATAATTTAGTGTCTGAATTTATATTATGTTTTTCAGACCAAACATGAGCAGCAACTGCAGATTTTTCATTTTCTCCATTTTTAATATTTCTTATGTGTTCTTTGGTTCTAATTTTTAGGTTTCTTTTTGTTTTCCCTATATATATCTTTCACAACCCATGCATTCAATTTGATATATTCCTGACTTTTTATTTTTATCAGTTTTTTTCATTTTTGTTGGTTTTATTTAGTTTTATTTAAACTGTAGTTATTTTTTGGTGCTAATTTAATATTAAACTTCTCAAATATATTTTGAAATTTATTATGTACCCAGGGGTGATATGTGAATTTCCTATATTTTTCCATAGGTGGTTCTTCTTTTTCAAGATTACTTCTGTTTATCATTTTTTGTTTTTTATACTTTTCTATCCTTTTATGTACCATTTTTTCATCAAACCCATTTTCTCTTGCTACTTTGATTATGTGTTTTTTCTCATGTTTGAAATCTTCTTCGTTTAAGGTTACATATCAAATTGTCTAAAATATTAGGAAACATCATGTGGGAAAACCTAGAAAATAAATTTTTCACTTTTTTGAACATAACCATGAAAAAGAAAATTGAGAAACAAAAGACAAAGATAAATAATTTGTTAACTAAATCAAAGGGAAAGAAGAATACATCAAATAAAATCAAACATCAGAATAAAACCAGAAATGAAGAAAAATCAGAATCCACCAGAAATTATGTTAAAAATTTTTCAAAGGCAACCTTTAACCTAAAAGAGACAAAATTGTTAGAAAACGGTCTAAAAACAGCAATAGATTATTCCAATAGAATAGAAGAATACATAGTGGACATTGAAAATTCAATAGAAGGGTTAGTTACAGAAGAAAAAATAATCATCAGAAAAAATGTGAAGAAATTTTGAATAAAATAAAGAATACAAATAAAAACCCAGTTTGTAAGGAGAATTTAAAAACACTCAAAGAAATAAATAACAAAATGTTGTATATACAAAATCAGATAAGGGTAACCAAATTATAATTCTGGACAAAGAAGATTATCAAAATAGAATGGAAGAACTTTTGAAAGAAAAAGAGTATGAAAAAATTAAGAATGACCCCCTACCAAAAACCATAAAAAAAGTGGAAAACTGTTTTAAAAATGTTTAAAATTCTATCCAAGAAAGAAAAATTTCAATTAAAAGTAAGCAACCCAAGAAACCCTAATATACATGGACTTCCAAAATTCACAAACCGGGAAACAAAATGAGGCCAATAATTAACAATATTGGATCACCAACCTACAAAATTTCGAAATGGCTGAATAATCAATTTAAAAGAATTAATAATTTTGAAAGTCTGCAGATTGAAAATTCATTGGAATTAGTTAAGAAATTAGAAAAAGTGAAATTGAACCCACAGATAGGTTGGTTTCGTTTGATGTAGTTTCACTATTCACAAATGTACCGAAACAAAAAACTTTGGAGATATTGAACAATTGGTTAAGAAAAAACAACATAGACAGAGAGATCAAAGAAGATTATTTGAAATTAACTGCGTTATGCATTGACCAAATGTTTTTACATTCAATGGGAATTTCTATAAACAAAAATCAGGGCTCTCAATGGGAAACCCATTATCACCTTTCCTGGCAAATTTATTTATGAGCGATTTTGAATGTAAAATCACCAAAGCACATCCCACAATGTTTAAATTTTGGAGTAGATATGTTGATGATATAATTTGTATTGTTAAAGAAAAACATGTAGAAGATTCCCTAAAACTATTAAATTTACAGAGTACAAACATTAAATTCACCAAAGAAATAGAAGACAATAAACAAATACCTTTTTTGGATCTTAAATTGGTCAGAAAACGAAGAAAAAGAAAAAATTGAATTCAGGATTCATAGGAAAGGAACTATTACGGGAAATTTTATAAATCAACAGGGTTCAATCCAATTGGACATAAATTAGCAGCATTTAATAGTTTAACTCATAGATTGGTTAACTTACCCTTAAACGAAGAAGATTTCAAACATGAGAAAAAACACATAATCAAAGTAGCAAGAGAAAATGGGTTTGATGAAAAAATGGTACATAAAAGGATAGAAAAGTATAAAAAAACAAAAAATGATAAACAGAAGTAATCTTGAAAAAGAAGAACCACCTATGGAAAAATATAGGAAATTCACATATCACCCCTGGGTACATAATAAATTTCAAAAATATATTTGAGAAGTTTAATATTAAATTAGCACCAAAAAATAACTACAGTTTAAATAAACTAATAAAAACCAACAAAAATGAAAAAACTGATAAAAATAAAAAGTCAGGAATATATCAAATTGAATGCATGGGTTGTGAAAAGATATATATAGGGAAAACAAAAAGAAACCTAAAATTAGAAACCAAAGAAACACATAAGAAATATTAAAAATGGAGAAATTGAAAAATCTGCAGTTGCTGCTCATGTTTGGTCTGAAAAAACATAATATAAATTCAGACACTAAATTATTAAAACAGTTAGAAAATACAAACGAGCTGACTATTTGGGAAAAAATTTATATTCAGAAGAACAGAAACAGAGTTATGAATTTTGATATTCCGATGGAGGGTGACCTTGTTTGGAGGTTCTTTGGCCAACCACAGGATGGAGCTGACATCGACATCCAGGTGGTGCAACATAATGCAACATAAATAAAACCAGTCTGGGAAAGCTGAAGATAAAACAGAGAATTGTTTTGAAACATGTCCAAGAACAAATCAACATTAATATTGAGGTAAGATGTCCAGACCAAAAATAATATAATGTGATAGTATATTCAAGTCCTGCATTGTACCCAAGCAGTTTTTAAGTCATCATTACTTGTGTATTGACATAGACTTTCACGGCCGGAGTTGCTATGATGATCTTGAAGAAGATTTTCGGGCTGTAGGCCATGGTCGTGAGGCTTGTAGTTCCCCGATGTTTCGCCAGAGACTTCGTCTGGCATCCTCAAGGGTTGTCTTGAGACTGGCAATTCTGTCCACTGTCTGTCCTATTTATACGTTCACCGCAATGTGTTCGTAAGTTATATTTGCCTTCTAATTGGTCAGTGGTAGGGACTTCCATTGCTCCAATGAGATTGCTGTTTGATGGTCTAGTCAACTGTACTTGTAGAGGTTTACAGTCTGCGTTTTTTATAACCAGTATCCATACTTTGTTGACTTTTAATGATTCTTCTTTTCTATTGAAACTGTTTTTGTGTTTGAATATTTCAATGGCTTCTCGTTGTAGACGGGTAAAATAGTGTGTGCATTTAGATAATATATCTGTATTCTGGTATTGTACTATGTGGCCATCAAGTAAAGAGTGTTCTGCTACTGCCGACTTATCCATTTATTTAAGACGACTGTATCTTTCATGCTCCTTAAGTCTGGTTGCGATGCTGCGTTTGGTGGTGCCTATATACACTTTTCCACACCTGCACGGTATCCTGTATATGCCTGCTGTCTGATGGGGATGGAGTTGATCCTTTATAGGTCTGAGAAGGTTCTTGATTTTCTTTGTAGGCCTGTATATTGTCTTTATGTCTTCTTTCTTTAGTAGTTTTCCAATGCGGTCCGTTACATTCTTAGGGCCGCATGCAAATACATTAGTCTCTAGTCAAATTACTTCCAATCACTGGTGAGCTGACTCACCGTGTGCAAGTGCAAAGATTGAATTAGCTACCCGCTAACTGGTCATGCATGAAAGTCATCGTTTTCGTAAGATTGGCAAGAAATTACCCAGAATTCTCAGCGATAAAACCACTTCCGTTATTTTTGTCTGCTAGAGGAATGCATTTACGCTTGCGTCCCGCAAATAATACCGTATATAACGACGTCTGCATCGCGCAATATTACGCCGATTCTCCTATTCTTCCAGTTGAATTCTTTGGTAGACTCTATCAAATTCCTCTTCTCCGCGTATACCGAAAACATGATCAAAGTCTTCAAGGTCCGACATCTTGGATAAAGCAGCAAGGTACGCAGCAAGGTTTCAAACTACATCGGTTCCCTTCAGGATTCTCACAATTCGTTTCTCTCTTAAGTTACCTCGTCAGGCAGCTTACGAATTTCAATAATTATTATCACATGAACAGATTTCTGAGTAAGCAAAATCGTATTAGGATACAACTTTCTCAGCAGAGAACGCCTTTTACGGTCTAATGCGTTCATAGATTCGACCCTTAATGAACAGTAAAAATGCTCTGGTTGAAGTCTTTTCTTCTGATTCCTTGCTGCTGCTGTTGTATCGTCTGGGATGATTGGCTGGCGAAACGTCGGGGAACCACAAGCCTCACGGCCTACAGCCCGAAAATCTTATTCAAGATCGTCACATCATTACTTGGTTTGGAGTTAATGGGACTTGGACTTGTTCAAATCTTCATGGGAGAAGAAATTTTCTCATGGAATTTCAGGCAGTGTGGGACTGGTGACCACCTATCATCATGAAGAATTTGGGGTAGCTACAATAAGTAGTGACTCCAGGTTGAGGAAACCAGCTCTTAACAGCTGGGGGATATGATATGCTGACCAGATGACATCCCTATACTGGGTGAATGATTGTGGGAATCTTGCTCACTGGGAATTTCAAAATTCTTGGATCTAAATTTGTTCTTCTGAATTAAGATGGAATTCAAGAGAGAAGTTTGTGCTTGGATGAGAATGAAGTCTCCAATAGCCTTAATGGTAGATAGAAAACATCAGCACAGTCCACAACGGTGGTATCAGGTAGCACGCTGCCTTATCAAACAGCAGGCCCAGGTTCTTTCTCCCGGTGTCAGGAAAATTTCCTGGGTGAGGTTTTTTTGGGGGGTTTTCCTCACCTGTAAGACCAAAGTTCAGGACTCTTAAAGGGCGTGAACACCATTTGGCCATCACTATCATATTCAACCTCATTAGAAGTTTTGGCGGAGTAAGATCGTATGCTGGCACATCATTACCCATTGTTTCCCATCCACCTTATAATAACACATTGGGACAGCATACTACTGTGCCTTCCAGGTGCACCCAACATAAGAAACGGATTACAGTACTCCAATGTCAGGAGAGAATACCAGAAATGTTGAAAATGACAACTCACTGACACTATCAAACCCATAGGTTCATGACTGCGCAGACATAATAATAATAATAATAATAATGATTTATTTTAGCTGGCCAGAGTTAAGGCCATAAGGGCTTCTCTTCCACGCAAACAGCGAATAGTAAAAATTATACAAAAAATACGTACATATTACAATTTTAAGATTATTAAAATACAGACTAAACAAAATACAATGATGATGGATCTAATACTAGACTAATGCTAACAAAAACATCGAAGATAATAAATTAAAAATGATATAAAATAAAGTAAGTAGCTTCATACATGATTATTCATAAGAATGCTCTATATAGTTGTTATGGTAGTTCATGTTTTCATTGTGTCGAACTTAAGATATCAGTTAATTTGGATTTATTTAAACAATGATGCGATTGACCGTCCCTGACATGACTGGATGTGTGTTTCAGTATTGAGGCTCTGAGGCCATAGATATTGTGTAAGATTCAGAGGTACAGACAGGTCCTGTGTTGTGGGTATCAAAAGTACAGAAGAGTTTTGTGATCTTGTTCCTAAATTGTTGATGAGCCGATAAATGTTGAAAAACGTTTTGTGTTAAATAAGTTGGTAAATATGTGTGCGAATGGAATAGTATAGTAAGGTCTGTTGAATGTAATTAAAGTTCTTCTGTCATTTCGGCGTAGCCATGATAAGGCCGAAAATGAAGGAGACACGTGGTCATAACGACGGAGGGAGTTGAATATAAATCGAATTGCACGCATTATGGAGCACGCTGTAGTCTGTCAGATAGATCAGTTGTAAGATTAGTCAGTAATATGTCGCAGTAGTCGAAGTGTGAGAGTTATAAGAGTCTGTACAAAGTTATTGGTTTAATTTTGTAGGAAGGAAGTTTTTAAAACTATTTAGGGAGTGGAAGAATTGAGGACCACTTTCTTGGCAGGTTGTATTCACCTGGATTTTCCAGTCTAGGTGTTGGTCCATATAGATACCCAGATTTTTTACTACTGAGCGGTAGGGGATATTTTTGTCATTTAGGAGAATGGTAGGGACTATTTTCGTAACTTATAAGGCTTTGGATTCGCCGATGTCATATAATTATGCACTGTGTCTTGTCAGTATTTAGATTAAGTCCATGTTTCTTCGACCATTGGGAAATTGAGTCTGGAATTGAAGTCTAGGTCCACTATTTAATTTGTCTAGTGGTGTCATGTACATCGTCAGGATGGGAGTGAATGTAAATTTGCAAATCGTCAGCGTATAGGTGATATCGACAATAGGTAAGTCTAGTGGATATATCGTTAACATAGATAGAGAACAGAAGTTCTCTATACATCACAATATTGAACCAAAGTTTTCCAATCATTCCCTGTATAATCTACTTTCCTCAAATCATGGTTAATGTTATTCTCCCACCTCATTCTTGGGCAGTTTCCCTCTGGTTTTCCTATAAGAAGCTTCTATGCACATCTTTCATTCCCCATTTGTGCCTCATGTCCTTCCCATCGCAGTCTATGAGACTTAACTGTTCTTATTACATCTAGCTTCCCATAAAGTCCATGCTGTTTGCTGTTATGTTCTCTGTTTATCTCTCTTTGGTCCAAAATTTGTCCTAAGAGCTTTATTCTCAAATACTTGTAATCTCCTTTCCTTCCTTAAAGCAAGAGTCAATGTTTTGCATCCATATACCATAGTATAACTGGTAGAATAAGTTTCATATGTTTTCAGTTTAACATTTTTTGAAAGGAGTTGGGGCGTCAAGAGTCCCTGTAATGTATAATAGCATGCATTTCCAGAATTGAGCCTATGTTTGGTGGCATTGAATAAAATAAAACATCAGCACATAAAGCCGAAGATCACGGATTTAAGTTCAAGTTCAGACACAAATTTTTTCTCTTTACCATTAATCCATATTAACCCTGGTCCCATTTAATTAATATAATTGACATCCCACTGTATTAAAAGTTGTACACCCCTCCATTGTGATGTTGAGGTTCAAAATTTACATACTAAAATTTGCAGCAGCTAAGAAAGTAAAAATGTATGATTTACAGATGTTTATGGCAATAACAAGGCAAGTTCTGAGGACGAAGAAGGAAAGAAAAGAGAGGCAAGCTATACAAAACAATGACACAGTAAACCTGCGCAAAGGACCAAAACAGAACAAAAGAAAATGCTGTTAACATTTGCACACGCCTACTGCAAGGTACGTATCTTACAATAATTAAATGTGTAATGCACGTCCCTGTATAATGGACACATCTTAGTTTTCTCGTTTAAAATTTACTATAAATAAATTAATAGCTTACTTTTTTAGAAATTAATGCTATGAGGTATTATTTATTTAAGTAAAATTTTACTTAAGTTCGTGAAAATATTCAGGATGGAAGAAGAAAGTTCTGAAACCGGTCAAAGAAGAAGAAGAATATGAAGTGAGGTGATGAAATTTTTAAAAAATATGTTTTTAATTAAATTAATATTTTTCAATCCTATAGAATCTAATTTAAGAAAGAGAAATTCACAATGGGTTGAATCAAGGAGATGCACTACTCTACTATTTAATTTTGTACTAGAGCATGCCATAAAAGCTTTAGAGGAGAAGAAGGCCTACAACTCAATGGTATTAATAAGCTGTTACTTTATGCTGATGATGTAGTACTATTGGTCAATAGCGAGGAGATTCTAAAGGCCAACATGCACACATTATTGAGTAATACTAAGAAATTGGGACTGGAAGTAAATATAAATAAAACTAAATATATGGTCACACATAGAAATACATTATATAATGGAAATGGACAGCTAATGACAAATGAGGGAAATTTTGAGGAAGTGGCTCAATTCTCAAAATGTGTGCTATTATATCACCTCATCTCATATTCTTCTTCTTCTTCTTCTTCTTAGACCGTTTTGGGAATCCACACAGGGTCAAAAAATATTAAATTGAAAGAGAGGCCAAATTAATTAAACAAATAGAAAACGTAAAGAGCTCACAGTTTGGGGGGAAAAAACTAAATTAATGAACTTTGAAATTCCTCGGGAAATGATTTAATTTTGAGGGTCTTCAGTTTACCAACATGGAGCAGGAAGCATTCTTCAAGTTGACATAACAATGGTCGTGAAAATACTAAGGATGGAACCGAATAAGGTTCCGAAATTGGTCTAAGAAGAAAAAGAATATGAGGTGAGGCAATACAGTTTTTACTTAAATAATATCTTATAGTATAGAAATTAATTTTATATAATAAATTTGGGAATGTTTAACATTATGAGGTTTTATTAATAAGAATTAAATGAATCGTGAATTCTTCTTACCTCATACTCCTATGTTTTTTTAAACACACAGCACTGCAGTATCAGCGGCCATCATCACCATCCTCAGCTGTTTTCACTACTGTCAATTTTTTTCTTTTGCCAGTAATTATCCAAACTGCCATCTGGTGTTCTTTTGAAGGAACAGATGGCAGTTTAGAAAATAATTCCTTCAAAAGAACACCAGATGGCAGTTTGGATAATTACTGGCAAAAGAAAAAATTGACAGTCGTGAAAACAGCTGAGGATGGTGACGATGGTCGCTGATACTGCAGTGCTGTGTTAAAAAAACATAGAAGTGTGCGGTAAGAAGAATTCACGATTAATTTAATTCTTATTGAAATTAATGTTGGGAAGTAAACATTATGAGGTAATAATCATTTAAATTCATCACAGAAAATGTTTTTGAAAATTCACCTCATAAATTTTATGCTTTTCACGAAACCATGGTTTGAGGCAAAGTCTCGCCTATCTTCATTCAAAAATTTCATCAGTCAGAGTTTTGACTGAAGATGGGCGAGACTTCGCCTAAAACCATGGTTTTGTGAAAAGGACGAAATTTATGAGGTGAGTTTTCAAAAATATTTTTTCCGATGAATTTAAATATCTCATAGTGTTAATTCTTAAAAAGTAAATTAGAATGAAATAATTTTATTCTCTGCCAGAATAACAAGAGAACAAACAGCTGATGATGAAGGCTCAGTTTGGACTTATTTGAGAATCTTCAGATGGGAGAGGATCTTATTTTATGATGTGAGGTACAACATTTCTGATTCATTACTTATTTTCGGAATTCTCACTATGAGGTATATTCATTAAGGTAGAATTTTTTACCACTCACCTCATATTGTTCTTCTTATTTGACTATAAACTAGTTTCGGAACATAGTTTCTAGTCAAATAAGAACAATATGAGGTGAGTGATAAAAAATTCTACCTTAATTTCTGATTCATGTTTTGACTTTTTTGATATTTACCTCACAGTGGCAGTTTCCATTATTTTTATAAATTGTATGAGATGTTTTTTGTGTTCTGTAGGTGTTAACAATTTTGTCGCAGTGTAAAGAAGGAATCACCGAGCTTGTAATTTGTAGGATGAAAGTACGAGAAAGCGAGCAAGAAAGTGACGTGTGCTGGCCATAATGTTATCCACTTACCACATTTCTGTCATTCTTTTTTAAACACTATTTTCAGAATGATCCATTTAATAAGAAGATATTCATTATATTAACTTTTGAATCCAATGGACAGTTAATTCTGCATCAAGATATTGGTTACCTCTGTATTGACATAGCAAAATTCAATATTCTTTTTTTGTTTGGCATTTTATTGTCAGAATTTTGATAAAAACTATAGTTTAATAAATTTTGACAGTAATTTAACAAATAAAGAATATTTGCTTTTTTAATTACATTAAAAAGTGTTTGAAATTTATGTATTTATATATTACTTAAGTAATGATATAAAGCCTGAGCATAGAGCTTAATTTTGCTTTCATTATGTAGTTAAAAATACCATTAGTGGCATTATTTCCTAATCACAATTAGGGCTGGATTTACCTCTTTGCTTCCCTGAGTGAAATAAGCTTGCCGCTTCATATGTTTCACAAAAATAAATTCCACTATTTACAGTGTGTAGCATTTATTTGATCACTCACTTTGAACGTAATCCATAATGACTTTTTAACATAACACTAAAAAATCATTAAACAAACATTAACTTTCACGCACAAAACGCCACCAGTCGTTTTAACAATATGGGATGTCTACACTGAAAATGGCCTCTTTTTCAATGTGCTCCTACCTATGCCAAACAAATAAAGTTAAAGCCTATTAAATTATATAGGTAGGAAATAACATTATGAGGTTTATTTTAATTAATTTGAGCTGTATTTTGACTCACCTCATATATCTTGATTTTTATGCACATTCGAGTTTCGTCACTGTATTTGTGACATTATCGATGCAACACCACGATCACAACTGCCGTCCTGCAGTTGTCTCTCTTGTTTTCTTGTTTCTTTTGGAAGTTCATCGGTCAGCCAACATAGAGAGCAGAAGTCAATTTACAAGAGAGGCAACTGCAGGATGGCAGTTGTGCTCGTGGTGTAGCATCAATAATGTCACAAATACAGTGACGAAACTCAAATCTGCTTAAAAATCACGAAATATGAGGTGAGTCAAAATACAACTCAAATTAACTAAAGTTTATTTTCAAAATAAGTTATATGATTTATGTAAATACGATAAAAAGTAATATTATGAGGTTCTACTTAATAAATTGAGTCTGCCATCATCTCATATTTTGTCGTTTCTTGTACGACATATTTCCAAGTATTTCTGCTCCATCTTCAGTTGGTAAAGACTCTTTTTCAACATGCTCTATACCAACTGAAGATGGAGCAGAGATGCTTTAAGTCATGTCTTACAAGAAACGACAAAATATGAGGTAGGATGATAACAGACTCAATTTATTTATTAAGTTATATGAATTATTAAGGTCTGCTCTATAGCCGAATGGTTAAAGCAAGATGCCTTACAGCAGAGCTATGGGACTTGTGCTGGTTCGAGGCTCCATCGGGAAAGAAATTTTCTCATGGAATTTCGGCCAGTATGGGACCGGTGCCCACCCAGCATCGTGAGGCATTTGGTTAGCTACAATAAGTAGGGGCTACTGTTTTTTTCTCAATAATATTATTAGTATCATCATCATCATTATTATCACTGAGTTATGTTCGAAATTCTACATTGATTTTTTTTTTCAATAGTATCGGTAATTCTCTTCTCTTTCAACTTTTAAATAAATCTAAATAAAGCTTTACTGGCTGCACAGACTTCAACTCTGATCGGCACCAACAATAAAGCTTGATCTTTAATTTGAAACGATCACATCTGACATTGTTAATTCATCATGAACTTATTTAGGTTTAGGCCGGTTAAGGCTGTTGCTATGAGATCTCAAGATGTGGTTGGTCAGTCCATCTTAATTTTGGTCTTCCTTTATCTCAAAGTCTAGATTGATACTTCAATGATAATTTAGGAAAGTGAGATGGGTCCATTCTTTGGACATGTTATAACTATTGTTTATTTTTTATTATTTCACTCACCTCATACTTCATAATTCATAGCAGACCCTGGGTTTCTTGACATCTTTTGTGACATTCTCAATGCTGCGTCACGTTCACAACTGACGTCCAACGGCCTTCTATCCTGCAGACTGACCTCCGTGCCATCTGGTGGCCGACCGAAGAATTTCCAAATCAGTCCTCTTTCTTTATAAAGAAAAAAGAGGACTGATTTGGAAATTCTTCGGTCGGCCACCAGATGGCGCAGAGGTCAGATAGAAGGCCGTTGGACGTCAGTTGTGAACGTGACACAGCATTGAGAATGTCACAAAAGATGTGAAGAAACCCAGGGTCTGCTATGAATTATGAAGTATGAGGTGAGTGAAATAATAAAAAATAAACAATATTAAAAAACCTCATAGTGTTATCTACATAACTTAATGTTATAACTAATTGCTTTGATATTTCTGAATTTCTTCAACTACATCTTGAACTTTTAATATATTGCATATATCTGGTTTCCTTGCTTGTCCTTGTTTTCTCAAACCTAGGAGTGGATGTAAAAATCTCATCTGTGCCACTGCAATTTTGATTTGATTTTAGAATTTAGTATCCAATATTGTTAATTAAAAAATGAAATAACCAGGTTCTAAAATTTTGTAAGAAGTAAAATTTTGTGATTCTGACCACTGATAATCTCTCTTTCTCTTAAAAATTTTCTTTGCATTGTTTAAATGATCATTCACGTGTCCAGAAAAAAAAAAGTATTCTGAAAATTTACTTATTCTTTAATTGGAAATAATAAAAAATCTGACGATTTTATTATTAATTTAACACTTCTCATAGAAGGATAAATTATATTTGAAGAGAAAAATTTTCGCCTAGACCGGGACTCGAACCCGGGACCCTTGCCTTTCCGGGCCAAGGGCCAAGTGCTCTACCAACTGAGCTACCGAGGCGAGTTACGATCTAGACGCAAATTTAAGAGAAATAACATAAGAGAAAAATTTGTGTCTAGATCGTAACTCGCCTCGGTAGCTCAGTTGGTAGAGCACTTGGCCCGGAAAGCCAAGGGTCCCGGGTTCGAGTCCCGGTCTACGCGAAAATTTTTCTCTTCAAATATAATAAAAAATCTGCTACCCTAGATCCGGGCTATTAGAAAATGTGGTCCAGATCACAATCCCTTTTCAATTGCACAAGGATATACATATATATAATTAAAGATATTTAGTAATATAGTAATATATTTTCTTCTTTTCTATAGGCATATGTATGTTTATTTACACTCACTATGGCAATGATCTTGTAGGAAAACCAGAGGGAAAGCACCCAGTTGGTAGACCAAGAATGAGATGGGAGAATAACATTAACTATGATTTGAGGGAAGTAGATTATACAGGGAATGATTGGAAAAACATTATTTCTCAGGATAGGGATGTATGGAGAGCTTACATCTGCACGACCATGAACCTATGGGTTCGATAGTACCAGTGAGTTAGAGTGATTACATCTCATTCCATCTCTTGATGGGTCTGCCCACTTCTCTTTTTCCTCTAGGATGTAGGTTCTTCGTTCCTTTAATAAGCCTCGTATCAGCTCTGTCCATGTGAGCATTCCATTCCCTTTTCCTCGTAATAAATGTCTCAACATCTATGATATTGCATTCCTCCCTCACATCCTGGTTTTTAACTGTGTTAAATCTTGTTTTGTTTACTATGGCTCCCAAAGTATTAATTTCCGCTGTTCTCATGAGCTGTTTCGTCTGGCTAGTATCTGCAACATATGTAATCATCATCAATGGCTCGACAGTCCCATGTGGGCCTTGGCCACCTTCAGAAGCTTAGCCAGACTTTCTTGTCCTCAGCTTCAGTCTTCTAGTTTTTTTATTTTTAAAATCTTAATGTCTTGAATTATGCTATCCTCCCATCTTAATTTAGGTCTTCCGACTTTTCTGGCCAATAGGGGTAAATTCTTTTTGAAATCCTTTTGCTGTCCATATGAATAATGTGTCCAGCCCAGGCCAATCTATTAATTTTAACAACATATCCAGCTGATTGTACAATTTATAAAATTCATTATTGTATCTTTCTCCATACGTTATTTTCTTTCACGGCACCAAAAATGGATCTGAATATTTCCTTTCAAAACGCCCTAATAATTCATCAGATTTCAACATGGTCCAAGTTTCTGATGCATATGTTAACACTGGTCTAAGGAGAGCCTTATACATAAGTATTTTTGTCTTTCTAGATATAAATTGAGATGTAAACATTTTCCTGAGTCCAAAAAAGCATTTGTTTGCAGCCATGATGCGTAGATGAATTTCAGCCAAATCGTAATTTCAACAATTTACTTCAGATCCAAGATAAATAAAGCTATGAACCAGTTTAAATTTATATGCGCCAACTTCCAAATCAGATGGGCAAGCTTCACATTTACCTTTAATCACCGGCATATATTTTGTCTTGGCCTGGTTAATTTTAAGATTCATTCTTTTCGCTGCCTTTTCCAGGCTAATAAATGCATCCTTCATGGCTAATTGACTTCTCCCTATTATATCATCAGCATATGCAAGAATTTGCACAGATTATGTAATTAGTATGATGATGCTTATATCCTATTTGTTTATACAGGGTGGAAGTAATGAAAGTGTGCAGATTTCAGTTAATGAATTCCCTATGACAAATATAATAAAAAATGCCTTGCTGTCTTTGGGTCACAAATGTAAAATTAAAAAAATATATATAGAAATTTATTAGTTGTATTATTTTATAACATTTGCCTCGGTGACCTAGGGATTATATGTTCCTTGCCTCTGGTCCTGAGGGCCATGGGTTCAAACCCGGCTGGAGTCAGTGGATTTTTAGGATGGAAAAATCCATGGGACAAGTTCTGCATGGAGGGACTTTAAGTCAAGAGTCCCAGTTCAGACGTTAATTTTCTTTACAAAAAATAATTTGTAAAAGTCTGATAAATTGAGATTTTGAAAACGCTCAATGTAATATACTCATATGCTTATATACTTAATATTTCATTATAATTTAGAGTTACTATAAGAGCGATTTCATGTTATATCAAATGGAATTTCTCATGATGATATTATTAATAGCCGTATCTTACAAACAAAAGAAATTAACACATACAGCAAACTCCCGATTATCCATGTTAATAGGGACCGAGATATGCACGGAAAATCGAAAAACACGGATATTCCAACTAAGTTATTTTAACAACAAACATGCAATAAAGTTTAGGTAGAATTTTTATCACTCACCTCATATTGTTCTTACGAGGGTCACTAGATAAGTTTTGAGACACGGCAGTATGGCGACAGGAATGCAATAAACTAATATACCATTTGAAAGCCCAACTTTCGAACGTCAAAACCATAGCAGGTAGAAATGATTCCTTTCAGTTGTCTCTGAGCAGCAACCTTGTGAAGTAGTCTGTGCGTGGTGAAATCAAACGTATCCTATGGAGCTTGAGAGGGAGTATTTTCTTGCTAAGATTTTAAGTACAGTTTAAATGAGTCGTAAACACTTGAGCAGTTGACGCAAACATTCGGGGACCTTGCTCCTTCGCGTGCAACAGTGTTCTGCTGATTTCCTGAATTTAAGAGGGACAGAACATCCCTTAACCCATTCGCTTCAGGTTTAAATGCTCAAAGCATTTTCCCAGAAACCGGATTTAAGCTACCGTAAAATATATTTTCCACTTTTAAGACACTTAAAACAAACAAAAGATAACGGTACTTGAGATCACAATAAGGTTGAAGGCAAAAACACATTCTTCTACTATTCATAAATGTTAATGGAAGATTACCCTGTCAAGGGATGTACAAAATATTGCAAAATATATAACAGCAGAGTTAAGGAGTGTACCTTGTCTTTTGAGTTGAAGGCCATTTAACTGTCGGCAAGTCTACCTCGTCTTTTGAGGCGAATGGGTTAAAAATGAAGGGAAAAGTGGGAGGCCAATAACAATAGTGAAAGAAGAAAACGTCTCTGCAGTGGAAACTCTGTTAAGGAAGATCCACGACTGATCTATAAGGACATCAAGGGGGCCCTAGGGATTAGTTCGCCAAGTGTTTCCACCATCCTGCACCAACTGTGAGTGAAGGTTACTCTATGCTAGTTTCTAAGTGCAGTTCACAGTAGCACATTATTTTTTTTTTAAATTTCATAACAATACAAAAAACAGAAAGTATTTATCTTCGTTTAAAAAAAAATGCGTTAAAAATTCATCCAAACCAGATAATGTGCACATGAATAATCGGGAGTTTGCTATACTATGCAATAAACAGTGGGTCTGTATACCACCAATAGTAAACCTGGAATCACAAATACTTTAGCGGCAGAACATATCTCTATGCTGAAGCTTTGTACTGTATAACACAGGCAATGCATTATACCATACTTTCCTGTATATAAGATGCATTTTTATCTTAAAAATTAACATTAAAATTATATGTAGATAGGAAATAACACTATGAGATTTTTTAATATTGTTTATTTTTTATTTCACTCACCTCATACTTCATACCCAGGGTTTCGTCACATCCTTTGTGACATTCTCAATGCTATGTCATGTTCACAACTGACGTCCGGCTGCCTTCTATCCTGCAGACTGACCTCCGCGCCATCTGATGGCTGACCGACAAACTTCCAAATCTGTCCTCTCTCCTTATAACCGGGTATTTCAAAATTCATAGTTGTATTTTCATTCTTGCATATGTACATTTTTTCCCAAATTGTGAGTTCCTTCGGTTTTTCCAATTGGTCAGAAAAACATAGAATAGAAACCAAAACAAAATTACTTAAACAATTGGAAAAACCGAAGGAACTCACAATTTGGGAAAAAATTTACATATGCAAGAATGAAAATACAACTATGAATTTTGAAATACCCGGTTATAAGGAGAGAGGACTGATTTGGAAGTTCGTCGGTCAGCATCAGATGGCGCGGAGGTCAGTCTGCAGGATAGAAGGCAGCCGGACGTCAGTTGTGAACGTGACACAGCATTGAGAATGTCACAAAGGATGTGACGAAACCCTGGGTATGCTAGGAGTTATGAAGTATGAGGTGAGTGAAATAAAAAATAAACCATATTAAAATTATAGTGCATTTTGTATAATGAAGGCAAAGATTGTCATCCTCTTTTCAAAGTTATACACACTCTGTTCTATCTTCCAAGATCTTCGTAGGTGGTTACTGGCTCAATCTAGTAGATACGTGACCTTCACATGACTTCTTGCACATTATTGGCTAAGAATGGGGTTTCTCATTCGAGCTCACACCAATGTTTATCAATGTTGAGTTGACATGTTGAAATATTTTGTGTTGTTTGATATTTTCCTGCAGTTTTTAATGATGGAAAAAAGCAGATGACATTCTTATGCTTCAAGTTACAAATTGTAAAATATTTCTAAAAAAATGGGAATAGAGAAGCTGAAAAACTTTTTTTTTTGCCTATTGAAAATATTATTAGAACTTGGCGTGGTCAGAAGAAGATACTGTATAATTTATGTAAAAATAAGGCCATAGAGTATGGAAGAGTAAGAAGCGGCCAGAACTGGAGGCCGAAGTTTTGAAATGTGCAAGAAAATCGATGAAATGGTATTACGTTAACTTTTATGAGATTCATGGTGTGTTTCGTTGAGGTATTATTCAAAATTAAAATATAAAATTATGGAATATTCACCTGAAAGGTCCGTCTCCTCAACTTAAATAATTATTTAACTGTAGCGCTTTCGGGACTTGTCCCATCATCGACAGGATTCAAAACTGGTGTTTCACTGAAGATCTGGTAGAGGAGGTTACATGTATTGGGTTCGTTTTCGTTTATCAGATTGTCGTTGTTGTGAGCTGCTTTCATGATTTCCATCTCTTCGAGTACATTTATCTTTGCTGGATTATTTTCTCTCCGCATTACTGTTAGGGTGTTTTCAATATTGAACCTTAATAATAATGCACAGAGAAAATAATCCAGCGAAGATAAACGTACTCGAAGAGATGGAAATCATGAAAGCAGCTCACAACAACGACAATCTGATAAACGAAAAACGAACCCAATACATGTAATGCCCTCTGTCAGATCTTCAGTGAAACACCAGTTTTGAATCCTGCCGATGATGGGACAAGTCCCGAAAGCGCTACAGTTAAATAATTAATTAAGTTGAGACGGACACTTTCAGGTGAATATTCCATAATTTTATATTTTAATTTTGGTTATTACGTTTTCAAAAAATTATTTATACACAAGTGATCAAAGAAGCCTTTAATATTTTAAAGGTTATGTTATTATTGTTTCATAAAATGCAAATTTCTGTTTTTCTAGAATCTTGTATTAAGTATCTGGGTGCATCTTACACATCGGAAGTATGGTATTTCAACTTACCAATAATAATAATAATTACATTTTTACAAAGTTACCAATTAAGGAATGACATAAATAATTATGTTTTTTCCTCTTGTGTATTGTAATTGTTACAACATTTTAAATAATCAATTATTTGATGAAATGAAATACAATTTTTACATTTTATGTTAAAACTAAAAATTGAAACGGTGAGAAATGAATGGATAGTACAAAATAAATTATTAAATGTTTTATTTTAGGAAGTAATATTTTGAGGTTCTCTTAATTAAATTATTAAAGATTTTTTTTCTGATTGTATTTGAGTTGTGTATTTTGACTCACCTCATACTTCTTGATTTTTATGCAGACCAGTTTTGTCGCTAACTGTGCGACATTCTCGATGCTTCACAACTGTTGTCTAGCAGTTGTCTCTCCTGAAAATTGATTTCTTCGCCCTCTGTTGGCTGACTGATCAACTTCCAAATCAAATTTTTTCCCTTTCAATTTAATACATTTTTTCTGCGTTTTTATCTTCTTCTTCTTCCTTCCAAGTATTAGGCCGAGGCCTGTTACGATCCTATAGAAAATTTTCCCGTATGGGAAATTCTCGTATAAGACTTGAAAGCATAATAATAGTCCCTTCGATTGGTTGCTGGCCAAAGGAAGGCAAGACCAGTGATGGGGCTGCCATCTTATAGCCTCTGGTCAGGCTTTTGTGGAGAATAACTTGTGTTTTGCACTCTTTTAACTTTACTATCTAACCTCTCTTGGTTAACTCTTGTTTTTTCGACCCCGACGCTATTAGGGCATCCGAGGGCTAGGGAGTCCTTCCTTTTTTCCATTTCTTCTTTCCTTTATTTTCTTTTCTTCTCCAGAAAAGCCTGACCAGAGGCTATAAGATGGCAGCCCCATCACTGGTCTTGCCTTCCTTTGGCCAGCAACCAATCGAAGGGACTATTATTATGCTTTCAAGTCTTATACGAGAATTTCCCATAAGGGAAAATTTTCTATAGGATCGTAACAGGCCTTGGCCTATTATTTGGAAGGAAGAAGAAGAAAGAAAAGAAAATAAAGGAAAGAAGAAATGGAAAAAAGGAAGGACTCCCTAGCCCTCGGATGCCCTAATAGCATCGGGGTTGAAAAAACAAGAGTTAACCAAGAGAGGTTAGATAGTAAAGTTAAAAGAGTGCAAAACACAAGTAACTGGAAGAAATGTTTTACACAGCTTGGGCACCTTGTGGTCGCCATCCACATATCCCCTAGATGAGGACCACACAAGTAAGTGGAAGAAATGTTTTGCACAGCTTGGGCATCTTGTGGTCGCCATCCACATATCCCCTAGATGAGGACCACACAAGTAAGTGGAAGAAATGTTTTGCACAGCTTGGGCACCTTGTGGTCGCCATCCACATATCCCCTAGATGAGGACCACACATAAAAGAAGATATCTATAAAAATATCCCCAAAGCTGTTTATAATTATATACCAAGAGGACGAAGATCACTGGGCCGTCCTATGAAACGCTGGAGGGAAAATTTTCTATAGGATCGTAACAGGCCTTGGCCTAATACTTGGAAAGAAGAAGAAGATCTATAAAAATACATATTTTGATATAAATATAAAATAACTAATAGTGAGTGGAGAACATATTTTTATCGACTCACCTCATATGATTTTAAATTTCTTTGATACAGACGGTTTCAGACAATATCATGTCCCTCTTCAGTCACTGCTTCCACTTCAGTGGAATATCATGTCCTTCATAACATGATATTGTCTGAAACCGTCGGTATCAAAGAAATTTGAAATCGATAAAAATATGTTCTCCACTCACTATTAATGATATAACCTCATAATGTTTACTTCCCAATATTAATTTAAATATAAAATAACTAATTTATTCAGTCCTCATCTAGGGGATATGTGGATGGCGACCACAAGGTGCAAAACATTTCTTCCACTTACTTGCGTTTTGCACTCTTTTAACTTTACTATCAAACCTCTCTTGGTTAACTCTTTTTTTTCGACCCCAACGCTATTAGGGCATCCGAGGGCTAGGGAGTCTTTCCTTTCTTCCATTTCTTCTTTCCTTTATTTTCTTTTCTTCTCCAGAAAAGCCTGACCAGAGGCTATAAGATGGCAGCCCCATCACTGGTCTTGTCTTCCTTTGGCCAGCAACCAATCGAAGGGACTATTATTATGCTTTCAAGTCTTATACGAGAATTTCCCTCAAACGCTGGAGGGAAAATTTTCTACAGGATCGTAACAGGCCTTGGCCTAATACTTGGAAGGAAGAAGAAGAAGAATTCCTGTATGATTACTTAACTATTAAGTTAATTATTAGAATTTAAGAAGAGAACATTCAGAAATGATTTCTGTTCAAAAGATTCCAGTACAAACATCCATTTCACAGTCACTTTTCTTATAGACAGAAAAACTGTCAATAATGGTTAATCTATTTTATATAATTAATACCATAATTTTATACATTTCTCACAAAACACAAATGTTAACTTAAGCACATATGCTAATTTTTTTCATAAATTAATTATGGGAAATAACATAAGGTTTTCAAGTTAATAACAAATAAATTTGAGTCGCGAAATCTCACCTCTTATGCCGTGATCTTCAAGCATGCTACTGTAGTTTCAAGAAGCATTCCACTTATCTTCAGCCATCTTTACGACTGTTGAATTTCGGTCTAGACCTTCATCTTCAAAATTGCCATCTGGTGTTGATGTGATCTCAAAGTTCATCAAGTTTTATATTTGAAGAGAAACATTTTTGCCTAGACCAAGACTTGAACCCGGGACCTTTGGCTTTCCAGACCAAATGCTGTAACAACTGAGCTACCGAGGCGAGTTGCGATCTAGATGCAAATTTTTCTCTTTTTTTTTTTTTTTTTTTTTTGTATCTAGAGTGCAACTTGCCTAGGTAGCTCAGTTGGTAGAGCATTTGGCCCGGAAAGCCAAAGGTCCCGGGTTCGAGTCTCGGTCTAGGTGAAAATTTTTCTCTTGTGAGAAGTGTTAAATTAATAATAAAAACATTCATCAAGTTTTTTTTTTTAATATGGATTTTTTCCCAAACCGTGAGTTCAAAAAAACAAGAAAGAAAAACTTATGAATTTCGAAATTCCCATGGATTTTGATTTGATCTGAAGGTTCATCAGTCCACCAACAGAGGGATGAAGAAGCAGTTTTCTTGATCGATATAACATCAGTCGATAAGAATTTACTGAAGATGGAGTTGCCTAAGCTTTGAAACTGGTATAATTAGAAGACTGGATATGAGGTGAGGTATAAAGAATTTTATTATGGAATGCAGACTTTCAAGGCCGGCAATCATAATATTAAAAGATTACGGGCTATGTGACCGTGGTCTATAACTGGCGTTTCTTCCAGACATTTCTCCCTCAACTGCGGAGGGCATCTTCAGTGGCGAGTGCTTCTAGGTGGTGTTTCCTTGTCATAGACTCGATTGTGAACGGCCACATAGCCCGGAATCTTATTATAAAGCATTTTAATTTAAATCTTAAATTAAACCTCATAGTGATTTTTTCTATAAAACTTCAATAATAGGAGGGATATCTCCACAAACTGCGGTTCCTTGCTTGAAGAACACGAAATATGACTCAATTTTATTAATTATTAGTATAGTTTTTTTATTAATAGGAACATTTTACTCTCTCTTTACAACCAACTCACCTTAAGAATTTAATTAATCATTTTGTTGTAATTAGATTTTTAAAGAATGTAAAGGAAATGTATTTATTTCATTTCATCAAATAAGAAAATGTGAAACTCTGCAATACTGAGGTAACTTGAATGCACGTGTGAATGTCAACAATGTATCGAGAAATTGTTATGTACAGTGAGAGAGCGCGAGGGTTAAAAAATGATGTGTGAGTCCTATTTATGAGTTCCTTCAAGAGATTGAATGTAAGACCAATTAAATTCCAATGGACTAATGGATTCTAAATCCTCAGAACTCTATGAATGTGAATAATTGATTGCTTAAAATAAGAAGCAGAATTTAATATGATTAGTTAATTGCTTTGGGAAGTGAGTGCTTCCGAAATTAAGACTAAAGATGTGTTGAAGCTAGTTTACACAACATTAGATTTTGTAAATAAGTAAAATTATGAGGTTCTTTTTAATAAATAAGGTGAATCCGGAATCATCATCGCCTCATAAATTGTTGTGTCCTTTTTGAACATGTTTACATATTAATATTTAATTTTAGGAAGTTATATTTTGAGGTTATTTTAATTATATTATTTTTAGTCTGATCATCTTACCTCAACATTAATATTGAGGTAAGATGATCAGACTAAAAATAATATAATGTTTACATATTACTTATTTTAGGGAATTCACACTACGAGGTATATTCATTTAGGTAGAATTTGTTATCACTTACCTCATATTGTTCTTTTTGACTATAAACTAGTTTCGGAACATAGTTTCTGTTCCATCCTCAGTATCGTCATGACCGTTGTTCTGTCGTCTTGAAGAGCTGGCGATACTGAGGATGGAACAGAAAATATGTTCCAAAACTAGTTTATAGTCAAAAAGAAGAACAATATGAGGTGAGTGATAAAAAATTCTACCTAAATGTTAACATATATTTGAAGAGAAAAATTATATGCTCAAACTGGGGTTTGGAATGCCAAAGATCCTGGGTTCAAACCCCAGTCTGCGCACATAATTTTTCTCTTCAAATCTAATTTATCCTTCAGTGAGAAGTGTTAAATTAATAATAAAAACATCATGTTTAGATATGGCATGTATACCATTATCAGCTTTTCCAGACTGTTGAATTTTATGTTGGCCCTGTCAATTTTTTACAATTAGGACATATTAGAAATGTTGTTGCCAATGCTTAAGGAGCTTGGACTTCCTTCATTCTCCTACGGGTGTCCCAATAATAACATATGAGCTGAGATGGTAGGTCAGCATCAATCTTCTTAATTGCTGAACATTTCAACAAATGTTCTACATTCACGAGGGAAGCATAATCTTTACAAAGGGTACAGTGTGGTGAGGGATATATATTGATTCTATGAAAATGAGAGGCCAGACAGTCATGGCCCGTTAATAATCTGAAAAGTGCCACTGACTTCCTCCTAGGTAGATCAGAAATTAACCTAGAAGGAAGTCAGTGGCGCTTTTCAGATATTAGAAATGTAAAAAATGGAGAAGTAGAAAAATCTGAAGTGGTTGCTCACGTTTGATCGGAAATCCATTTAAACACATGATTATTAAAACAGTTGGTAAAATATAAAAGAACTCATCATATGGGAGAAGATCTACATCCAGAAGAACAAAAAAATTATCATAATTATTTTAAAATTACAATAGGAAATAACTTACTGAGATTCTTCTTAATAAATGAGTAGAGTCTGTATTCATCTTACCTCATCGTAGTTGAGTTCTTTTAGGACATGTTTCAAAACAAATCTTCTGTTTTAGGGTCGTATCTATGAATGCATTAGACCGTAAAAGGCATTCTCTGCTGAGAAAGTTGCATCTAAAGATGTTTTTGCGTACTCAAAAATCTGTTCATGCGATAATAATTGTCAAAATTCCTAAGCTACCTGGCGAGGTGACTTTGCAGAGAACGAATCGTGAGCAACCCGATGGGAACCAATGTAGTTTGAAACCTTGCCGCGTACCTCCTGATTTATCCAAAATGTGGGACCTTGAAGACTTCGATCATGTTTTCAGTATATGCAGAGAAGAGAAATTTGATAGAGTCTACCAAAGAATTCAACTGGAAGAACAGGAGAATTGGCATAATATCGCGCAATGCAGACGTATGCGGTATTATTTGCGGGACGCAAGCGTAAATGCATTCCTCTAGCAGACGAAAATAAGAGAAGTGGTTTTATCGCTGAGAATTCTGTGTAATTCTTGCCAATATTACGAAAACGACGACTTTCATGCATGACCAGTTAGTGGGTCGCTAATTCGATCTTTGCACTTGCTCACGGAAAGTCAGCTCACCAGTGATTGGAAGTAATTTGAGTAGAGACTAATGTATTTGCATGCGGCCCTTAGTGTCAGGCTTGTCCAGACTGTTGATTTTTACGTTGTCGGCCCTGTATTTAGACTCCTACTCCATCTTTTTGTGATCCAAAGAACTTGCAAATCAAATCTCTTTCCTGGAAATTTCAAAATTCATGATACTATCCCTGTTCTTCTGGATGTAGATCTTCTCCCAAATGATGAGTTCTTTAGCATTTTCTGTTTTCATAATTTGGTGTTTATATCGTTTTTATGCTTTTCTGATCAAACATGAGTATCTATTGCAGATTTTTAATATTTCTCCATTTTTTACATTTCTAATGTGTTCTAACTATAAAAAAATGCAGAAGTAAATCTGCAGTGGCTGCACAAGTTTGGTCAGAAAAGAATAAAATCAATATAAATACAAGTTTATCAAAACAGTTGGAAAATATAAAATAAATCACTGTTTGGGAAAAGATCTACATCCAGAAGAACAGAAATAGGATTATGAATGTTTTATTTTAGGAAGTAATATTTTGAGGTTCTTTTAATCAAGTTTTTTGAGTCTGTACTATCTTACCTCAATTTAATGTTAATTTGTTCTCGAACATGTTTCAATTAGTCTCATCCTCAGCATGGCCAGACTTGCTAGATTTATGTTGTAAACCCTGGATGTCGATGGATATTGTTTGGTCTGAAAAAATAATATAAATTTGAACACTAAATTATTAAAACAGTTAGAAAATTCAGAAGAACAAAAATAGAATTATGAATTTCGAAATACTGACTGAACGTGACCTCGTTTGGAGGTTCTTTGGCCAACCGCAGGAGGGAGCTGACATTGACATCCAGAGTTTACAACATAAATCTAACCAGTCTGGCCATGCTGAGAATGATTAAAAGACTAATCAAAACATGTTCGAGAACAAATCAACATTAAATTGAGGTAAGATAGTACAGACTCAAAAAAACTTGATAGGATTATGAATTTTGAAATTCTCTGGGAGCAAAGATTTAATTTGCAAGTTCTTAAGTCAAAACAAATATGGCGTGGGAGTCGACATCCAGGGCCAATGTTATAAAAAAAGCTTATGATGGTAGGCCAAGTTATATCGAAGCAAGTTCACATAGAACATTAATTTATGAAATAAGATTATTCTCGATTCACCTTATTTATTAGACTTTGTAATCAGATTTTGTTTATTTTAATTTTCTCCTTCAGAGTACAATGTGTGAAATCTAGTGGCAGTATTGAATTTTGACATTAATATGTTTACAGTTTGTTTATAAAAAATAATAAAACTACGGTATAATTTTGATTTTGTAAAATTTAGCAATGGGTGTTGAATGCAGTATTAAATATCTACATTTATATCCAGTACAAAAGGGTTTGTGTTACAAACTTTAAAAATAAACACAAATAGTTTCCAAAGTTGCAATGTTACTGGTAATTAATTTTCAAGGTAATCTGAATCGCTGCACTTTACATGCTTAGGGTTCCACGCTGGACAGATAAATGGCTTTCCTCCTGCTGTTTTTTTTTTTAGTTATTTTTGTGAACAATTCTGCAATTATATTCATCATCATCCTCCTCTTATCGTGTCCTCCTTTCGGAAGGTTGATTCCAAATATGCCTCGAACCATCTGTCTTCCCATGCTTTGCTTCTTCCCAGTCATGTCCTTTCTCTTGTAGACTTTTCTTCACTTGGTTAATCAGTTTTTCTCGTGGTCGTTTTCCTTGTACCTTGAGAATTAACAGTCATTGTGGTAGTCTTTCCTTTTCCATTCTTTTTAAATGTCCAAACCATTTAGTCTTACTTTTTTCTACACTTAATGTCTCCTTGATTTTGTCATTCCTTATTCTATCTCTCCTTCATTAGCTTGGATTCTACTCAAGTCCTTTGTACATGTCCAAGTCTCAGCTGCATGTGTCAGAATTGATACATAAATTAATGAGTCATTTTTACATCTTACCTCATATTTTATTTAATTCACAAGTGATCTTCAGTCAATATCTGGTCTTGAGAATGACAGCTTGGCTGTGGAAACTTGTTGACCTTTTTAACATTAATTGGTGAAATGGGCATATTGACTGTATATATATATCTCATATTTTATGTTTTCTTAAACGCGGAAACTGCAGTTTTTAAGAGAACCATACATAAAATATGAGGTAAGATGTAAAAATGACTCATCAATTTATGAATTAAGAATCTCATAATGTTATTTCCCATATTTAACTATGAATATTAGAACTGGTTTGAAATAAGTTTTATACATTGTCATTCTACTCTTGGTGGGTATTGGGATTATATTATGATATATTAACACATTCAGTACCGTAAACCAGTTAAGGCGTTTAAAGAGACTATCGTGTATGTGGCCGTCGGTCAGTTAACTCGTTTTAGAGCAGGCGCGAACAAACTGCGTTTATATTCAGCACCTAAATATTGTGTTGGCTTAGTATGTCTTGGAGATCATAGATGGCATGTAAATGTACATTTTCTATTCCCGTTTGACATGTTTAACCTTGGTGAATCCCCTTTTATTTTTAAAACAAACACATGAAATTCGTTCACTCAAACTTGACTCCAGGCTCCAATGCAGTCGTATATGTTTCTCGTTATTGCGCTGTTGTTTGTGCGTGAGTGAAACCATGGCGAAAGAAAAATATCTCACTGAAGAAGAATTAGTGAATATTTTGTATAATGATGATTCAGGTGATGAACTGATTCCTGAATTAGAAGATTCACAAAGTGAAAGTGAAGATGAACTTCCACTTCCTGAAATTGATATGCCGATACCATGTGATGTCAATCACCCAAGTTATTTCACCATCAAATCCTACTAGGATATCTTCTTTAGGTATGTACAAAATTTGAATTTTCTAGGACTAATAGTTTGTGAATAATGGTCCATTTTCTGAAGTGCCACAAAAAGGGTAGCGGGGTTTTTTAAATGGCTGGCCTGTGGGTTTAAATGCCCTGCTCAGTGCCTGGTACTGAATGTGTTAATGTTGGGAATTTTACATTATGAGATTTTCAATTAATAAAAATCAATACTTAATATTGATTATTATCTTATTTAACACACAACCGCGGTATCGAGAGCCATCGCTCCCATCTTCAGCTTCTGTCAAGACTGTCGATTCTTCATTGTCTAAACTGCCATCTAATGTTAATTTGAAGAATTTTGTAATCAAATTTTGTTTGTTTGAAAATTCAAAATTCACGGATCTAATGGTTTTTCTGAATGTACGAGGGCGGATCGGAAAGTAACGCACAATAATTTTTTCCTGCCTTGGTATTGCAGCTAGAATGTTGAAATTTCACAGAGATATAGTTTGAAGTTTTCACTACAGATGGTATTTTTTTCTCAGGTGCACCTCTTGCGAGAGAAGCTTGAACTATGCAACAAAGATGGCGTGCATACTACAGTCGTCCACCTGTGAGGAACAGAGATGTGTTGTCCGATTTTTGTGGGCCAAAGGGCATAAACCCAGTGAAATTCACAGGACATGCGTGGCGTGTATGGGGATGATTGTATGGACCGTAGCAATGTCTTCCGTAAAGTTAGTGCTCGCTGGGTGCCTAAGAACCTGACAGACGACCACAAGGGCCAGCGAATGATGGCAAGCTTGGACCACTTAACGCGATACACCGCACAAGGACATGACTTTCTGGAAGCAATCGTCACAGGTGATGAGTCGTGGTGTACCACTACACGCCCGAAACAAAGCAGGCATCAGCAGTGCGCAGATGGCTACACTCCAACCAAACGGACTTCTACGAACAGGGCATATTGAAACTGGTAACACGATGGGAAAAATGTGTTGAGAAAGTTGGTGACTATGTCGAAAAGTAGGTAAAAGATGTAAGTTCATTTGTGATTGTTTTCCTTTTTTTTACTATTAAACTTTTAAAAAAAAAATATTGTGCGTTACTTTCCAATCCGATCCGTCCCTCACAGGTGGACGACTGTAGCATGCGCGCCATCTTTGTTACATAGTTCAAGCTTCTCTCGCAAGAGGTGCACCTGAGAAAAAAATACCATCTGTAGTGAAAACTTCAAACTATATCTCTGTGAAATTTCAACATTCTAGCTGCAATACCAAGGCAGAAAAAAATTATTGTGCATTACTTTCCGATCCGCCTCGTATATATTTCCCAAACTGTTAATTCTAAAGCTTAGATAGATGTTTCAAAAGTTTAGCTTCTTCTTCGATTCTGTGATTCTCTAACAAACTATGTGCTTCAATTTCATCATTTTTTATATTTGTAAAGTGTTCTTTTGTGCGAGTGTCCAAATTCTATTGTCCCTATTATCCTAGTGGAATCCTGAACCCAAATTAAAGCCAGTCAGAATTGTATAAAATTCCAAATTTACATTTCAACATTTTAGTTTACACTTCAGTATTACATTCGGGATCAGTAGATAAAGACTTTATCCCCTGCTCCTTCTACTGATGATGGAACTAGTCCCAAAAGGCCCTCAGAGAATTAATATTTCGTAAAGTTGAGGAGACGGACCTATAAGGTAACAATTTTATAATTTTAATTTTGTGACTAATAGCTCAACGGAGTTTTATCATGAATTTTATTAATGTTTATAATTATTGTTTTATTTTAGGAAGTAATATTTTGAGGTTCTTTTAATCAAGTTTTTTTTGAGTCTATACTATCTTACCTCAATTTAATGTTGATTTGTTCTCGAACATGTTTCAATTAGTCTTCTAATCATCAATACATCAACATCTGGGTTTAGAACATAAATCTAACCAGTCTGGCCAAGCTGAGGATGATTAGAAGACAAATCAACCTTAAATTGAGGTAAGATAGTACAGACTCAAAAAAAATTGATTTATTAATGTTGATTACATTTCACAGTTTTGTACATTTTCTATATTAAATTTTTTTTAAATATTAATATAAAGTACATTAAATTAATGTTGGGGAAGTAAACATTATGAGGTATAATCATTAAAATTCATCGGAGAACATTTTTTGACAACTCACCTCATAAATTTTGTGTTTTTCACGATACTGCAATTTCAAATGTAATCACATTCATCTTCAGCCATAACTCCGACTGATGAAATCCTTCATCCGTCAACTCTTCTATTGTCACCTTTTTCAACACTGCCATCTATGGTTGAATTTAACGAATATTCCTAATGAACAAAATTTGATTTCAAAGTTCATAAATTCAACCATAGATGGCAGCGCTAGAGATGGTGACAGTAGAAGAGTTGACAGCCAAAGAATTTCATCAGTCGGAGGTATGGCTGAAGATGGACGTAATTATGTTTGAAACTGCAGTATCGTGAAAAACACAAATTTGTAAGGTGAGTTGTCAAAAAAATGTTCTCCAATGAATTTCAATTAATAAAGTACCTTTTTATACCAGTCTTCCTCAATTAAAATGGATTTTTGTTTAAAAAACTTTAATAATTAGTAAACACCATGTAGGCCTTTCAAAATATGTTTCATCTTCGGCATATCATTTGATATCATGTTTTTATTATTAATTTAACACATCTCATTGATGGATAAATTTAATTTGAAGAGAATTTTTGTTTGTGTTAAATTAATAATAAAGACATTATAGAAACTCTACTGGCTTTTAAAAAGTAATGTTTAAATTCCCAATAGTCTCTTAATCAGAAGCTGCCCTTTGCAAAGATGAAGCCACAACTTCAAGCATTTGGCGCGAGGGAATTACAACGTATATAAGAGAAAATGTTGCGTCTAGATTGGAGCTCGCCCCGGTAGCTCAGTTGGTAAGAGCATTGGTATGGTAAACCAAAGGTCCCAGGTTTGGGTCCTGGTCTGGGCGAAAATTTTTCTCTTCAAATTAAATTTGATATCATGTTTGAATAAAAAATTCATTCTAATTGAGGAAGACTGATGTAAAAAGGTACTTATATTAATATTTATAAAAAACTATTACATAATCTCAATTGTGATTGCAATGAATTTTAGAAATATTGATTTTCTGTATAGTGAAATGTTTTAAAATGGATTCTTTATGAGATAGTGAAACTGCTGCATTACCATCACTGGTTCAAAATTGCAATGTAAATTTTAACCATAAATGGTGTAGAACATTTTCATTGTTCATAAAGGAAAAAGACAATTATAGTACTCACTGCATGTGTGCCCTTGTATTTTAGTGTTTCTCACAAAAGAGAAAGCAACATTAATACACGTGAACACTGAAAGAGGTTGAAAAGCCACCAAAGTACTAGTAACTAAGCCTTTTTTATTTTTTGAAAAGAAAAATTAATAAGAATCAAATGAATTGAGAATTCTTGTTACCTCGTACATCTATATGTTATTTTAACACAGATCCGCAGTATTGGGAAACATCATTCCCATCATCAGCTGTTGTCACGACTGTTGATTCTTCATTATGCCAATCATTTTCTAAACTGCCATCTGGTGTTGATTTGAAGAACTTTGTAATCATTTTTGGTTCGTCTGGAAACTCAAAATTTATGGTTCTAATATGGTTTTTTAAAATGTATATATTTTCCCAAACTGTTAATTCCAAAGGTTTAGATAGATGTTTCAAAAGTTTAGCTTCTTTTTCAATTCTACGACTCTAATAAACTTTTTTGCTGTTATTGCTGATTTTTCAAATTTACCATTTTTTGTCGTGTCCACCGCTGTTGTCTTGAGGTAGCGTGCTGCCTTGTCACGCAGCAGGCCAGGGTTCAATCCCGGTCGGGACAGTTTTTCTGGGTGAGGTTTTTATCGGGGTTTTCCTCACCTGTAAGACAAATGTCAGGAAAACTTTAAGGCCCAAACGGTCCCCGAAATCATATGGCCATCGCAATCATCATCATTCATATTCATCTTAGGTTAAGCTTAGGATTAGGTTATCTCTTGGCGCACCATTAGCATCATCATCACCCATCATATCATCGGGGCAACGTAACCCCGTCTTCCAGGTGCCCCAACCTGAGAAGTGGGTTACAAGTACGCCATGCCAGGAGAGAACACCAGGAATGTCGAAAGACAACCTGGGGCATTTGCAAAAAAAAAAATATTTCTGAAGTTTTTTTTTGCGAGTGTCCAAATTCTTTTTTGTTTTATATACTTTATTGCAATCTTTGCAATTAATTTGATAAATTCCAGATTTTTTATTATCTGGGATATTCATTTTTTGAAAATCTTTTGAAATTTTGTTATGAACTTCTGGAACTCATAGTTTATTAGAGAATCATAGAATGAAAAAGAAGCTAAACTTTTGAAACATCTATCTAAACCTTTGGAAATTAACAGTTTGGGAAAAGATATACATTCAGTAAACCATATTAGAACCATGAATTTTGAGTTTCCAGACGAACCAAATTTGATTACAAGGTTATTCAAATCCACAACCAGCCTGATAGTTATAGAATGATCGCTGCATAATGAAGAATTGACAGTCGTGACAACAGCTGAGGATGGGAATGATAATTCCCGATACTGCAGTTCTGCATTAAAATAACATAGATATATGAAGTAAGAAGAATTCACGATTCATTTGATTTTTATTAAGAAAAACCTCATAATGTAAAAATTCCCAACTTTATTATATGAAGAAAAATTAATGTTTGAACCAGCAATCAAACCGCGAACCTCTGATTCTATACATTGGTGTGCAGCCCACTACACCATTGCGAACATGGCACAAACACTAACACTTATACAATTCTCTTATGCCAGATAGCGTGCTATCAGATGACTTCTATTTTAAGTATTTTTAACGAGAATTTTATATTGTTTTTAAGTGGTTCAAACATTAATTTTTCTTTTCAAAAAATAAATTTGTCCAGGACTAGAACATGTTAAAATAAATAAAACATCAAAAGACTAAGAGTTATTTGTTTGATCTGTATTTTTTTTTCGCTTAAATTTGTTATAAAGCAAATATGGTTTTATATTGAATCATTTTATATATAAGTTATTATTATGCTTGTGAAAATCAACTGATACTATGTTACGTCTTATAAAAATATTAATTAAAACTGATACTGTGCTAGTTTTATAGTATGTCAAATTCTTTTACTTAAAAAAACTGGAAAGCCAATCTTCAACGAATGCCATCTCATAGAATTCCAAAAGCCATGCTTCGTTACTGCCCCCAAGGCAAAAGATCGCTGGGACGTCCAAAAAAGCGCTGGATGGAAGATTCCTCTTTGAGACTGTAACAGACCACATGTCCTAATACTTGCATGGATGATGATGATTTAAAAAGAAGAATCACCGTCTGAATTGGGAATTGAACCCCGTACCTCCAACTCTGTACATCAGTGTGCAGTCCATTACAATCACATTTGAGACAACTGTAATGTACTGACAAGTACAGAGTTGAGGTCTGGGGTTAGATTCCTGGTTCAGACAATTATTTAAAAAATAAATAAATTTCATGGGAAAGACCCCATACAAAGTAAAATCTGTCTCCAGAATAAAATACTAGAGAGATCTAATCAATTTAAATATCTTGGATATTATCTCTCTATCTGGAATAAAAAGGATATCCCTGAAAAAATTACTAGTTATAATAAAAGTTTGGGAATTATTAATCAAGTAATGAAACCATTCCTTGTACAAAAAAATACACCAGATTACGTTTATATAACACTTTGGCTAGACCAGTGTTGACCTATGGTAGTGAAGCATGGACACTAAAAAGACAACATGAAAGCAGAATAACGGCTTGTGAAACAAGATTCGTGCGCAGAACAGCGGGTTACACCAGATGAGATCGGAAAAGGAACACCGATATCTTAAAAGAATTGAAGACTACGCCAATTTTGGTATATATTAAACATACCAACTAAATTGGAAACACCATCTTGAAAGAATGAGTTCAAATTGGATCCCCAAAGCTGTTTATAATTATATACCAAGAGGACGAAGACCTCTGAGCTGTCCTATGAAACACTGGAGGGAAAATTTTCTATAGGATTGTAACAGGCCTTGGCCTAATACTTGGAAGGAAGAAGAAGATAAATTTGTCCAGGACTGGAACATGTGTGTAACACCAAAAAAGGTGAAATTCTATTATTTAAAAATTCCAATTTCAGATGAGAAAAACCTGGCAACCCAGGTTTTATCCTTCATTGAGAAGTGTTAAATCAATAATAAAAAATCGTCAATAGAAGCCCTACTAGCTTTATAAAGTTGCGTTAAATTCCCAATAAATGTCTTCTTAACTAAGAAGCCGCCATTTGCAAAGATAGAAGCTACGGTTTCAAGCATTTGGCACGAGGGAATTACAATATACATAAGAGAAAAATTTGCATCTAGATCGTAACTTGCCTCGGTAGCTCAGTTGGTAGAGCACTTGGCACGGAAAGCCAAGGGTTCCGGGTCGAGTCTCGGTCTAGGCGAAAATTTTTCTCTTCAAATATAAATAGTAATAAATTTGGAAGTAGAAATTATAATTGAAGTTAAAGAGATTGTAGAAAAATATGGACAGAGTCTGTGAAATTGGATCCAGATAGATAACCAGGATTATTTTTGAGTACAGTATTAAAGATGAAAACACGGATTTTGAGATTGATGTAGGTGGGGTTACTGCCTGACCCATGAAGACAATTAATTGGTATGAAATAGTAGTGTAAATTATTATACACAGCTAAGCTAGCACAATTAATAGTAAAGAGATAATTTATTTTTTTTATTTAAATTTGTATCAGCAGCGTTGGACTAGTGGTTATGCTCCTTGCCTCTGGTCCCGAGGGTCACGGGTTCAAACCCGGCTGGGGTCAATGGATTTTTTTAGGGTGGATAAATCCAAGGAGCAAGTCCTCCAGGAGGAATTTTAAGCCGTGGGTCCCTAGTCTGAAGATTTTCAGGCTAGTAAAAGATCCTCAAGCCTGAATGAAAAGGCCTCTAAGCAAAATTTACCGAATTTTCCCGTCCTAGTACTACCTTGGTTTCCTAATGTCAGTATTAGGCAGAACGCTGACCACGGACCATTCAAATGATATCTATACGAAAACAAGTGTAACTAAATTAGTATGGTTCAAATTCTTCCCTGTAGGGGCAGAGCCCCTAAATCTCTGTTAAGGGAAACATGGCATTACAAGAAGATTATTTAAATTTGTCAGTTACATTGAAGGACAAATTTAGACAAAAACATTAAGAAATAAAAGTTTTAATAGCTAAAAAAGTTTATATGGATTTGAAACATGGACTCTTACTTTAAGAGGTGAAAGAAGATTATGAAAGTTCTTAGGAAAATTTTCGGGTCAAAAAGATGAACAGACAGGTGAATGGAGAAAACTACACAATAGTGAGATACATGATATGTATAGGAAACCAGATATAATAAGAACAATTAAGTCTCGTAGGCTGCTATGGGCAGGACATTTGACACGTATGGGGGATGAAAGAAGTGCATGGAAGCTTCTGCTAGAAAAACCAGAAGGAAAACGCCCAGTTGATATACCAAGAATGAGATGGAAAAATAACATTATCCATAATTTGAGGGAAGTAGATTATAGAGTCACTGTAGCCGAGTGGTTAAGGCAAGAAGCCTTGGCGCTGAGCTACAGGACTTGTGCTGGTTCGAGTCCCCATGGAGGAAGAAATTTTTATCATAGAATATCGGCCAGTATCAGATTGGTGCCCACTCAGCATCGTGAGGCATTTGGGTAGCTACAATAAGTAGCGACTCTAGTTTGAGAAGACCAGCTATAACGACTGGGGGATCCAACATGCTGACCACATGTCACCCCTACACTGGCTTATGATCGTCTACCTCTGTGAATAACACATGTGGACGTGAGGCCAGCAGCCAGCTGGTAGGCCTAGGGCCTTCAAGGCCTGTCGCACTTGGAGTTTGGAGAGATTGTACAGGGGATGATTGGAAAACATTAGCTCAGAATAGGGATGTATGGAGAGCTTATGTCAGCACGTTCATGAACCCAAGGGTTCGGTAGATCCAATGAGTTGGTTAGTTAGCTAAAAAAGTACTGTTAAAAAGAAAATAAACATTGAAAAAAAATTATACCTGAACCAGGAATCAAACCCCAGATCTTGAGCCTTCTAGATATTCCTTCTCATTCAAGCATAGATACTATAGAGGTTAAAGAAATTAATTTCTAATTTATATAAGTGAGCCAGAAAAAAAAAAATTTCAAATCATTTATATAAATTGTGAATTGCCTCGTAATGTTGATTCCTATAGTTGAATTTTATTAAGAATTATGGCATTTCATGGGAAGGACCCCATTTATAAAGTAAAATCTGTCTCTAGAATAAAATTTTAGAGAGATCTAATCAATTTAAGTATCTTGGATATTATCTCTCTATCTGGGATGAAAAGGATATCCCTGAAAAAATTACTAGTTATAATAAAAGTTTGGGAATTATTAATCAAGTTATGAAACCATCCTTTGTACAAAAAACACCAGATTACATTTATATAACACTTGGCTAGACCAGTGTTGACCTATGGTAGTGAAGCATGGACACTAAAAAGACAACATGAAAGCAGAATAACTGTTTGTGAAATGAGATTTATGCGCAGAAAACAGTGGGTTAAACAGATGGGATTGGAAAGAGGAAAACCGATATCTTAAAAGAATTGACAGACTACGCCAATTTTGGAATATATTAAACAGTACCAACTAAATTGGAAACACTATCTTGAAAGAATGAGTTCAAATCAGTTCCCCAAAGCTGTTTATAATTATATACCAAGAGGACAAAGATCTCTGGGCCGTCCTATGAAATGCTGGAGGGAAAATTTTCTATAGGATCGTAACAGGTCTTGGCATAATACTTGGAAGGAAGAAGAAGAAGAATTTTATTAAGATGAATTTCTTTTTGGATGGGAAGAAATGTCTGAATAGCTCAGGTGATAAGAGCATTAGTATATAGAGCTATAGGTTCGGGGTTCAATTTCTGGTTCAGGAATAAATTTTCTCTTTACAGATGTTTTCATTATTCACATAGTCCTGCGCTGTAGTCAATTGGTTAAGGTAAGAAGCCTTGGCGCAGAGCTACAGGACTTGCGCTGGTTTGGGTCCCCATGGGGGGAAAATTTTTCTCGTGGAATTTTGGCCAGTATGGGACTGGTGCCTACCAGCATTGTGAGGCATTTGGGTACCTACAATAAGTAGCGACTCCAGGTTGAGAAAACCAGGTATAACGGCTGGGGGACCCAACATGCTGACCACATGTCACCCCTACACTGGCTTATGATCGTCTACCTCTGTGATTAACACATGTGGACATGAGCCCAGCAGCCGGCTGGTAGGCTTAGGGCCTTCAAGGCCTGTCGTGCTTGGAGTTTATTAAAAAATTCTCACTGAAGGATACATTAACTTTGAAGAGAAAAATTCTAGCCCAGACAAAGATTCAAACCCAGGAACCTTGGTCCTTCCGTACCAAATACTCTACCAACTAAGGTACCAGGGGCAAGATCCAATCTACATGCAAATGTTTTCGCTCATATACGTTGTAATTCCCATGCATTTAGATTGGAACTCGCCCTGGTAGCTCAGTTCGTAGAGCATTTGGTACAGAAAACCAAAGGTCCTGGGTTCAAGTCTCAGTCTAGGTGAGAATTTTTCTCTTCAAATTTAATTTCACTTTACTATTAATTGGAATTCTATTTAATCAAAATTACAATGGGAATTAGCACTATGAGGTAATTTCAATTTATAAATGAGTTGGATAAAATGTTTTTATATCTCACCTTATAAAGCTTTATGTTTCCACGATACCGGTGTCAAAGGCCACTTTATTTTACCTTCATGTTCAGTCAAATTGTATGACTGAATATGAAGGCAATATGACCTTTGAAACCGGTATCGTGAAAACATGGAGCTTTATGAGGCGAGATATAAAAACATTTTATCCAACTCATTTACAAAATGGAATTCCATTATTTTTATTATATTTTCCATATTCTAACACACAATTCTGATCATCTATAGACTCATGAAATGCCAGTGAACTTATTTCTGGCTTCACAACATAACAATGCTGAGAAGGTATTTGTCAATCATTGCATGTTGCTGAAACCTACTTGAATTTTTTTTTCCAGAGATGCATTGTGATGTACAAAGGCCATATCCAAAAAATTATCTGCCATCTTTAACTGTAAGGCACAAAAATCCAGTGCCAAATCTCTCATTTAAACTATAGAGAAGTATTGGGAGACCTCATTACCTGCAATCCATGCTGCATCTTGCCTCACTCAACTTTGCTTTAACTCATGCAGGGATATACATTTTATACTTTGCTGTATTCTGGCTTTGATTTATGTGCCTTGCAGTTAAAAGTGGCAGATAATTATTTGGTCACAGCCTTGGTACATCACATAGCTTCTCTGGGAGAAATTTAAAGGTATGTTTTGATATGCAGTGGTTAACAGTTCCCTTGTGAGATGTTTCTTTGTGTTTGTGGATTCTACTAATATAGGTTTTTCACAAACTATTTCTTGCAATAAAGTTTCAATACACTTGGAAAGATAATATTTTTTTAGAGTTTTTAATAGCTTTAATTTTTAAAACATTTTTGACATCTGCTCAAAGTACCAAATGTCAATAAACTACAGTACCAATAAATGTCTTCTTAACAAAAAGCCGCCATTTGCAAAGATAGAAGCAAAGGTTTCATAGCATTTGGTGCGCGGAAATTACAATGTATATAAGAGAAAATTTTGCGTTTAGATTGGAACTCGCCCCAGTAGCTCAGTTGGTAGAGCATTGGTCTGGAAAGCAAAAGGTCCTGGGTTCGAGTCTCGGTCTGGGCGAAAATTTTTCTCTTCAAATATATAAACTACAGTATGTACAGATGTCTCTGTAATTCCTATACAATTAGATTAATATAACTTTGTTACAAAATCTAGCTTTGTTGTGTAAACTAGACTTCAAAATTTTAACAGCTGTATTCAGAAATGTTCCAGACTTACTGTAAGAATTTCGTAAGAAGAGCTTCCAGAAATATTTATTAAAGTGTGATTGGGTGCTACAACCTTGATAATGTAAATATGTAGTCTGAATATATACAACTCTGCAGTATTATATTGTCTGATATTACTTATTTTTTCTCCAACTGCATTCTTTAATTTTCTAAGTAAATATTTTCAATTGGCTAAAAACATAATCATAATTAAAATGCTTATAAGACGACAGAACAACAGTCGTGACGATACTGAGGATGGAACAGAAACTATGCTCCAAAACTAGTTTATAGTCAAATAAGAAGAACAAAATGAGGTGAGTGATAAAAAATTCTACCTTAATTTCCAAATTACATTTTTTTTCTTTTTTCCCCAGGAATTAAAAAATTCATTATTTCCTCTTTATTCTTGTGGATGTAAATTTCCTCCCAAATTGTGAGTTTCTTAGATTTATCTGTTTCAGTAATTTGGCCTTTGTTTCAATTTGAGGTTGTCTGACCATGCATGTGCAGCTATTGCAGACTTTTCTATTCCTCCATTTTTAACATTTCTAAGGTGTCCTTTCAATCTTGTATTCAAGTTCCTTTTTTGTTTTTCCTATGTATATTATTTCTCAATCTTTATAAGTAATTTGATAAATCCCTTATTTGTTGCTCTCATCAATTTTTTTCAGTTTTGTTGGTTTTAATTAATCTATTCAGGCTGTAATCATTTTTTTGGTGCTAATTTAGTGTTAAATTTGCTGAAAATTTTTTGAAACATTCAATTCCAAATGATGGTATGTAAATTTCCTGAATTTTTTTACCTATTCCTTTATCTGTCTGAAGAGTACTTTCATGTATTCCTTTTTGTTTTTTGAATATACTCATTCTCTTATTAATCATCTTTTCCTCAATACCATTTTCTTTTGCGGTCTTTAATGTGATTTTTTTTTCTGTATTAAAATTTTCTCTATGAGTAATCTCATTACAGCAGCTTGTTGTGTTGTCACTGTCCATGTTTTGGATCCATAAGTAATAATAGGCACTGCCATTATCTTGTATAATTTCATTATAGAGTCTTTCCTGGCTTTATTTTTCAAAGTTCTTTTTAGTGTTCCTGTTATATAATTAAACTTATTTAGTTTGTTATTTATATCTTCTTTCCGCTGTGTATGATATTTCACAACCTAGGAAGTTATATCTTACCACTTGTTCGATTGGTTTATTTTGTAATATTACAAAGCTCTACAAAAAAAACATATTTTTGTTGCCCTGGATATCTTAGCAAATTTCTATGTTTTCAAGTGCACAGTTTACGAATATATTCATGAAAGTGCTGAATGTGCTCTAATTTTTATGATTTTTGCGTATCTTATATCTTAAACAGTAAACAGCTTGTTACTAATAGAATTTATGTTTCCAGTCATGATTTGATTTCTGCGCATTTTTTTTTCGCGTATACAAACATCACATGATCCCCACTTCTCCAAATATGGTATAGTATATGCCATGCTATAACGGCCTTTTCTCACCCCCTAAGAAAGCTAAGCTGATACCACTTTCCAATGTTGCCACACTTTTTGGTTTACAAAACCAATATTTTATTTAAATTACTAGCTAATACCTGGTGTGCACTGCTACACCTAAATAAATGTTAACGTGTTTTTGCATTTAGTTGAATAAGTAAAAGGAACATTAAATATGAAGGCCATAGCCAGCTAAGTTAGGGGTGAACGGCCCCCATGCGTTTTCGTTCCAAATTTTGGCCAAAAATTGCGTCTGATGGGTTTACAAACTCACCCCAAATTTCAACCTTGTAGCTGCACTAGGAACAAACATAAAAATACAACTAGTATTTTTGGTGAAGATTTTTTTCTCAGGATCTACTGGACCGATTTTTATGAAAAAAAAATGTTGTAAATGTATTCAAGGTGATTCACAGAAAAAATCAAGAACACAATCCCACAAATGTAACTATCTCGAAAAAAAATATTTCAGTTTTCGTGATTTTTTTTCAGTCACTCGCTCACAAGATACAGTTACCAGTTTTTTTTCTATTAGACGATCAGACCTCTTTCTACAACATATAATTTTTCCAAGTCGATCAAAGAGGTGGAACATAGTTAAAAAAATTAAAATACAAATTTTTGCACATTTTTTTTGTTTTGGATGTCATGAAAACTACAAAAAAAAATTTCTGTACAGTTATCGAGCGCAGTAGAGTTTCCTTGTCAGTTTTATCGAAAACTTTACCACAAAAGCATATAGCTTTACGCAAAGTTTTTTTTTTACAGTTTATCCCTGTTTTTGGCTATTTGGCAGTGTCCGGCAATCGCAAGATGCAACACACTGCATTTAATAGGGAACGTGTTGTTACCAAGCTGTTCACGTCACAACAAATATTCTAAAGCTGCACCAAACTCAATCTTATTTTCCGCTGTGTCAAACATTGAAGTATACCATCCATCTGATTGTTCCAGTCACTCAGCCAGTCCGGTATAACTGGGTTTAATTCACATGATTCACAGTGATTTTAAAAATTGTTTGTTTACCACTCAAGTGCAGAAAAAAACAAATATCCTGGATCACAAGTTCGTAATTGTCGATATATTCGTCTTCTGTTGGTACATATACGTTTGATAAAATGTCATCCAGTGATACAAAATATCCCAAGTGAGTCGTGTGTTACAAAAATCGGTACATAAAGTTAAAGGTATTAAAAAACAAAGTACAATCTGCCGAAGAAGCAAGAAGCTTTTCTCGAAGTTTTTGAACAAACGATTAGTATCAACGATGAACTTTGAGGAAATGTCACCTTTTACCTTATAAACGACCGAAATATGAACCAGATGATGAAAAAGAGGCCGAGGAGGCTGCTAGTTTTGAGAACTGTTGCCAAAAATTGTTCAGGGGGCTTCAGTTTGCTTGAAATAAAATAAAGCCTGAAAACGATGAACCACCAGTCGAATATATTGAAATCGAAATTCAGAGAATGGTGCGATACACAAGTACTGTTATATTTGTCAAGTTGAGAAGTAATTGGTTTGTGATCCCCATGAAGCTCGCATGCAATCGTACATAAAAAAAGGAATATCCCAGATAATATTCCCAGATAATAATTTTTTTATGAACATGAATTGGATGTCATAAAAGTGCACTGCAAACTTAACAAAAATTCAAGCTTCAGAACTGAAAACAAATGATGTGACTCTACAGTATTCGACAAAATTGGAGATTTCAGGTGGTCAGAAGAACAACTGCACATATTCACTGGCTTGAGCTCAGAAAACATAATGGAATATAGGGACATGTTAACTTCAATGCGAAGGCAATTCCACACGTACAGTGATGCAAAGCACTCGTCTTTTATTCAAACTCCAGACGGGGAATTCTAACAAAATAATTGCATCTGTCTACAACTAGAACAGTCAGTGTCAGACTTTTCAGCATCGATAATAAAATCCTTTTTGAGGAAGTGGCTGAATTCAAATACCTAGGAACAATAATCACAAATAGGAATGAGATGCACAAAAAATTAAACATAGGCCAATTCTGGAAATGCGTGCTATTATACCATTTCAGAGACCCCTTGATGTCCCCCAACTCCTTTCAAAAAACTGTTAAACTGAAAAGATATTAAAACTAATTATTCTAGCCAGGTTATATTATATGGGTGTGAAACATGGACTCTTACTTTAAGGGAGGAAAGGAGATTACAAGTATTTGACAATAAAGTTACTCAAGGAGGATTTTTGGAACCAAAGAGAGATGAGTAGACAGGTGAATGGAGAAGACTACACTTAACAATGAGCATACATGGTCTTTATAGGAAGCCAGATATAATAAGAACAGTTTAGTCTCGTAGACTACGATGGGCCAGGACATGTTAGCACGTATGGGGAATGAAGACTTGCATGGAAGCTTCTTGTAGGAAAGCCAGAGGGAAAACGCCCAGTTGGTAGACCCAAGAATGATGTGGGAGAAAACATTAACTATGATTTGAGGAAGTAGATTATACAGGGAATGATTGGAAAGCATTAGCTCAGGATTGGGAATGTATGGAGAGCTTATGCACGTGTGGCCATGAACCTACGAGTTCGATAGTGCCAGTGAGTAAGTAGGTAAGTAGTTAGGTGGCAGGAGGTTCTAAGGATGACTGAAACTCGCTGAGATTTTATGCTTCAAATGTCTGATATAAAGAGTGATTCTGTAAAGTGTGCAAAAATTAAAAGGACAGGGGGATGGTCCAACTCAACATTTTGACAATTTGAGATAGGGAACCTAGGGTCCGAGAAACTACTTATGGGAGTCTTTTTTATTTACATTATTTATAGTTAATTGCAAGTACATCCATTGACACAAATTAATGTATCATTTTGTATCTTATAACAGTTGCTCAAGCTGATGGCCACCAACCTAAATGCAAGCAATGACATCATAGTACAAAGTTGCACATCCTGGTGTGGTTCGAATCAACATCACAGGCCAGCTACAATTCTAAGAACTAATTCCATTTTTTTACTTTTTATATTTGAAGAGAAAAAATATATGCCTAAACCAGGGTTTGAGCCCCAGGACCTTTGGCTTTCTATACCAATGCTCTACCTAGGCCTCCAATCTAAAATGCAAATTTTTCTCTTATACACTGTTAATCTCCGAGTGCCAAATGCTACATTCAATGAGCATGTTGTATTACTTCCCTGTAGCTTAAACAAGATATTGGGCACTGGATTTTAATGACTTGCAGATAAAAAATGGCAGATCACCTTATTCGTTGGTTAAAAAATTGTGACACACGTTCCTGTATTCACAGCTAAAAATGTCTTTATTCACAGAATCCAGTCAGTATATTAAAAGGATTAGTATCCTTTATTAACAGATCGGAAACTTTTTATACTGCAGGCACGTGCCAAGGCGACTTTTATATCAAAGAGTGATTCAACCAAAGAACAAATTAATAACAAACGTAAAACAACTTATTGTCACTAATCCTAAACTTTGTTGTTAAAAACCACTGCCATCGATTTTACGCGCTGCTATGTCCATTATAATACTACCCTCGCCACGATCGGTGTTTTATTATTCAACTTGTCATCATTGTAAACTTTTGATTGAATAACTAGTGTTCTTCTGCTTTGTTGCCAATTCAAGTGTCCTCTTCTGCTTTGTTGCCAATTTATAATGGTCGAGTAGAAGGAAATAAAATTAGTTTTGGAAGGCATAAAAAAGTATTGTCTCTTAAAGTAAAAAAAATAAATACTTGACCATTTACGTGTTGGCAAGTTGTTTGCGTCATATCACGCCATTTCAATGTTAATGAATCAACTGTACAATTAGCAAGAATCCGAAAACAAATATAGGAATTACATCGCTGGACAGCTGAATATCAATCTGAATTTAAAGACCTTTTAAAAGCGGCAAAACAGGAAAAAAGTTACTAAGTTCTTTAAGCCCTTGCCTAAGCCTGACCATAATAATTAATAGAAATTGTTTAAAATCTCTCATTGATTGATTTTACTTTGATAATTTTTATTTTATTCTGCAAACTTGGAACGTATCCCCTATATACCCATACAAAGTACCATTCCATATTCACACTTTCTGTATTGCGGCATTTTGACGGAACATATCCCCCGCAAATAGGAGCTTTTACTGTACATCACAATGCTTATCTGGGAGAAGTTTCAAGGTAGGTTTTTGGCATGTAATGGTCGACAGTTTTCCTTGTTAAGCATTTTACATAATCCTGTACTTTACAAATATTTTCTTTTTCTTATCCTCCTGCATCCCTAGGTATTACCCGTTTAAGGAATAAGTGCAGTTGTTGATGGAGGGCACTGCAGTCGTGTTTATGCAGGAATAGAACACGTGACACAGTTATCTATAGTGCAGAGGGGAATGGGACGTGGGACGCTGACAGTATACACTGCCTTATATGACGTCACGTGTAGCAACAAACAGAGCTTCGTAATTCTTCCGCCTGCAGAGATATTTTGAATGACTAATATAATTTTTTTTTTCACTCTGGGAATGACACCAACTCACTGTGGTAGGTGGTATCATATTCAGTATCTTCAGAGCTTCAAACTTGTATTTTTTTCTTTGTTTCAAACTGGAGTCTTTAGATGGCAGCATAAATTTAAGGACAAAAACTTGGTTAAGACCAATGGTATCATGCATGAAATAAAAAGTAAAGTGTTCCCACTACAGGCCTTGGGAGACCCTTCGGGTAGTAGGATGTAGTAGTAGTAGTACTAATGCCCATTAGCTTGGATGTGTTCCATTTGCTTTCTTGCTTCCGAATAGAGTCCTGCCAGAGTTCTTGTAGGTGACATCTTCAGAGCCTCACAGCTAGTTAGATGATCTTTGTTCATGGTAGTGTTATTGTCTTGGCACAGGATACAATTTGGAGAGTTGAAGATTACAATTTTAAGGAGGTGTGCTGCCAGGTAGTTATGGCCTGTTAACAGTCTGAATGTTGCTACTGCTTCATGTCTTGGTTGTTCAGGTATTAGGTTTTTATTCTGCGAGATAGCTGCCCATGGTTTCTCATTACTTTGTGATTTGAAGTGCTCCATCAGTTCTTTCTGGAAGTTTCTTTTAATTATAATTTTTGCAGAATGGTAGGGCAGGGATTGATTTGTTTTCGCTGATGGAGATTGGGTCCTCAACTGGAGTTGCAGTAACTGGATGGCTGAGCGGGATTGCGATCTGGCAATCGAACTGTGGTGTATCGTCTTCCTGACGTCACCTGGAATACCACCGAGTTCAGCTATGGCCGCTGTAGTATTTTACAGGAGTCATAATACAGCACCTGGATAGCTGATGGAGTAAGTTGGTGTGGTGGACAAATATTGGAAACGATAAAAAAGGAAGATTGTGGATATTCTCAGCCTGATCCTGTTGTGAACTGTCGCCTTACCCTCCCGACGAAGAATTGCACCAAGTGATGTTCACTGAAAGAGTGAAAGTTGAATTCCTCTTTGCCTCTATGGGCCCGGGCAAAGATGTCACAATTTGAACAATCTATGCTTTCCAATCAAAATAGTTATCAACAATAACGGTTACTCCCAGCACCTATACGGTGCAATTTCTGGTGTAGGATGTTAAGGCTCCCACTTTTTCTAGATAATCGGCACTTGATGTCAGCCCTGCGTGACGGCCGCCTTTACCCCCAGAACAATCATCTGGTACTCACTTCAGTTAGAGGCTGAGTCGACCCAAGGCCATCAGAAGGTTTGGGTCAGTTTAAAAAATCGAACCCCCACTGGGACTTGAACCCTCGACCTTCCGGTTTGTAGCGCACTGCCTTAACCACTACGCTACAGCATGCCCCCATACATGAAATACCTTGCATAAAACCCCCTTAAATCTTTTTTTTTTTTTTGTTCTTGAAAATTTGTTATTTTGACCCCTGTGAACCAATGAAGTGAAAATAAAATTCTCTTCTACAGTGTTCTGCTCTAGGGCAGGTCTTTCACTGCAATCATAGCATTTTCATGCTATGCTTTGCATCTTTACTAGGGAAAAGTATGCAGAAATGTTAAATGGCCCCTTCACAGGCAATTTGAGCGGTATTTGATAATGGATATTCTGGGGGGAAATGCTTATTTTAGATTTTTAATTCATAAATGCACATTTTACTCCTAAATGTGGTATTAAATTAAAATTTTCCCTTCAGCTAATAACTAGTAATTAATTATTAATATTCCTAAATTAATAAAATCTCTGCAATCAATGTGTATATTTATATCTGTGTAAGAAAGTAAAAAAAAATTACAGATGAAATACAACATACAAAATTCATCGGAGAACATTTTGTTTAAACAACTCACCTCATAGGATTCATGCTTCCATGATACCGCGGTTTCAAACACAGTCGTATTCATCCTCAGCCATAACTCTGACTGACGAAATTCTTCAGCCATCAACTGTTCTATTGTCGCCATCTTCAGTGCTGCCATCTATGGTTGAATTTATGAACTTTGAAATCAAAGTAATTTCGTTAGGGATATCAAAATTCATTGATCTATCTTTATTTTCCTGAATGTATATTTTCTCCCAAACTGTCAATTCCAAAGGCTTCTCTACTTGTTTTAAAAGTTTAGCTTCTCTTCCAATTTTATGATGTTCTAATAAACTATGTGCAGCAATTTCAGATTTTTCAATTTCACAATTTCCCAAATTCAATTTAATACAACATACAAACTCCAGACAAAACAGAGAAACTCCTACATTCAACACACCCACTATCAATAATAGAAATTAGGTGTAAAGATAATCTATTGGAACAGGTATCAAACAAATGCAACATTAATCTCCAAATACTGAAACAATTGGCACTTGAAACCATATATACACGATATCCCACAACTGATTGGCTCTCCTAGACAAAAATGCCAATGCCAGAGCAGGAATATACAGTAATATTTTTAGCTTCTATATTTCACTTGGACCACTATCAACACACTACGATGGAGAGCTAGAGGCAATATACATGGCCCTTAAACAACTTTTGAACCATATTGACAAATTTAACAAGGTAGTAATACCGGGCTTCCAATATAAACCCGGACTGGCCTCACGGGGTTTCACCTGTCAGGCAGCGCTCTCTCCTCGTCCGCATTTCACTCTGCCAGCCGCTCGTCCTTGAACTAGTCAGTTTACTATCGTTCGACAAGATGAGACGTCAGCTGACATTAGAGTAGCGCATTTATGTGTGTAAATGTTATTATAAATACAAATCAGCTGGTTGCGTTCACGAGGAATTTATTTGGAACTTCCCTGGACAATTACCTCCTTCCAGATCGACAATCCACGATCTTGTGACTAAATTTGAGACCACTGGTTCAGTACAAAATAAGAAACACACGCGAAGGCATATGGTTCTCACCGAAGAAAAATTAGACGAAATTGGCGAACATTTGGAACGTTCACCACAAAAATCATTACTGAAATTAGCACAACAACGAACTACAGCGTGTCAATCTAAATGTGTTTACTCGGTATAATGCCTATTTAACTGCGGGAGGACAACATTTCCAGCATTTTCTATAAGGTAAGAAACAGTTCAAGGACGGGTGGCAGGCAGGGTGAATTGCAAGAGGAAGAGACAGCACTGCATGCCGGGTGAAACTCCGTGAGGCTGGTCCGGTTTTATATTGGAAGCCCGTTACTTACAGATTCCAAGACAGGACTACAAGGCAATTAAATCACAACATGCTGAAAATCATAAAATAAGAGAGATCCACACCCTAGTCAAAATTCTTCAAGGACTTAATAAAGAAACAGTTATACAATGGATACCGGCACACTGCCAGATTGCAGGAAATGAGACAGCTGATTTCTTTGCAAAAAAAGGAACAAATATAAAGCAAACAAACAACAATAGTATATCTACGGGGGGGGGGGCACGCCGTAGCGTAGTGGTTAAGGCACTGAGCTACAAGCCGGATGGTTGAGGGTTCGAGTCTCGTTGGGGTCAGGATTTTTAAACTGACCCAAACCCTCTGGCGGCACTATGGCCTTGGGGTAGACTCAGCCTCTAACGGAAATGAGTACCAGATGCTTGTTCTGGGGGTAAAGGCGGCCGGCTGACAACCTAGCTGACATGACATAAAGTGCCGATTGTCTAGAAAAAGTGGGAGCCTTAACCTTCTACTACCCCACGGGCCTCCGGGCCTGTTGTGGGATCACTTTACTATATCTACAGAGTGAATCATAAATATGGCTATACGTTTGATCGTGTTTTGTGATGAAAATATTACCATTACAGGAAATATAAAATTACTGTTGGAAAGGCAATTATTCAAATTACAACAATGGAATAAAACAAAACAGTGTAGAACTTAAATCATTAGTCAAAATGGCATTGAATATGCAACAGCAAATTACAATTGCTGCATGGGCAATAACGTATGCTAATGATTGTGAGGCTGCAAAATGGGCGAGATGTGAGTTCAATGTAGCATTGCAGCCGTCGACTGTGGGGATGTGGAGAAAACAACTGCTGGAAACGGGAAGGATGCAGAAAATCAAACCTCCTGGAAGGCCTCGCATTAGCATGGATGCAGAAACAACGAAGAGAATTGTGGAGTTTGAAGCAATAAAGTGACTTGCTTAGTGTTGTTGTAAGTGATTTGTTTTGTTCTATTGTTGTAATTTGAAGGATTCCCTTTCCAATAATATCATATTTCCTTTAATAATATTTTTGTCACAAAATGCGATCAAACGTATAGCCATATTTCTGAATCACCCTGTAATATTTGAGTTTGTATTCTTTAACATTCTTACCTCATAATGTAACTTCCTAATTATTTTAAAATAGTATATCTCTCCAGAATTCGAAAATCTGGATCAAGCACAAAGTCCATCAAGCCTGTAAAGAAATACATATAGAAGAAAGTACAAATAAAGCCTGGAAAATACTACTGGAGGACAAATCTTTCATTCCTGATCTACCTAGGAGGAAGTCAGTGGTGCTTTTCAGATTATTAACGGGCCATGACTGTCTGGCCTCTCATCTTCATAGAATCAATATATATCCCTAACCACACTGTACCCTTTGTAAAGATGATGCTTCCATCATGAATGAAGAACATTTGTTGAAATGTCCAGCAATTAAGAAGATTGACGCTGACCTACCATCTCAGCTCACATGTTATTATTGGGATGCCCATAGGAGAATGGAGGAAGTCCAAGCTCCTTAAGCATTGGCAACAACAACATCTGTGTAAACCAAGACCTATGTAATAAAGCCAAAGACAAAAAATGGAATATTTTAGTAAAGAAGCCAGATATTATTCCAGAAATTCCACGTAAAACTACAGTAGCAAAATTTAGACTGCTTACAGAACATGACTATTTGGCCAAACATTTATATAAAATAGGAATCAAGACGAACCCAAATTGTCCTCTATGCAACAAAGACAAAGAACATCTACAAACCTGTGAAGTATTACCTGTTGGATCCACCATAGAGAAATATTGGAGAGCAAGAATGCTAATGGCTTCATTGCCAAGGCCCAGCATTTGAAAACAACAACAACATCTGTGTAAGAGGGGATACCTGTGGGCCTTTTGAGAAATGATGATATGGTATTGCTAAAATCACATTTGATAAGCTTAGTGAAGTATTAAGTAAAAAATCCTGGCTACAACAGAATTTGTCAAATTAGCAAAATGCTCTCTGGTGATAGTGAAAAACTGTAACCGAAGAGGAAATTCACTGAAGAAGAACTGTGGTGTTTTTCACATGCACTTGTGACATCATGTGATGTAGAAAGGACATTTTCATTGTATAAACTCTTCTTCACTGACAGACGAAGGAGCTTCACTCAACAAAACCTTGCTGATCTATTGTAACAGCCAGAAATAAGCTAAGATTACCCAGAAAGAAAATAATTTATTTGATTTTATTACAATCCGTTTTTGCGTATTTAGGGCGCATATTTCTACATTGTTCATGCATATTTAGTACTTTATTTTGCATGCAAATCCGGGCTCTAATGATAAAGATTTGAGTGAAGTACTTAGGATAGACCAATGGTAAGGTTATCAACTTCTATGAGGGCTAATCAATAAAGAATGATCATTATTTTTACAGCCATAACTGTTATTTTTATGATATTTGTTAGCATAATGCTTCATATATATCACACCTTGGGAAGAAGAGGACCACAAGTGTACAAATGTCATAAATTGAGTTAAGACTACTATCTGTTAGAAAAAATTGTTACAAATTTATTTCTTTATGGCCACAAGTCATGTGCAAGAAAATGGAGACGGGATAAAATTGTGTCCAAATCAAATAGCATACGTACTATACATTTTTTAAAATTTTAATTGTTACTAGCTCAGAACTAAATTTTTTACACTTGTGGCCATCTTCTTCCCAAAGTGCGACATATAGTACAAGTTTAAAGGTCATCATCCCTCCAGGTTCCTTTCTGTGAGTGGTAAGTCAAGACATTTAAGTAAAATTTTATTAATGAAGGAATGAGTGATTTCTTATCTTACCTCATAGTTTATAGTAATATAATGTGTGATTAAAAACTATAAAAATAGTTATCTTGTAGGTCCGTCTCCTCATTTAAAACTTTGTAGGCCTTTCGGGACTAGTCCCATCATCAGCAGAATGCATTAGGTCCATACTTGTTGACCCTTGTTGGAGCACTGACTTGGTTGTGAATATTTTGTATAGAGGATTGTGTGGACTGGGTGTGTTCTCATTAAGAATCAGGTTGTTGTTGATTTCTCTTAGAGAACACACCCAGTCCACACAATCCTCTATACAAAATACTCACAACCAAGTCAGTGCTCCAACAAAGGCCAACAAGTACGGACCTAATGCATTCTGATGATGGGACTAGTCCCAAAGGGCCTACAGAGTTTTAAAACAATTTAAGTTGAGGAGATGGACCTACAAGGTACTATTTTATAGTTTTTAATCGTACATTATATTACTGTGAATTAACACCTCAACGGAAACTTACCATGAATTTTAACTAGTATCAACTCATAATTTACGTATGTTTTCTTAAACACGGGAACTGCAGTTTTCAAGAGGAAGATCCCTCCATTTTCAACCAACATTATGACTGCCGGATTTTCGTTGGAATTTCCATCTATAATGTCATCTGGTGTTGATTTGATGAACTTCGAGATCAGGTCCCATTCATCGGGAATTTCAAAATTCATGGATCTAAATTTTTATTCCCCATATTTAACTATGAAGAAAGTTTTATTATCTCACCTCATGGAATATGCAAGAATTTTATTTATAAGAATACTTTTTTGTGTAATTTTCCTCGGATGTGATGTTTCTTAGACCAATTTCGTATCCTTCTTTGGTTCCATCAGTATTTTCACAACCGTCGTTATGTCATCCTGAAGAGTCCTGCTCCCTCTGTTGGTAGACTGAAGAACCTTGAAATCAAATAATTTTCTCTGGGAATATCAAAGTTCATTTTAATATCTTCTTTCAGTTTTTTTAAATGTAGATTCTGAATTGAAAATTACTTCTTAGTGTTACTTCCCACTGTAATTTTGATTAAAAAAGAAGTCATTCTTTATTGAACAGCCCTCATATGTTTCTTAAGAATCAACTGTAAATGTAAAAGTTACAACAATTTAATCTTAAAATTAACTTGGGAGAGAGGGCATGGGAGGTCATTTGTACAAAGGTGTCAACATTGATTATATAAAATCTTATAGCACTTAAAATATCAAACCACACTTTCACATGAGAATATAAAAAATTGTCAAATATCTCACACACATCATTTAGGTACATAACTGCATTTGGTCATTTATACACAATGTTACGTACTCTACAATATGATACAATTTACAATATCAACTTATACTATCCAAGTTATAAACATCTAATAAATATACTTTTTTTTTATTAATTTTATGTATGATTTATTATAAAAGTTACTGACAAACTCGAGAACCGTAAACATTAAATTGCTGCCAAACATCAATAATAATTATTATGTTAATTAAATAAAATGATTTTCATATTTATTAAAATACAAATTCGTAACAGCTGTTTCAGTACTTATATATATTAACAAAATTCATTTGTAATCATGATAAAATTACATAATTAATAGTGAGTGGAGAACATATTTTTAACGACTCACCTCATACAATTTCAAATTTCTTTGATACCGGCGGTTTCAGACATCGTGTCCCTCTTCAGTCGCTAAAAATATTAAAATTCATCGGAGAACATTTTGTTTAAACAACACACCTCATAGGATATAAAATACAATATGGAAATTAACACGAATAAGACAAAATGCTTAACAATATCAAAAGAACCAGTAAGATGCAAATTAGAAGTGGAAAGAAAAATTATAGAACAAGGGTCAGAATTTAATTATTTAGGTGTATTAATAACAAACACTAAAAATTTAATAAAAGAAGTAAAGAAACAAGCTGATAAAGCAGCACAAATATCAGGGATCTATGAAAGATTTAATTTGGCGCAACCGAACATATGTCAATAGAAAGCAAAACCGCATATACAAAACGATAGTTCGACCAGTTATCGTATTTGGAGCAGAAACTAGGGCTGATACAACAAAAAACTGAACAAATAATAAGCACATGCGAAATGAAAATCTTAAGAACTATTCAGGGGAAAACATTATTTGATAAAATACACAACACAGAAATTAGGGAAAATGCCTATATTCAAGACATAACCAAATTTATTATAGATAGACGAAAATATTGGAAGGGTCATATAGAAAGAATGGAAGAAAAACCGGCTTGCAAAAGAGCTAAGGAAGATAGACCAATGGACGGGAGAAGAACAAGAGGAAGACCTGCCAAGAGATGGATAGACAGTGAATGTACATCCAGTACGTCTTCCTCCGAGGAGTGATTTTGGAAATAAACAGGATGAAAATCCACAAATTAAGTTTAAGAAGAAGAAGATCTCATAGGATTCATGCTTCCATGATACCACAGTGTCAAACACAGTTGTGTTCATCCTCAGCCATAACTCCGAGTCAAGAGTTATGGCTGAGGATGAACACGACTGTGTTTGAAACCACGCGTAATCATGAATCCTATGAGGTGAGTTGTTTAAACAAAATGTCTCCGATGAATTTTAATGATTATACCTAATAATGTTTACTTTCCAACATTAAATTAATATAACACTAAAAATATGTTCTCCACTCACTATTAATGATATAACCTCATAATGTTTACTTAAATATAAGGTACAAAGTACTGAAACCGTTGTTACGAATTTGTATTTTAATAAATGTGAAAATCATATAAAACTAAGTTTTATTTAATTAACATAAAAATGAATTGATTATAGTTTTTATGGTTATGTTTACTAACTTTACAGTAGTTAGTTTAGTATCATCATTTATATATTAAATTTGCTAGTATTAAATACAGAAATTGTCAGCCACGGTGGATGGATTAGAGGTTATATTCCTTGTCTCCGGTCCCAAGTTCAAATCCGGCCGGGATCAATAATTTTTTAGGATGGAAAAATCCAAAGAGCAAGTCCTCCAGGAGGGGCTTTAAGTCGTGGATTACGAGTCTGAAGATTTTCAGGTTTGTAAAAGTTCCTTAAGCCTGAATAAAGAGACCTCTAAACAAAATTTATCGACTTCCTTCATCCTAATCATCATCAGCATCAAGGATTAGACCTTAAGGTCTGTTCCGATCTCATGTTAGAATTGGTCTGTCCATCTCTAACGGGTCTTCCTACATTTCTTAATCTTATTTAACATCCTTGTATAATTTTACTAAACCCAAAGCCTGTCACTTTCTGCAGTTGAATGACGTATGAATGTTATAATCAACAATTTTTCAAAACATTAAATAAATATCCATCCACCCATAGTAATTCTGCCCAAAGGCAGGTCCTTCACTGCAATCATAGCATTTTCATGCTATGCTTGCAGCTTTACTAGGGAATTGTGTAGGTGTGGTAGCTTCCCGTTGCTTTCCACACCGGTGAAGGATGATCGTGATGATGATGATGATAAGGATGATTATGATGGCCATATGATTTTGGGACCGTTTGGGCCTTATAGTTTTCCTGACATTTGTCTTACAGGTGAGGAAAAACCCCGATAAAAACCTCACCCAGAAAAACTGCCCCGACCGGGAATCGAACCCAGGCCCGCTACATGACAAGGCAGCACGCTACCTCGAGAACCAGCGGTGGACAAATAAATATCAACGCTTTTTAATTATGATCAGTCATAATATTTTTAGATTAATCTGTGCCTGTATAAATTAATAGAGTAAATAAACTTAAAAATAGACTAAAAGCTAAGGTGGACTACGGGGTCCACTTTATTCGAATATGGAGGTTAAAGTGGACCTTTCTTGTAATGTAAAAAAGTTTATAAATTATGAAGAAGTTTCCATATTTGAATAAAATAACAATGCTATTTCATAGTTACAACACTAATCATAATCACTGTAACTAACTCATTGGTACTATCGAACCCATAAGCTCTCCATACATCCCTATTCTGAGCTGTTTTCCAATTATCCCCTGAATAATCTACTTCCCTCAAATCATAGTTAATGTTATTCTCCCATCTCATTCTTGGTCTATCAACTGGGCGTTTTCCCACAAGAAGCTTCCGTGCGCAGTCTTTCATTCCCCATTCGTGCCACATGTCCTGCCCATTGCAGTCTATGAGATTTAACTGTTATCATATCTGGCTTACTATAAAGACCATGTAATTCACTGTTATGGAGTCTTCATCTCTCTTTGGTCCAAAAATTTTCCTAAGGACTTTATTCTCAATATTCGTAATCTCCTTTCTCCCTTAAAGTAAGAGTCTATGTTTCACATCCGTATAATATAATTGGTAGAATAATAGTTTTACATATTTTCAGTGTAACATTTTTTAAAGTAGTTGGGAAGACAACGAATCCCTGTCATGCATCATACCTAGCACGCATTTCCAGAATTTAGCCTATGTTTAATTTCTTTGTGCATCTCTCATCCCTATTTGTGATTATTGTACCCATGTATTTGAATTTAATATTGGAGTTAACTGTGATTGCTATATTCTCCATTCATGCCACATGTCCTGCCCATCACATTCTATGAGACTTAACTCTTATATTCTGGCTTCCTATAAAGACCATGTAATTCATTGTTACACACTTTCTCCATTCACCTGTATGTTCATTTCTCTTTGGTCAAAAATTTTCCTAAGAACTTCATTCTCAAATATATCGTAATCTCCTTTCCTCCCTTAAAGTAAGAATCCATGTTTCGCATCCATATAACATAATTGGTAGAATAATAATAGTTTTATATATTTTCAGTGTAGAGTTTTTATGAAAGGAGTTGGGACATCAAGAGTCCCTGTAATGCGTAATAGAACAATAATGATTGTAATTAAACAAAATTCAAATTTAATCACTGTCCATCCATAGTAATTCTGCCCGAAGGCAGGTCCTTCACTGCAATCATAGCATTTTCACACTATGCTTGCAGCTTTACTAGGAAATTGTAGGTGTGAGTAGCTTCCTGTTGCTTTCCACACCAGTGAAGGATGATGATGATAAGGATAATGATGATGGCCATATGATTTAAGAGACCGTTTGGGCCTTAAAGTTTTCCTGACATTTGTCTTACAGATGAGGAAAAACCCCGATAAAGACCTCACCCAGAAAACTGCCCCGACCTGGGATCAAACCCAGGCCCGCTGCGTGACAAGGCAGCACGCTACCTCGAGACCACAGCAGTCTCAATAAAAATATGTCTGAATAGAAGCCGTCAGTTGGTATGATGGTAGTGACAGCCATTAGCCTTCAGACAAATGAGAATTGTATAAGTTGAAAGAAATGTTAACTTTTGTATCGTCGTTTGAATGGTGTAGTGGACAGCACACTTGTACGGAAAATGAGAGGTCCAGGGTTCAAACATTCATTTTTCTTTCTTAAATTAGATGCTATCCAGGATTGGAAAATGTTAATTCAAATAAAAACATTGTTACTCTAGGTATTCTCTGGTCATTTTGTGATTCAAGAATTCACGACACATAATATATTGAGATTGTCAGTAACTATTCAAAAACATAATATTACAATGTGTGTCTAAAGAAAGTCACATTTGATAAATTTATACTATTATTAATAAAAATGAAATGAGTCGTTATTCATCTCCTCTCATTCACACTATGTTCTTCACAGCACAGGACCATGGTTTCAGGAACAGTTGTTCCTATCTTCAGTCATCTTTAAAAAACTGTTGAATCTAACGTCTTCACCATCAACTTCTAAGCTGCCATCTAGTGCTGATTTGACGAACCTTTAGATCAAATCTTGCTTCCCGGGAACTTCAAAATTCATAGATCTACTAATAAATTTGTTCTTCTGAATGTATATTTTTTCCCAAATTGTTAATTCCAAGGGCTTCACCATATGTTTCAAAAGTTTTGTTTCTTTTTCAATTTTATGATTCTCTACCAAACTATGAGCTGCAATTGCTGATTTTTCAATTTTTCTAAAGTTTTCTTTTATGTATGTGTCTAAATTCCTTTTTTGTTTTTCCTATATATACTTTAATTTGATAAATTGCAGATTCTATATATATTTTTATGTTTGAATTATAAATTTGTGACTTTCTTTACAGACACGGTATATTTTTATTATAAAAGCATGCATAATATTCTTGGTAATTGGCTAGTTTACCTTTTAATATACAACATCAACATTGTATGTTACAAATATATACACGACTAAACAAAATAATATCTCTCACCGTAACAACTAATTTCAAGGTATTCAAAACTTTCTCAAATAAAATTAAATTTACATAAAAAAACAGACAATTCATTATACAAGAGAGACAAAAAAAACATATCAAATAATTAAAATAATAATTTAAACGTACATACAGGATGAATTTAACATTACCGAGTGTCTCAGAACTCATATCCATAGATTTCAAGAATTATGTGGAATTATCACCCCACAGAAAAAAGTGGTTTGTTGCAAAAGTCTCACAGAAAGTAAAATTTGTATCAACAACAATGTGGAAAGAATGAATAGTTAATTAAATTATATGAGCTAAAAACTGTTATTTTAGCAGAAAAAAACATACAAGAGGAAAATAAATATAAACTTTTCACTCCATAAATATATTGTCCTAACACAATTAAGGTTATTAACCCATCAACGTGGACATTTAAACATTGCGTTCCCTTCCCAGATGCAGAAGGACGTGTTAAAACGTCAGGACTTTTAAATATCCACATGCAGATTGCCATGTCAACATGCGTGGTACATCTATGATTTCCAAAGCCTATAACTAGGTTGTTTTACATGTTGGAGAACTTATTTTTTGTCACCCTGTTAAGGAAAGATTCCCCTTCATGTTACGACATAATTTATGACAGGGCAAGTGGAATGAGGTGGCTACTTGTAAGTGAAAGGAAATACTTTTTTTTTTTCAGCCAGACCCTCTTCTGAACATATCCTGTGCCTTATTTTTGCCGAAAAAGAATAAATATCTGTAAAGTGTCTCATTGTGTGGTCTCAAACTTTTCTTTTGAAACAATTATCGCAGTCTTTGTGAAACCGTGGCTCGTGCGTGTGCAGGAAACCAAGTGTTGTCAGAAGAAAAACATTTTAAGTTTGTCAACAAAATTTTAGATGAGGTTGATAAACATAGTGATTTAGCGTCTATATCAGATAGTGAGGATAGTTTCTTTGCACTTGACTATACACAACCTCCTCACGATATAAGTGATAGTGACATCTGCTGTGTTGACGAGGGACATATTCAGACACTTACACATGTTTTGATTGCTAAAGGGCTAGGGGGAGTGTCCACAGATTTTGTATGGCAAAATATGGACACGTTTAATTCAATACGAGAGACATTCTGTGACATCAGTGGTCCACAGTTCGATGTTTCTGGGGACATTGTTGCTATATTCGAGGAAATATTCGACCATACGTTGTTGAATATTATTGTTTAGGAAACAAATAAATACGCTTTACAATCAATATCAAAATCGACTTTCCGTGAGCAAAGGATATGTATAACCAAGGTAAGATTAGAAATATAATGTAACTAAATATAATTTATTAATAATTTGGTATATATACTAAATAAGCTCCACATAACAGATAACTACATGGTCTTTATAGGGAAGCCTGATATAATGACATAAATTAGGTCTCGTAGATTGCGATGGGCAGGACATCTGTCACGAATGGGTAATGAAAGACGTGTATGGAAGCTTCTTGTGGGAAAACCAGAGGGAAAACGGCCAGTTGCTAGACCAAGAATGAATGGGAGAATAACATTAAATATGAATTGAGGGAAGTAGATCATACAGCGGATGATTACAACACATTAGCTCAGGATAGGGATGTATGGAGAGCTTATGTCAGCACGGCCATGAACTACAGGTTCGAGAGTGCTAGTGAGTTAGTTAGTTATCTAAAATAAGTTACTGGGTGAGTAGTTTAAAAATACTACCGAGCAGATGGACTGCATGGACTTTTAAATGACCGCACAGAAGGGAGGAAGCCGGTCTCGTATATGTACGTCAAACCGCGCTCAGGGGTTAAAGTCTAGGAGATTGAGATGAGAAGATCATTTGGTTTGAATGTGTGAAGAAATACTTGGGGGAAATGCCTACACATAAGACAGAAGAATAACACAGCTCTACAAAAAAAAATTTTTTTTTGTTGCCCTGGACATCTCAGCAATTTCTATGTTTTCAAGTGCACAGTTTACAAATATTCATGAAAGTGCTGAATGTGTTCTAGTTTTTATGATTTTTGCATATCTTATATCTTAAACAGCAAACAGCTTGTTACTAATACAATTTACGTTTCCAGTCACGATTTGATTTCTGTGCATTTTTCATGCAAACAAACATCACGTGATCCCCACTCTCGCACACCTCACTCTGCACATCGGCCGTGATCTCAGTTATTTGACAAAATTAAAGTACTCACAACGTGCATCTGGATATGATAAAACAATTTGCCAAAGCGTTGGAAAAGGAAGGAGAATGTTTCAAATACATTTATAGAAAATTTCCTAAGCTCAGTATGGAAAAGTTAACAGGCAGAATATTTGATGGTCCTCAAATTTGGAAATTGATCAAAAATGCAAATTTTATCAAAGTTATGACTGTTCTAAAAAGTGAAGCTTGGAAGGGTTTTGTATTGGTAGTAGAAAATTTCCTAGGTAACTATAAAGTACCAAATTATAAAGAAATTGTGCAAAACATGTGACAAGATTCTGAGCGCATGATATGAGTATAAAGTTACACTTTCTCCACAGTCACTTGGATAGATTTCCAGATAATTTAGGAAATTAAGGCAACGAACAGGAAGAGTGCTTTCACCAGGATCTAAAGGTAATGGAGAAAAGGTATCAGGGTAGATGGGACCGTCACATGATGGCAGATTACTGCTGGTCTTTAAAAAAGAGATTGTCCCCTAAAACATTATAGAATAAAATCTTATAAAAGGCATTTCACTGAAGTATAACATGGGTTTTCGACATTTTTCTTTCTATTTACTTTGGTGTATTTTAATTTTTCAAAAAAACAATTGACATTATAAATATATGTTATATTTTTTCATATTTTCCGATTTTTGTAGTGTAAAATGAAAACAAAGATTTAAAAAAAAAGCCAGAGCAAATCTTCCAAAATCATTGATAGTTCATGAATTGTGAACATAAATATATCCAAAATTAATCTTATATCAAGGGCAACAAAACCACTGTTGACCAGTGTAATATTCGAATGGATCCTAAGAAACTGGATATTACCCAAAATATGGGTATTTTTACCAGGAATGCCAGAATTATTCTTAAATTAAAAAAATTCTAATCATATCGCCTGTTGCTTCCATTAAAAAAAAGTGAAATTATTACTGTCATAAAGATACATAATCCCAACTAATAATGGTAAAGACACTAATAAAGTATAAAATAAAAGATAAATCTCTGCCTGTAACCGTTCAGGCTGATACCCTCATCCAAAGATATAAAATGGATTAAGTTGACTGAGGATAGGGACCAGTACTGTGCAAGTGTGTATTTTGTCTATGTTGCCGTGACTTTGTAGTTATGATCTGTGCCTCCTTCCTCTTTCCTGAATATACCCTTCCCCACCCTCTCTGCACGCATGTCTTGCACGAGAGAGAAGGTCCGTGTCTAGCAACACGAGAAGTGAGGCAGTCTTCGAAGCAGTCTGCTGAAGTCTTCTCCAAGTATCGGAACCTTTTGTTTCGGCGAGGGATTCCGAGCAGCGAATCCCTTGGCCACCTTCAAGATCTACATTTGTATTTATTTGCCTGTAAAGAAGAACTGTCTTTAATTGAGTATTATTCTGGAATGTATGTTAGGATTGCTTGCTATCGAATGATTGGTATGTTTGTAATTTATTGCCTTCCTTTGGCCAGCAACCAATCGAAGGGACTATTATTATGCTTTCAAGTCTTATACGAGAATTTCCTGGAAGGTGAAACGCTGGAGGGAAAATTTTCTGTAGGATCGTAACAGGCCTTGGCCTAATACTTGGAAGGAAGAAGAAGAAGACATGTTTAAAATATGTTTAACTTTCATTATGTTTTCTATCTGGCTTACAGCAACAGTTATCACTCATTTAACACTTTATTTTGTATTAAATATACATTCATTTGTCCACCGCTGTGGTCTCGAGGTAGTGTTCTGCCTTGTCGCGCAGTGGGCCCGGGTTCGATCTCCTGTCGGGACAGTTTTTCTGGGTGAGGTTTTTATCGGGGTTTTTCCTCACCTGTAAGACAAATGTCAGGAAAACTTTAAGGCCCAAACAGTCCCCAAAATCATATGGCCATCGCAATCATCATCATTCATATTCATCTTAGATTACGCTTAGGAGTAGGGACTCTCCTGGCGCACCTCTATCATCATCATATCATCGGAGCAATGTAACCCTGCCTTCCAGGTGCCCCAACCTCAGAAGTGGGTTACAAGTACGCCATGCCAGGAGAGAACACCAGGAATGTCGAAAGACAACCTGGGACATTTGCAAAAAAACATTAATTTTAGTTATATGTCATGGATTATTATTTCTATCTTTGCAAGAGTACCTTTCTATGTGAGTCTAGCTAAAGTACGTAGTTCATTTTTGTCCAAAGTCCTCACTCACGATTATAGTCAGAATTACGATAATTTGGATAAGTTAACTTAAGCATTTAGGGCCGCATGCAAATACATTAGTCTCTGGTGAGTTGAGTTTTCCGTGAGAATGTGCAAAGTTCGAATTAGCGAGTCGCTCACTAGTCATGCATGAAAGTATTTTTTTCATAATATTGGCAAGAAATTACCCAGAATTCTCAGCGATAAAACCACTTCCGTTATTTTCGATTGCTAGAGGAACGCATTTACGTTTGTGTCCCACAAATAAAACCGTATATGACATCTACATTGCGTGATATTACGCCGATTCTCCTGTTCTTCCAGTTGAATTCTTTGGTGACTCTATCAAATTTCTCTTCTCCGCATATACTGAAAACATGATCAAAGTCTTCAAGGTCCGACATCTTGGATAAAGCAGCAAGGTTTCAAGTACATCGGTTCCCATCAGGTTGCTCACGATTCGTTCTCTGCAAAGCCACCTTGCCAGGTAGCTTACGGAATTTCGACAATTATTATCGCATGAACAGATTCTTGAGTACGCAAAACGTATTTAAATGCAACTTTCTCAGCAGAGTACATGTTGAGAACGACTTTTACGGTCTAATGCGTTCATAGATACGAGCCTTAAGGTCTTCTTCTTCTTTCCAAGTATTAGGCCAAGGCCTGTTATGATCCCATAGAAAATTTTCCCTCCAGCGTTTCATAGCATGGCCCAGTGATCTTCGTCTGCTTGGTATATAATTATAAACAGCTTTGGGATCCGATTTGAACTCATTCTTTCTAGATGGTGTTTCCAATTTAGTTGGTACTGTTTAATATATTCCAAAATTGGGTAGTCTTCAATTCTTTTAAGATATCGGTGTTCCTTTTCCGATCCCATCTTGTGTAATCCGATGTTCCACAAAGGGCATGCTTTGGGCAATAGTAAATATAATAAGCAAAAAAGCATAATAGAAGAGTCGATATTAGATACCATAGCTTCTCCTTGTGCCCGTACAGTACAATGCAGGATTATTTAAGAGATGTTTTTATTATTCATTTCTTACATCTCAATTATGGATAAATTAAATTTAAAAAGAAAAATTATACATTCAGACTTCATAGCATTTGATGTATGGGAATTAACAGTGTATATAAGATAAAAAATTGTGTTTAGATTGGGGTTCGCTCAGGTAGTTCACTCGGTAGAGCATTTGCCTAGAGTGCAAAATGTCCTGGATTCGAGTCAGTCTGAACATATAATTTTTCTCTTCAAATATTATTTAAGAGACATCATATTTGTAAGGATGTATTTTTTGGGATAAAATTTTATCTTTAAATGTTAATTATCAGTATCAATGACCAATCTGAGAAAGAGTCTTGCATTAAAATAACGTTAAACTGAAAATATACAAAACGACAATTCTTACAATTATAATACAGATATCAATCATAAATTAATTATGAGAAGACACATTAAGAGATTTTCACAAGTTAATAACTAATGAATTATATTCTATAGTTATTCTGCTCTAGGGCAGGTCTTTCAATCATAGCATTTTCATGCTATGCTTGCAGCTTTACTAGGGAATTATAGGCGTGGTAGCTTCCCGTTGCTTTCCACAACAGTGAAATGATAAGGATAATAATGATGATGGCCGGATGATTTTCGGGGATCATTGGGCCCTAGGCTTCCTGACATTTGTCTTATAGGTGGAAAAACCCTGATAAAACCTCATCCAGGAGCCTGTCCTGACTGGGAATTGAACCCGGGCCTGCTGCGTGACAAGGCAGCACGCTACCTCAAGACCACAGCTGTGGACAACTAACTAATAAATAATGAGTCTTAAAATCTCACCTCATACTCTGTGATCTTCAATCATGGAACTGCAGTTTCTGGAGGAATCCCTCCCATTTTCAGGTAAAGAAAAAACTGCAGTTTCATAACTAAAGATCACAGAGTATGAGGTGAGATTTCAAGACTCATTATTTCTTCTTCTTCTTCCTTCCAAGTATTAGGCCAAGGCCTGTTACGATCCTATAGAAAATTTTCCCTCCAGAGTTTCATAGGACGGCCCAGAGATCTTTGTCCTCTTGATATATAATTATAAACAGTTTTGGGGATCCGATTTTGAATTCATTTTTTCAAGATGGTGTTTCCAATTTAGTTGGTACTGTTTAATATATTCCAAAATTGGTGTAGTCTTCAATTCTTTTAAGATATCGGTGTTCCTTTTCCGACCCCATCTGGTGTAACCCGCTGTTCTGCGCATGAATCTCATTTCACAAGCCGTTATTCTACTTTCATGTTGTCTTTTTAGTGTCCAAGCTTCACTACCATAGATCAACACTGGTCTAGCCAAAGTGTTATATAAACATAATCTGGTGTTTTTTTGTACAAGGGATGGTTTCATAACTTGATTAATAATTCCCAAACTTTTATTATAACTAGTAATTTTTTCAGGGATATCCTTTTCATCCCAGATAGAGAGATAATATCCAAGATATTTAAATTGATTAGATCTCTCTAAAATTTTATTCTGGAGACAAATTTTACTTTATATGGGGTCTTTCCCATGAAATGCCATAATTTTTGTTTACTTGTGTTTTGCTCCTTACTTTTATCTGTAATCGATCGGGATTTCTTCCACTTACTTATACCATACTCTTTAACTTTACTATTTAACCTCTCTTGGTTAACTCTTGTTTTTTTCGACCCCAATGCTATTAAGGGCATCCGAGGGCTAGGGAGTCTTTCCTTTCTTCCATTTCTTCTTTCCTTTATTTTCTTTTCTTCTCCAGAAAAGCCTGACCAGAGGCTATAAGATGGCAGCCCCATCACTGGTCTTGTCTTCCTTTGGCCAGCAACCAATCGAAGGGACTATTATTATGCTTTCAAGTCTTATACGTGAATTTCCTGGAAGGATCAAACTAATGATGACTCATTATTTATTAGATATTAACCCACTCACTTCAAGTTTAAATGTTCAATGCATTTCCCCGAATTTAAATCACTGTAAATTATATTGTCTGTTTTCAGACATTCAAATGAAGAAAAGATAACGATATCCGAGATCTCAATAAGTGTGAAGACTGAAACACATTCCTCTACTATTCATAAATGTTAACTGGGGACATGCTGACCACATGTCACTCCTACCTCTGTGATTAACACATGTGGATGTGAGACCAGCAGTTGACAGTAAGCCAATGGCATACAATTTTTTTTTATGAGAACGAAAAAAGAAACTTTAATATTTGGGGTTTTATCAGTTATCATTCCCTTTAGCAACTTGGGTTATTTGAAACACTCTAACAAAAGTTACAGTTGCTCTCACTAACGGTAAAAATTCCAAATTCTTTATGACCTGCCATTTTCACACTGAGTGACAGAGGAGGTGTTGGGATCCAAAAATCATAGTGACTGGCATTTGAATGCCCTGTTCACTCTTAAAGTGATCCTCGTCAAAACAAAACCACGTGACCTGCTCGCTTTTCATTGGCTAATGACACCGACGTTCGTTGTAAAAGCAATATCCTTCCGCCATTCGCGCCACAATTACTGTCACTTTTGACAGGGAGATGTCGACACAGCAACAGAAGACTTGATATTTTCCACCATCTTGTTTAATGAGAATTGACTGAAGCATGACTCAAATGTATCATCCATATGTAATAAACTATTTTAAGTTGTAATTATAGTTGGTTGGTATTTAATGTCGAGCACTTGATAAAGAAATCATTCGCTCTCTTGCATCCAATATTTAGCAGAAAGGCTGGTCTCTTCTACAAAAGCTGGACAACGGAGGAGATGGTTTCTTTCCATACCATTGATTAGGTATATTTTAGAATATTTTGAATGTTATTATTTTCATTCACGAATAATAACAAGTATATTCAGTAGGGTAAAACTAAAGTAAAGTGATCCCACAACAGGCCCGGAGGCCCTTGGGGTAGTGGGGTAGTAGGAGGTTAAGGCTCCCACTTTTTCTAGACAATCAGCACTTTATGTCAGCCAGGTTGTCAGCCGGCCGCCTTTACCCCCAGAACAAGCATCTGGTACTCATTTTCGTTAGAGACTGAGTCGACCCCAGGGCCATAGTGCTGCCAGAGGGAGTATATTCAGAGGACATACTTTTAATCTAATGAAGTCAACTACTTTTTTGCGTACTTATTGCTTCTACAATGTACATCGGTGTCCATAACCAATGAAAAGCGAGCAAGTCACATAGTCTTGTTTTGACTTTAAGAGCGAACAGCATATAGTGCAAATAACAGTTCATAAGGGCTACCAAAACTTATGAAAAAATAGTTTTCTTTACAATATATCTAAAAATATGAATAGTCACATCAGTCAAAAGTATTTATATAGTAATATTAAATTCTCATTAAGTCTTCTTAAATAAGAAGCCACCAGATGGCATGTCGAACAATGTTTTGGCACTCTTGGGAATTGTATAAATAGGAGTAAAATTTGTTGGAGGCCCAGGTAGCTCAGTTGGAAAGAGCACTAGTGTATAGAACTAGAGACCTTGGGTTCAAATCCCATTCTAGGCGTAAATTTTTCTCTCTTCAAATATAATTTGTCATTCAGTGAGAATTGTTAAATTTATAATAAAAACATTGAAAAAGCTCTACTAGCTTTATATAGTAATGTTACATTCAAATTAATAGTATATTATAACGCAAGGTTGGGAAGTGTTTTTACAGAAGTGAGGAAATGATTAAAACACTTCACAAACGTGTGTTGTACATTATTTTTTGCATGATGGTGTTTTCAAAATATTAAATAATAGTAAAATAATAACATCTTTGTTGGAAATATTTGCGTCCATTATAAACAACTAACATTAACAGTCTGGCCAATATTTATATGGTAAATCCCGAAAATAATTTAGTTGAGACTACAACAGGTCATGACACCAATCAGGGGTAAAATGGTGGCAAGTACGAATTTATTGTTTTATATTGTTTCAAATAATGTTCAGTTCATTTAAAATGCAGTGATTTGTTTCGTATAATGTATATTAACACTACCTTTTGGATACATTTTTGTATATACATTGTACATAGTATACATAAAGGGCAGTAGTTCCCGCACTAGGTAGGCAATTTGTAATATTTCAGTTATTTATAGGTTGGCAACCCCGAAATTTAGGAAATTGAACTTTCAATCATGGTTGCCATTGCTGTAGGTACGACAGAATGCACTATCGTGCAAAAAAGTCTTTTTAAAATAAGATATGTTGAATAATGGTTCATAGCCTTTGCAATTCTTCGGAATTATATAACTGAGACAAAAATAACAGGCCTAGATAGCTCAGTTGGAAAGAGTGCCTGACTCCAGAATGGTTAACAGTAGTGTATAGAACTAGAGATCTTAGGTTTGTACCCCAGTCTAGGCGAAAATTGTTCTCTTCAAATATAATTTGTCATTCAGTGAGAAATGTTAAATTTAAAATAAAACATCAAAGTACAGGATTTTCTTAACAGATAGAAAATCACCAATCTGTCCTCTGTGTAAACAAGTGGAAATGGACAAGAACCATCTGGTGCATTGTACAGCTCTGCAACCCCAGCATTCCTGGCAAGATAGAGACCAAACTTATGGATTACTGATTGTGTCACAGTTCAAGACATTGTTAAATAAATTATTTGGCAAATCTAATTTAATGCCAAAAATTGTAAGAAAATCTACAATTAGGTCATGATTGTCTCTATTTTGTATAGACAATGTATGAGTCCACAAACAAATTAACTTTTTAAAAATTTATCGTCACATTAATTCAAAAACCATGTGACTTGTTTTTTACCACTTGTATAAAAATTCCACATTTATACAATTTACATCTGTATACAATACAAATATACCATATTGGCCCAAATATAAGCCGTGTTTATTTTTTAAATTTCGTACATGAAAATTATAGGTGCGGCTTATTTGCACAGCCGATAAATTTTCACAATTGTACTAGAAACTTGAAATGTAGCACACATTGCTAATTTTCTAATTTTGAAATGGAGCAACAATATTGCGCGCTCGTATTTTGAATTGCCAGCGGTCGTATGGTATATGATGCAACAATGTACCAGTCTTCATATTATGGTAATCATGCTATTTTGTATGATAGGACAGATCAGAAGTTACGGTAGTATGTTATATTATTTTTAGTCTGATCATCTTACCTCAATATTAATGTTAATTTGTTCTTGAACATGTTTCAAAACAATTCTGTTTTATTGTCAGCTTGTCCAGACTGGTTTATTTATGTTGCATTATGTTGTTGGTTGTGCAACATAAATAAAACCAGTCTGGACAACCTGACGATAAAACAGAATTGTTTTGAAACATGTCCAAGAACAAATCAACATTAATATTGAGGTAAGATGATCAGACTAAAAATAATATAATTAAAATAACCTCAAAATATCACTTCCTAAAATTAAATATTAATTACGGTAGTATGTACCTACTACAGTATTATCAACAAAAATGTGACAGGTAAATTTCTCTGCAATCTATTTTTTTTCTTTCCTTTCCCCCTTAAAATTAAGGAGCAGCTTATATTCGGGCCAATACAGTAGTTACATTTTGTCACACCCTGTAGTTTTTATACATTACATTTTCATATCATACCTTACGTATTTTGCATTTATATCATTAACATTTAAGAGAGCTAGAAACGCAATAATTTTTGTACGATTTACAAAAATTTGAGTCAAAACATTTTTGTAAATATACGAAAAAAAAACCTGTGAAAAGATGGACAAAGTTTTAGAGCATGTTTCAATTTTCAATATGATCATATGACAATATTAATAGTGAGTGGAGAACATATTTTAAACGACTCACCTCATATAATTTCAAATTTCTTTGATACCGACGGTTTCAGACAATATCTTGTCCCTCATCAGTCATGGAGTGGAAGCCATGACTGAAGAGGGACAAGATATTGTCTGAAACTGCCGGTATCAAAGAAATTTGAAATTATATGAGGTGAGTCGTTTAAAATATGTTCTCTACTCACTATTAATGATATAACCTCATAATGTTTACTTCCCAATATTAATTTAAATATATGACAATATATCCATTTGAATAAAAATACTTGCATGTAAGCTATACCAAAATGCCTATTTCCAATCAGTTTTATGAATTTTGCTATTAATATAAGCACATCGTATGTTAGCATGTCAACTTACAGACAATTCAAATGGCTCAGAGCACAAATAGACCAGAAATGATCCTGTTGTAATGTGAATAGGGTATATGGGATTTCAAACAGAATTAGATTGTCTATTCCTGGATTCCCTAAGTAGCACATTGGTTAATGTGCCAGTGCATAAAGCTGAAGATCATGAGTTCATATCTCAGTTTAGGCAGAAATTTATCTTAATTGGACGATGTTATGAATCAACTGGCTAAATTTTTTATTATGACATCAGTTTTTGATGTCTGCAGTTTTCAGGATAACGTTTTAGCACCAAACAAATTTATTTAACTTTCACAGGGAAAAAAAAAAAAACACTATGAGGTTTACCGCCAAGAAACGACTTATCACCGGTCGACAAGAGGCTACTGACGATGGAGATAAGCTCCGAAACTGCAGTCTAGAAGAAAAAGGATACGAGGCGAGATAATAAAAACATTAATTTAATTCTTACTAAACAAATTATTAGAAGAGCATTTCAGATCTTTCGCAGATACTGCATGTGTATTTAAATGTGAGGTTTTGGAATTGCTGGATGGACTTGATTATTTCACTTTAAAAGAAGAGCGGTGTATCTATGACCTGACTCTAAATCATTATTCTAATATTTCCAAGGAGTCTGTTCTAGGTGCCATTTTTTAAAAAAATTGAGATTTTGATATCTGTTGCACTAGCTCATGAAGTAAGTGTATGCACAACTTTTAACGCCAAATCTTCAAATATAGCCTTTTATTAAAGAAAAATGTAAATGCCAACAATACTATCAGAAATTTTATGTTTTGCAACAAATGACTAAGAAACCAGATCTTAATTACGCTAATCTAAAATTTGCAACTAATTAGAATTAACTGGGGTTAGTGGATTTCTACACTTTGCTTTCAGTGTTACGGTGTGCACATCTCAATCAATGATTTGCATAAATTTTTTACATGTTGTGACATGGTAACGATCACAATGTTCACATATGCATGTTGTGTTTGGGTTCTGGTAAGTCTTCACTTTATGGTTGTATCCATGCATTGCTAGAGAATTTACAAAATGGCACAGATCTTGGTTTCCATCCATGTTCTATTTACCATTACTTCTGTTGTATAAAATTTGGGCCAAATCTCTGTTGTTTTCTATCTTCTTATTCATCATCATCATCATAGTACATTCACAAATTTAGGCCATTCGTTGACCTGTTTAGGCCTCAAGAGAAATACCATCTAGAAGTCTTTTGAGTGGATGTCCTGGTCTTCTTCTTCCTGCAGGTTGATATCTTAACATTTGTTTGGGTATTCTGTGATCTTCCATTCGATGAACATGTTGCATCCATCTTGACTTATAATTAGAAATTTTTCTTATTTGTCTTAATAAAACTGAATACTTTGTGTTCTTCAAACACAGAAACTGCAGTTTTCAAAAGGAATCCCTCTCATGTACAGCCATCATTATGACTCCTCGTAATGATGGTTGATGATGGGAGAGATTCCTCTTGAAAATGGCAATTCCCGTGCTTGAAGAACACGAAGTATGAGGTGAGATTCAACTCATGTAATTAATTTTTATTAATACTAATAAAATTCATAGTTAAAACCGTTGAGGTGGAGAGTCATAAAATAAAATAAGTTAAAATATACCTTCTTAGGTATATTTTAACTTATTTTATTTTATAATTTTTATTAATTAAAAACCCCATAATGTTATTTCCCACAATTAATTTATGAGTACATTTTTCTCTTCACATAAAATATGCCATTCAGTGAGAAGCGATAAATTTAATATGTAGGATCGAAAATAAATAAATATTAATAGATGTTAAGCATTAGAATAAATAAATATTATACCCCAGCCACTGAGTCTCCGACCCTGATGTTTTCACAACAGTGTTGCTGATATGGATATTCAGTGGGAGGGGCCGCTCTATGTATGTGGTTAGCAGAAATACAGCTGACAACATCTCAGCAATTTCAAACCTTACTAGCACGCTATAGTGGCATCAAGAGCAGTGAATGGTTGTGGCAGGCATCCACTCCCATTTCAACTATTCCCTTATTGACAGCAGAGGGTGAGTTTCTCTTTTTACCCTCATACTCTGGGAGGGACTTTAAGCCGTGGGTCCTGAGTCTGAAGATTTTCAGGGTTTCTCTTTTTACCCTCATACTCTGGGAGGGACTTTAAGCCATGGGTCCCGAGTCTGAAGATTTTCAGGCTCGTAAAAGATCCTTAAGCCTGAATAAAAAGGCCTCTAAGCAAAATTTACCGAATTTTCCCGTCCTAGTACTACCTTGGTTTCCTAGATGTCAGTATGAGGCAGAACGCTGACCACGGACCACTCAAATGACATCTATACATAAACAAGTGTAACTAAATTAGTATGGTTCAAATTCTTCCCAGTAGGGGGAGAGCACCTAAATCTCTGTTAAGGGAAACATGGGCTTACTAAACGTCAGAGCCGGTGATCCAGCGGCTGGACTTTAATTGTTGTTAAGTGTTGATGTAGCATAAAATATACCTACTGATCATTAAGTCAAAAGTTTATGGCTATTAATTTCTAACCAATGTTGTTGCACCTGGTCATTAGTAAGTCAATGAGAATGGGGGACAAAAGTCTCCAAAACATGTCCAAGTGAGATAAAATGTACATTTTCAATTCAATTAGTTTGCTGTAAATCTAAAAAAGAAATATCATCACACAAGAACATTATAATTTATGAAATTTCATGTATGCCATTTTGATATCAACTCCAGTACAAAAAAAGTATAATAATATGTAATAGGTTTTTCATCAGATCTTGACATATAATATCAGAATTCTGTACAATAGCAACAAAAATCAGTACAAAAAAACATTGCCCTACTTAAATAAATTTATTTTTGTACTGATTAAACCACACACTTGGTATGGATAGAGACAATTATATAAATGTTGAATTACAGGACTCACCAATCTCAAATATGTCTTAACAGGAAGGTTTGTTTAAATATTACAAAATAAAATATCATCACTCAAGTCTTCTATAAAATTGGACTTTACAAATGATGTGGTTGTGTGAAAGTAAAAAAAGATTCAGGAAGCAGAATTTTATGAGCCAAAAGTTAAGATTGCAACATAGTAAAACTTTAGGCTCAACAGTATAAAAAGTTACCCTTGATTTTTTTCAGTTTATTGTTGTAAACTATAGCTCTTCTTCTGTATTTATTAACATTTTAAACTTTTTCAAAGAATTTGTATAATATTATTTGATAATTGTTTAGTATTTATTTGAATTTGCAAATCACAACATTATGGCACTGTTCGACAATATTGTGATGCTGACTGCTATTTTTCTCCACAGAATATATTACTTAGTCTATGGTTTTTCCGATCGCTGGTTTGGGTTATCGCTGGTTGGTACGGGTTAGGAAGTGTACACCCATTTCTAATAAATGTTTAGTAATTTTAATATTAATAATATATTTAAAATAGATTTCGGAATTTATTGTAAAGATTCGTCATTCAAATTTCACAGCTACGTGCTGCCACCTAGTGTATAAGCTGTATAAACTTTAGTACGATAACGATAATAATCAATATGTGGCAAGGAAGATAATTGATATGTCGTTCGATGGTGGGTTATCGCTAGCTCTATAAACTCTGGCGTATGCGCACTGTTGTTCTATAGGACTTTGAAAAAATATCAGGTAACTTAAAGTACTGTTTTTCCAAACTTTATTTCATATATATGTAAGAAATAACACTATGAGGTTTCGTCGCTTTTGCACCAACATTGTCAATGCAATCCAACTGATGTTTTGTGGTTGCCCATCCTGCAAATTGATTTCTGTTCCTTCTGCTAGCTGATTTATCAAATTGATTGTAAAGATTGTGAAAAAAATCATCATCATCATAGTACATTCACGAATTTAGGCCATTTGTTGACCTGTTTCGGCCTCAAGAGAAACACCATCCAGAAGTCTTTTGAGTGGACGTCCTGGTCTTCTTCTTCCTGCAGGTTGATAATATACATAAGAAAAACAAAAAGGGACTTAAATACAAGATTGAAAGAACACCTTAGAAATGTTAAAAATGGAGAAATAGAAACATCTGCAGTAGCTGTAAATGCATGGTCAGAAAAACATAGAGTTGAAACTAAGGCCAAATTACTAAAACAGTTAGAAAAATCTAAGGAACTCACAATTTGGGAGAAAATTTACATCTGCAAGAATAAAAAGAAAACCATAAATTTTGAAATTCCTGGAGAAAAAGAAAAAAATTTGATTTGGAAGTTCATCGGTCAGCCAGCAGAGAGAACAGATATCAACTTACAGGATGGAAAACTGCAAAACAGTAGTTGGAATGCATCAACACTGTCGCGAAAAAGCGACAAAACCTGGTCTACATAAAAATAAAGAAATATGAGGTGAGTCAAAATAACCAACTCAGTAATAATTAATAGTAAAACATTTTTCTTTGTTTGACTTAAAAATAAGTTGTTTATAATTCAATGAATGCCACAAATACAGAAATTGCGAACATGGAATGATAATTGTATGGGTATATAGGGGATCTTCCAAGGTTCCAAAATAAAATAAAGATTATCAAAATAAAATCAATTAATGATAGATTTTGAACAATTTTCCTTTTACTTGACATTATAAATTGGCAACAAAGCAGAGGAGACGCGTGTTATTCAATCAAAAATTATTGCAATGAATGAGAAGTTGAAACCGATCATGGCGAGGGCGGCATTTATCAATAGACATAGCAGCACGTGAAATACAGCAGCGGTGGCTTTTAACAACAAACTTTAGGCTTAGTGACAATAAGGTTTGTTTTACTTTGATATTAATTTGTCCATTTGATTTGAATCATTCTTTGTGAAAGTCGTCTTGGCAGGTGCCTGCAATAAAAAAGTAGTTGATGCGTTAATAAAGGATACTAATCCTTCTAACACACCAACTGGATCCACGAATAAAGACTTTTTACCTGCAATTACAGGAACTGTGTCGCAATTTTGTAACCTGCAAATAAGGAGCTTTTACTGTTAATAGTGAGTGGAGAACATATTTTTAACGACTCGCCTCATATGATTTAAAATTTCTTTGATTCTGGCGGATTCAGACAATATCTTGTCCCTCTTCAGTCATGCTTCCACTGACTGAAGAGGGACAAGATATTGTCTTGAAACCGCTGGTATCAAAGAAATTTGAAATGATATGAGGTGAGTCATAAAAATATGTTCTCCACTCACTATTAATGATATAACCGCATAATTTTTACTTCCCAATATTAATTTAAATATAACTTTTACTGATGTTTTTATTATTGATTTAACATTTCTCACTGAAAGATAAATTATATTTGAAGAGAAAAATTTTCGCCTAGGCCGAGACTCGAACTCGGGATCTTTGGCTTGCCGGGCCAAATGCTCTACCAACTGAGCTACCGAGGCGAGTTATGATCTTAACTAAGAAGCCGGAATATGCAAAGATAGAAGCAATGGTTTCAAAAGCATTTGGCGAGAGGGAATTACAACGTATATAAGAGAAAAATTTGCGTCTAGATCGTAACTCGCATAGGTAGCTCAGTTGGTAGAGCAAGCCAAAGGTCCCGAGTTCGAGTCTCGGTCTAGGCGAAAATTTTTCTCTTCAAATATAATAGCTTTTACTATTACGAAAATTAATTTGATATTACATATGTTACATTTGTATTAAGGTCCACACTATTAGTGTAGTTGGTAAAGGCAATATGCTTACAAGCCAGGTCACAGGTTCAGTTCCCAAGAGGGCCAGAATTTTTTAACTGACTTAGACCTTCTGGTAACACTACGTCATTTGGATCAAGTCAACTATTAACAGAAATCAGTAACAGATGCTTGTTCTAAGGATAAAGGTGGCCATCACAAAACATCTCATGTCAATTATCTGCAAAGGATGGAGGTTTAGGGTCGCATGTAAATACATTAGTCTCTACTCAAATTACTTCTAATCACTGGTGAGCTGACTCACCGTGAGCAATTGCTGAGATCGAATTAATGGCCGACTTACCGGTCATGCATGAAAGTTGACGTTTTCGTAATATTGGCAACGAATTACCCAGAATTCTCAGCGATAAAACCACTTCCGTTATTTTCGTCTGCTATAGAGGAACGCATTTACGCTTGCATCCCGCAAATAATACCGTATACAATGACGTCTGCATCGCGCAATATTACGCCGATTCTCCTGTTCTTCCAGTTGAATTCTTTGGTAGACTCTATCAAATTCCTCTTCTCCGCGTATACCGAAAACATGATCGAAGTCTTCAAGTGGATAAAGCTGCAAAGGTTTCAAACTACATCGGTTCCCTTCGGGATTTTCAAGATAAGTTTCTATCTTGAGCTATGATCTTAAGGTACCTCGTCAGGTAGCTTACAATTATTATCGCATGAATAGATTTCTGAGTAAGCAAAATGTATTTGAATAAAACTTTCTCAGCAGAGAAGACGCCTTTTACTGTCTAATGCATTCAAACAATCGACCCTTAATTTCCTACTAGAGTCTACAGACTGTAGTACAATCACTTCCCTTTCATTTTATAATCATGTAGCTTACAGGGAGTTCGGCCACTGTTGAACTGTTCTACCATTTACTTTTGCATTAGGAAATAAATAACATTCCATTTACATCAATTTTATAATATTTATGTTGCAAACTTAACTTTTACGACACAAAAATCTTTTCCTTAGTAATGATTGTGCTGTACAGAAAACAAATTACTTAAAAATCTTTCATTATATTCTCATTTGACTGCGAATCCTGATAGAGAAATTCAAATTCTTACAATATAATTTTAAGAATCAATATTAGACAATAGCTTTAAAAAATTATAGAGGACATCGTAAAATTGGCACCATGGTTAAGTCTGGAAGCACATTAACAAGAAGAATTAACTAAGTAAGATTCCCTTCAGTCTAACTACGGTTAATCTTAAAGAAGCCAGATATGTTTATAATAAATACATTATTAATCATGAGCTGCTAGTTAATAATCACTTTCAAGCTAAAATTAACTAAATCTCTGAAATCTCTAATTTAGTGTCACTTTTTATAAAAAAAAATATCACAAGTTTCTTGATAAATCACAAATTATTTAAAACTAGCATAATATTTAAACAACGACCAGCTTCATGGGTTAGTCATCAGAGTTTTTGACTACTGTTCATGAGGTCCCAGGTTCAATTCCCTGTCAAACCATAGGAATTTTTCTTTAAAGGGAATCCATGGTCTGGAATTTAGGTTAAGAACTCTCCTGGTGTTTCATTATCATTTATCACCCATCATATCATTGGGGTAACATATCTCTGCCTTCTAGGCGCTCCAACTTTAGAAGTGGGTTGCAATTAAGCCAATGCCAGGAGAGAACACCACAAATGTCAAAATGACAACCTGGGACATTCAATTCAAAAAATAAAATTAAACAATTGCATTTATTTTTAAGTGCATTTTAAAGTTAGTGTATTTAATATTTGTTAAAAATTTAATTACAATATATATATATATGTATTTTTGTATATACAGTTCAACCTGCTTTATACGTAACTCATTTCTGTGTAATTCATTTTTTATGTATATTAAACTTCAAGTTCATAAAATCGACACCAGATGACAATTTGGAAGATGGTGGTAACAGCAAAATTTAAACAGTTGAAGTTGACTGAAGATAATGGCAAATGGCCTTTGAAACCAGTATTGTGGAAACACGGAACTTTATAAGATGAGATATAAAAACATTTTATCCAACTCATTTATAAATCATACGTAAATGTTTGTAAGTCCCAGTTAAGTGTGGTTGAAAATTAACACAATTAAACCTTATTTGTACGTAATTCGGGGTTATAAGTATCAAACTTCATAAAATATTAGTATTTGAAGAGAAACATTTATGCCTAAATTGGATTTGAACCCAAGGTCTTTGGTTCTACATACCAGTGCATTTTTAAAAAAAATCCACAAAAAAAAAAAGAAAGAAAGAAAGAAAAACTTATGAACTTCGAAATTCCCAGGGATTCTGATTTGATCCAGAGGTTCATCGATCCGCCAACAGAGGATGGAAGAAGCAGTTCTCCTGATTGACATTACTGATGATGAAGCTGCCTAAGCTTTGAAAACCAATATAATTAGAAGACTGGATATGAGGTGAGGTATAAAACATTTCAATTTAAATTAAATCTCGTAGTGATTTTTTTTCTATAAAAAAATTCAATAATAATATATTCTTCTGGTGAGAAGTGATACATTTTATAAGATTGACTATGCATTCTTTTTTGTCTTTAGAAAAATATTTTTAATATGCATTCTTTTTTATCTTTAGAAAAATATTTTCTCTATCTATCTTCGGGTTTTTACAGCTGCTGCCGTCTTCCCGTGCCAAACCTCCAAAGCCTACGGACTTGGCATCTTCGATGCTTAGCCCTCTAGCTTGCATTACTGTCTTCATGTTTTCCTTCCATGTTAACCTTGGTCTCCCTCTTTTCTTCTTTCTGTTCAGATGCCATTCATATAGTTGCTTTGGCCATCGCTCATCTTCCATTCTTAAGACATGTCCTAACCACTTTAATTCCTTCTCCTCAATTCTTTCAATTATGCTTTCTTCTGCTTCCATTATGTTTCTAATTTCCTTATTTGTGACACGTTCTAATCTAGACTTTCTGGCACTTCTCCGTAAACAATCCATTTCTAGAGCTATTAGTCTATTCTTGTAGTACTTATTGATTGTCCATACCTCACTTCCATACATTGCAACAGTTTCCACCAATGTTTTACCAATATATTTTTTTGAGAAAAATATTTTTAATATCTAATAAACTTATATATAATTCATTATTACTTTCACCAATAGTCTATCAAAAGAGATAAAAATGCTAAAAATATTTAACTAAATCTGATTTGCGAGTAATTTTGAATTGTAAATATTCTTTCCTCTTCAACATGACATATTTATAACTAAGGTTCAACTGTAATACTTCCTGGTGGGGCAGAAAATAAGGTCGTATCCTTAACCGTGTCAGTTTAAATAAAACAATTTTTTTCTATTATTATAATTTCACATAGTCATAATGTAAGGAAAAACAAGATGCACCTACTCATAAAAAACTGTTCAATGATCTAAATAATTTCTACATATTAAAAGTGAGTGGAGAACATATTTTAATCGACTCACCTCATATATTTTCAAACTTCTTTGATACCGACGGTTTCAGACAATATCATGTCCTTCATCAGTCATAGCGTCCACTGATAAAATTCTGTGATTGTTGATTTCTTTAGTGACATCACCTCTTGTGCTGCCATCTTTCGTTGGGATTATAAACTTTGTAATTAAATTTTTATCCACCGGAATATCGAAATTCATTCAGAAGAATAAATATCAACCTGTGAATTTCGATATTCCGGTGGATAAAAATTTAATTACAAAGTTTATAATCCCAATGAAAGATGGCAGCACAAGAGGTGATGTCACTAAAGAAATCAACAATCACGGAATTTCATCAGTGGATGCCATGACTGATGAAGGACATGATATTGTCTGAAACCGTCGGTATCAAAGAAGTTTCAAAATGTATGAGGTGAGTCGATTAAAATACAGGGTGGACCGCTCGAATGGACCTAATTTCAATTGCTTGTTACTGGCAAACGGTTGAAGATAGAAACTTAAAACAACGTTCATAGTACAGAAAAACTCACCAAGTTTCGAATCCTGTCGGTAGATGGCACAAAGATACGTTTCTCGTTCTTAGATTTAATTGTTTGTGAAAATGGCGACTCCGCAGATGAAAGCGCAAGCTGTTTTGTGGTATGCGGAGTTTAAATCAATCATTAGAGTTCAAAGGGAGTTCCGGCGTGTGTTTAACCGTGATGCTCCAACTGCTAGAAGCATAAAGAAGTGGCGTGATACATTATTAGCTACAGGATCTGTGTTGAAGAAGCATGGTGGTGGTTGCAGAGCATCCGATGAAATGGTAGCAAATGTTCAAGCCGCATTTGAGCGAAGCCCCCGGAAGTCATTAAGAAGAGCTTCGCAGGAACTTCAAATACCAAAATCGACATTACAACGGATTGTCCACAAACGCCTCAAACTGCACGCATATAAAGTGCAGTTAGTGCAACGTCTGGAGCCGAATGACATGCCGAAACGAGTGGAATTCGCCAATACGATGCTGGACCGTCTCGGCGCTGATCCTGACTTCATGACCAAGATTTTCTTCTCGGACGAAGCCACTTTCCATTTGTCAGGCAAGGTAAACTGGCATAATGTGCGGATCTGGGGATCGGAGAATCCTCACGCTATTCAAGAGCATGTTCGTGATAGTCCGAAGATGAATGTTTGGTGCAGTTTGTCACATAATAAGGTCATTGGACCGTTTTTCTTCGCCGAGAAAACTGTTCGTGGTACCACATATCTTGACATGCTGGAGCAGTTCTTCTTTCCACAAATTGAACAACTGCAGCCTAACATCGTTTTCCAGCAAGATGGTGCTCCTCCCCACTGGTCCAATGAAGTTCGTACGACTTTGGACAACATTTTCCCTGGCCGTTGGATTGGTAGGGGAGGACCAATCGCGTGGCCCCCGAGATCTCCCGATTTAACACCACTGGATTTCTTTCTCTGGGGCTATGTCAAAGATAAAGTTTACACCACCCCAGTCAAAGACCTTCGTGATCTTCGTGAGCGCATCATAGAGGCTATTGAGAACATTCCAGAAGACATACTCCAACGTACTTGGCAAGAAATTGTTCATCGCTTTAATATCGTCACAGTGACTGCTGGGGCTCATATAGAGATGTGGTGATCTGGATATCACAACTTGGTGAGTTTTTCTGTAATATGAACGTTGTTTTAAGTTTCTATCTTCAACCGTTTGCCAGTAACAAGCAATTGAAATTAGGTCCATTCGAGCGGTCCACCCTGTATGTTCTCCACTCACTATTAATGATATAACCTCATAATGTTTACTTCCCAATATTAATTTAAATATAATTTCTACAAATATTTAAAAAATATATATATATATAATTTCAAAAGATGCTAATTATTTTAAAATCTGCATGATGATGTAACAAGTGTAGAAAGCCTTAGGCCTACCATATGGATGCTGGTCTCACATCCACATGTGTCCCAACATATAGCTGAATGATTTTCAAAATTCACTGATTTTGTGACAATATCCAATGTCAAGAGAAAAATAAGGAAACTTCATTTTGTTATTGGAAGAATAAGAAGGAGCAAGTGTACCAAAATATGATTCGCAGGTACAATGTGTGCAACAAGATTGAACTGCTGCTGTACTGGATAAGAACTAACAACAATTAATATACTGACTTAGGCTTTCACGGCCAGAGTTACTATGATGATCTTGAAGAAGATTTCCGAGCTGTAGGTCATGGTCTCAAGGCTTGAAGTTCCCCCACGTTTTGCCAGAGACTGCATCTGGCATCCTCATCCCTTGGGGAAGCCAGATGCAGTCTCTGGCGAAACGTCAAGCCTCAAGACCACGGCCTACAGCCCAGAAATCTTCAAGATAATCATAACCACAATTATATTTTTAGCACTATTGGATATGGTAATGTTCCATTCCATAGTAATTCTGCCCAAGGGCAGGTCTTTCACTACAATCACAGCATTTTCATGCTATGCTTTACTAGGGAATTATAGATGTATATTCCCGTTGCTTTCCACACTGGTGAATGATGATAATGATAAGGATGATTATGATGGCCGGATGATTTTCGGGGACCGTTGGGCCCTAAACTTCCTGACATTTGTCTTACAAGTGAGGAAAAACCCCGAAATAACCTCACCCAGGAGCCTGTTCCGACTGGGAATTGAACCTGGGCCCGCTGCATGACAAGGCAGCATGCTACCTCTAGACCACAGCGGTGGACAATTGTAATGTATAAGAGAAAATCTGCATTCAGGTTGGAGGCCTTAGGATAGCTCAGACGGTAGAGCATTAGCTTATAAATGCTAAAGGTCCTGGGTCCAAATCCCATTCTAGGCATATATTTTTCTCTTCAAATATATCAATATTTCTGAAATTCATTGTAATCTCAATTGAGGTTAAAAAAATATTAATATATTTACCTTTTTATATCCACCTTCCTCAATTAAAATGGATTTTTGTTTAAAAAACTTTAGCAATTTGTTTAAATTCATGAAGGCCTTTCAAAACATGTTTCATCTTTGGCATGTTATTTGATACTGATGTTAGCGTATAAATTATATAATGGATTCAGGTCTGTCTGCCAACATGTTTTGAAAGGCCTTCATGATTTTAAATAATTAAAGTATTTTTTTAAAAAAAATCCATTTTAATTGAGCAAGATGAATATAAAAAGCTACATATATTAATATTTTTAAAAATTTATTGAAATATAATTTGTCCTTCAGTGAGAAATGTTAAATTTATAATAAAAACTAACCACAATGTCAAATACAGTAGAAAAGTTTAGTTAGTTTTTAGATCCAATCCAGAACTAAGTAAACTAAACACAGCTAGTTTTAAAAAAGCAATTAAATTAATTATTTTTAATTCATTAATTAAGTGAATAAAATTAATCATTCAAATATTTTTAAATAATAAATATAAAACATCTATTTTTTGCTTATATTATTATAAATCAATATATTAATAATTACTTTCTTCTGTATTATTGGTTACAACCCATTACATTATATGGTTTATATTATTTTATGTATATCATTCTCCATTCCATTAATTATTTTGTTAGAATAAGTCTTATTCCCAATACATTATTATTTTTATTTGTATGTGTCATAATTTATGTAAAAATGAAACTGGCCCCCTAACTTTAAATGCATATATTCTATTTGTATTATTCATGCAACTGAACTGAGCACGAGCACTTGCTCATTCGGGTGTCAATACTGTATATAACATTTATTTGTAAATAAAATTTATTCTTCTTAAAAAATAAATATATAAACAATTATTCTTACAGTGACAAAGTGTAGGTACCCATACAAAAGAATACTTTTGAGATATTAAAAATGGTGAAATTGAAAAATCAGCAATTGCAGCTCATAGTTTCTTATAAATTCACATAATTGGAAAAGAAAACTAATTAAAATATTTAGAGAAACCTATCAAACTAACAGTTTAGGAAAAAATACATATTCAAAAGAACAAATACAAGTACATGAATTTTGTGAAGTTTGCAGTGAGTAAAATTTGATCTCGAAATTCATGCAACCCACTCCAGATGGCAGGTGGAATGGTGGTGTTGATGACTCAATTTCAATAGTCTGAGTTTAGCTGATGATGGAGGTGATTGCCTTCAAAACTAGTCAGATGAGAAATAATAGTATATTATGATTCAAGGTTGGGAAGTGGTTCTTATAGAAGCTATCGCTCAGTTTATAATTTCTGAGATTCTGTAAAACGCTTCACAAAATGCATTGAACATTATTTTTTGCGCGATCGTGTTTTCAAAATAATAAATAATATTAAAATAATAGCATCTTTGTTGGAAATATTTGCATTCATTATAAACAACTGACTAACATTAACAGTGTAGGCAATTGTAATCAATGGTAAAGAGAAAAAATATGTTTATTAGTTGAAACTACAGCAGGTTGTGACACCAATCATTAAATAAAATGGCAGCAAGTACATGTTAATGTTATTCGTTTTTAAATATCTTAATGATGTACAAATTATATTTGAAAAGAAAAATATACGCCTAGACCGGGGTTTGAACCCAGGACCTTTGACTCTTGTGTCAATGCTCTTCTGGTCTAGGCGCATATTTTACTTTTCAAATATAATTTGTCCATCATTAAGATGTTTAAAAACAAATAATATTAACATTGAAAGAAGCACTACTGGCTTTATAAGTAATGTTTAATTTCCCAATAAAAAGTCCTCTTAATAAAGAAGCCCGCCATTTGCAAAAATCGTAGCAACGGCTCGTATCATTTGGGGTTAGGGAATTAACAATGTATAAGAGAAAAATACGCATTTAGATTGGAGGCCTAGGTAGCTCACATGGAAGAGCATTGACATAGTCAAAGGTCCTGGGCTCAAACCCCGGTCTAGGCATATATTTTTCTTTTCAAATATAGCAAGTACATATTTATTGTTTTATTTGTTTCAAATAAAGTTCAGTTCATTTAAATGCAGTGATCTGTTTCGTATAACATATATTAACACTACCTTACGGATATATTTTTGTATATACATTGTACATAGTATACATAGAGGGCAGTGGTTTTACTTTCCTCACTTGGTTTGTGATAGGTAATATTACAGTATAGTTATTTAGGTTGGCAACCCCAAAATGTAGGAAGTTGAACTTTCAATCATGGTCGCCATTGCAGTAAGTACGACAAAACGCACTCATACAAAAATCATATTTATGAGGTGAGGTGTAAAAATTTCTGATTTAATTATGAAATAGTAATTATTTGCCTCACAGTGTTAGTCCTCATTAAAATTTGATTAAAATATACAAAATTTTAATTTCACACAATCTTCAGAGATATTGACAATTTGTAAAATACTACACAATGTTGGGAACTACAAAGAAGTGTTGCCAACTTAAAGTCTTCAAGCTGGAACACTAATATTAGTGCTAAATAAGATTATGTTATTACATATAAATCTAATTTAACAGCTAAAAAATTATCATCGTATTTGATTACACTGGTCAACATGATTTTTGTCTCATGAGTACCAATATTTGTACTTAATACAGTTTTTTATCATGTTTTCAAATATGTATTCGGAATTTCTCCATCACCCACAGTTTTTTCATTTCAATTTTTCAATTAATGGATTTAAACAATTACTTGTTTAATAAAACTAGATTTCTTCTTGAAAAATCTTGGCACAGTGAGTGATGAGCACGGGGAACACTTTCATCAGGAGATTTCAGCTATGGAAAAGATATCAAGGCAAATGGAATCGTAATATGCTGGCCGATTATTGTTGGATCAGCAAGAGAGATGCTCACAGACGAAATATAGCAGAAATATTATAATTACAAAGAAATAAACGTTATCTCAGTTAAAGCATAAATTTATTGTGACGACGTTTCGATCTCCTTATGTGAGATCATTTTTAAGACAAGGTTGTTTATAAATTTATTGTGTCGATGTTTCAATCTCCTTATAAATTTATAAACAACCATGTCTTGAAAATGAATCTCACATAAGGAGATTGAAACGTCGACACAATAAATTTATGCTTTGACTGAGATAACGTTTATTTCTTTGTAACTATAATATTAATTACTCTCAGTGAAAAATGATTTTAAAAAAGTATAATATATAATATAGCAGAAAATCGTCATTTCTTACTTTCTAGGTGAGTCTGAATGTTCGAATATTGTGTAGTTACAAATGTAGAAAATATCAAAGTGTTTGAAATAATTATAAATGCCTGTCTCTCGGAAACCTTGTGTGATGGAGAAAAATTGACATCATATTTGAATTCAGGAGAAAAAATACTATCAGAATCACATATTTTTCTTTCTGAGACAAAAAGAAGTTTCTTATGTATAAGACATACCCCAAAAATTACATTAAGGGAAATTTTCTATTAAAAATTAGCTTTTAAAGAAAAAACATACCATAGTTAATAAAATAATTTCTCTCTCTTTAAAACTGTCAATATTACGTACATGGACTAATTTTATTGTGTGTATGTGTGTGGCATTTTTGTTGAAACAATTCCAATTTCCACTTTTGACATTTTCAATTATTCTAATTATATATCCCTTACAAATATCTTTCATTAATCAAACATCTTTTTATAAATAACATGAAAAAAAAGAAGTAAAAATATTATTAATAGTGAGTGGAGAACATATTTTTATCGACTCACCTCATATGATTTCAAATTTCTTTGATACCGACGGTTTCAGACAATATCATGTTCCTCTTCAGTCAGGGACATATTGTCTGAAACCGTCGGTATCAAAGAAATTTGAAATCATATGAGGTGAGTCGATAAAAATATGTTCTCCACTCACTATTAATGATATAACCTCATAATGTTTACTTCCCAATATTAATCTAAATATAAAAATATTATTGTTTTTATCATTAATCTCTTGGTGGACTATCTCATTTTTTTTAGGATTCCTATCAAAATGAATAACTATTAAATTACAACTCACCTCATATTTTTGTCTTCTTTTTAGGCTGGTTTTGGAGACTAAACAATCCTCCATTATCAGTTTGTATTCAATTGTTGTTCAGTCATTGGTAATTCAATGATTCCTTCTCCGTCTGTTGGTAGACCGATGAACATCCAAATCAAATCATATTCCCCGGTATTTCAAAATTCATTAATTGATCTTTTTTTTTTTTTGAATGTAGATCTTTTCCCAAATTGTGAGTTATTTACAGTGTATTTAACTTTCACAGGGAAAGAACACTATGAGGTTTAATTTAAGAATTAGATAATGTTTTTATTGACGATTTTATTATTAATTTAACACTTCTCATTGAAGGATACATTATATTTGAAGAGAAAAATTTTCGCCTAGACCGGGACTCGAACCCGGGACCCTTGGCCCGGAAAGCCAAGGGTCCCAGGTTCGAGTCCCGGTCTAGGCGAAAATTTTTCTCTTCAAATATAATGTTTTTATTACCTCACCTCATATCCATTTTCTTCTATACTGCAGTTTCGGAGCTTATCTCCATCATCAGTAGCCTCTGGTCGACCCATAACACCAGTCGACCAGAGGCTACTGATGATGGAGATAAGCTCCGAAACTGCAGTATAGAAGAAAAAGGATATAAGGTGAGGTAATAAAAACATTAATTTAATTCTTTATTTACAGTGTGTCCAATAAGTTACAAATATGAAATTCCCAACCATTTTCTGTTTTTTTTTCATGGCATCAAAGAATAATTCTCGATTATTAACGAGTTGTATATTATGACTCACCTCACATTTCTTTATTTTTTATGCAGACTGGTTTCGTCGCTTCTGTCTACATAAAATTCAAGAAATATGAGGTGAGTCAAAATTTACAACTCATTAATAATTAAAAGAAACCTCATAGTGTTCATTTCCTACATATATTTAATTAAATAATTCTCAAGTTTTTTAATGCTAAATTTAATTAATTCTAGTAAAGCTATTTTGTAAAAATCTTTTTTTAAATATGTGTAAGTAATAAAAAATATAATTCATAACTATGTGTGTTCAAGTATTGTTTTGTACTGTGATATTGCATTGGCAAATGCCAGCATTTTTTTAGCGGCAGCAGCTTGACTCCGCCATATGTATGCTACAATTTCATAAACATTTCTTCTAAGAAATATTGAATTGAACTTTTATAGGAATAAATCACTATGAGGTTTAACTTAAGATAAAATCAAATGTTTCATATCTCTCCTCATATTGATCTTCTAAGGAGATTGCGATTTCAAGACCATAGCGGTCCCATCTTCAGTACTATCTTGACTGATGTTATGTCGATCAGAAGAACCGCTTCTTCTTTCCTCTGAAGGTTTATCAGTCCACCAACAGAGGGAAGAAGAAGTGGTTCTTCCGATCGACATAACATCAGTCGTCAAGATGGTACTGAAGATGGGACCGCTATGGTCTTGAAATCACAATCTACTGAGAAGATTAATATGAGGAGAGGTATGAAACATTTGATTTTATCTTAAATATTTGAATATCTGTAAATATTTTTAAAAATATAGTTGTATATTTAGACTCACCTCATATTTCTTGAAATTTCAATAAATATACAACTCAAAGATAATTAAAATAAATCTCATAGTGTTACTTCCTACATATATTTAATAAGATTGTGATTTTTTTATTTGAATACAAGATAGATGCACATATCTTTACGAATTCCCATCTATTTCCAAGCTGCTTTCAAATTCCCAACTACTGACACCCTGATTTAGTATTTTCTATTTAGGTAGAATTTTTTATCACTCACTTCATATTGTTGTTCTTATTTGACTATAAACTAGTTTCGGAACATAGTTTCTGTTCCATCCTCAGTATCGTCACAACCGTTGTTCTGTCGTCTTGAAGAGCCATCTTTCGCTCCTTCCATTGGCAGACTGAAAAACATCGAAACCAGATCATTCTCCCCGGGAATTTCGAAGTTCATCAATTTCTTCTTTTTGATCTTTTGAATGTAGATCTTTTCCCAAACAGTAAGTTCTTTTGGTTTTTCTATTAGTTTTAATAATTTAGCTTCCTTCTCGATAACATGTTTTTCAGAGCATGCATGGGCAGCCACTGCAGATTTTTCTACTTCCCCTTTCTTGACATTCCTGAGATGTTCTTTCACTCTTGTTTTCAAATTGACCTGGTTTCGAGGTTTTTCAGCCTGCCAATGGAAGGAGCGAAAGACGGCTCTTGAAGACGACAGAACAATGGTCGTGACGATACTCAGGATGGAACAGAAACCATGTTCCGAAACTAGTTTGTCAAATAAGAACAATATGAAAATTGAGTGACAAAAAATTCTACCTAAATGAATATACCTCATAGTGTGAATTCCTAAAATAAGTAATTTTCTATTTGTCTAATTAATTTTGCCTTTCTATCAATTTGAGTGTTTCTTATCAAGCATGAGCAGCTACAGCAGATTTTTGTATTTCCCCATTCTTAACGGAAGATAAAATATGAGGCAAGGTGTAATTTAATAATAATATTTAATTAATATACCTCATTAGTGTCACTTCCTACAAATTTTAAGTAATTACTCTCTTTATATTGTTTAATTTTGTCGGACCCATTCCAGAACTCATGTCTCTAATTCCAGCCACTTTGCATTTTCTCCACACTGTGCTATCAGGATACTCGAACATGCTCCCAAGATCTTGAAAGAGAAAAAAACTAGAATGTGAGCAGCAATGAAAAATAACAATACATTTAGAAGTCTACGCTTACCTTGGTTGTATAACTCACTGTATCTATTTTGAAGACAAACAGAAAAAAATTGTCTTGTACAATTTTTATTTAACTTTCACAGGGGAAAAAACACTATGAAGTTTAATTTAAGAATTAAATTAATATTTTTATTACCTCCTCATATCCTTTTTAAAAATATTAATTTAATTCTTGACAAATACATTAATAAAATCAAGTAATGGTGCAAAAATATTGATGTTGCTCTTTAGATATCAATGTTAAGATGATTTGACTATATTATGTTTAACTAATCAAGTAATAAAAATTTATATACATGTACATTCAGATAAAATATCATATATAATAATTATTATGATTCATTCATTAATTTGATGTGAATAATTGATAATTATAGATAATCTTTTAAGAAAATAAATAACTTGCATTCATTTATCTGGGATAAATATAATTCTTTTAAAATAAAGCATTGATTTCTGCTTATAAGTGTAACGAAAAAAATTAACATAACTTAGTGAATAATACTTTATTTTAGGAAGTGATATTTTGAGGTTATTTTAACTAAATTATTTTTAGTCTGTTCATCTTACCTCAATATTAATGTTGATTTATTCTTGAACATTGAGGTAAGATGAACAGACTAAAAATAATTTAATTAACTTAATGACTTAGTGAATTTATAACAATTTATGCATAATTAGCATAACTAGAGATTTTTTTTGTTGCCTGAACTGAGTTGAACCCAAAATCTCTAGCTTTACATGTTGGCACTGTAGTACTATTTAGCAATTCGTGCAATTCCCAGGCCAAGCATAAATTTCTCTCTATTTAATCCTCACGTCCCAGTAACAGTGAAACTTATATTAAATTAATGTTGGGAAGTAAACATTATGAGGTATAAACATTAAAATTCATCAGAGAACATGTTTAAACAACTCACCTCATAGGATTCACGCTTCCATGATACCGCGGAGTTATGGCTGAGGATGAACATGACTGTGTTTGAAACTGCGATATCATGGAAGCATGAATCCTATGAGGTGAGTTGTTTAAACAAAATGTTCTCTGATGAATTTTTAACAGTGGAACTTCATTCACAATACAATTGAGTTTTTTCTAAATCCAGAAGATATTATGATGGTATTTACAGTTGTGCTACAAGCTAATCCTGTAAGTAATATATAGGGTCTTTCATTTTTAAAAATGCAATAATTAAGTCAAAAATGCATCAAAATAATTTTTTTTTTTTATTTTCATCGACATACAGTGTGGAAAATTATATCAGGCATATGTTGTCCACCTCCACTGTCTCGGCAGGCAGTTACTCTGTCTATGAAGTCTGTGATCTCAATTCGTGGCGACTTGGAATGAGGCGAGTCAACATTACTAAATCATTAATAATTACATAAATTCAAACTGTTTCCACGCCATCACTATCTATGAAAATATATACAAATAGAGATAACCCACCTCAAGAAATGATTAACATCACATAGCCAAAGAATTGGCTGAGTAGCTCAATGATAGAGCACCAGCACATAAAGAGAAAGTCTTGGATTCAAATCCCAGTACGGGTTAATTATTTTTTTCTTTAGTAATGTTAACCACTGCATACAGAGAGAGCTCGACAGTGTGTATTAATTTCTATAAATTACATTCACAAGATTACAGCTCAGTGTAAAATCCATCACATCTTCTTCACTTCAGAAACTACCCAATTGTATTTAAAATTAAGTTTTGCTACTAATGGAATGAATGGACAGCTGAAGAGAGAGAAATTTATGCATGGCTAGGAAATTGCCTGAATAACTCAATGGTAGAGTGTCAACGTGTAAAGCCAGAGGTCAGAGGTTCAAACATCAGTTCAGAAGGAAATTTTTTCTCTTTAATTTTGTTAGCCATTGCTTAAAGATGGCTTATGTGTATTTAATTATTTTTAAAATAAAAATTCTTTTTATTATGAGATTGGATCAGAAAAACATGCCTCACTCCTTATTTTGTTTTTAAATAAAATATGAGACGATATGTGTATTTCAGATCCAATCTCTTAATAAGTTACCTCAAAGCATTACTTCCTATCAATTATTAATTAATTTTTTGTACGTTTAATAAATTTCAACATGATATCCATTAGCGATGCGATAAACATTCAACCTGTGTTCTATTTCTCATTTTAAGGTTAGGATTTTTATGTCATATTAGCATGTGAAATATGTACATTTTGATGTTATATTTAGCTTAACATGTTCCAGTCCTGGACAAATTTATTTTTTGAAAAGATAATTAATGTCAGAACTGGGAATTGAACCCCAGACCTCCGACTATCTCGAATGGTGTAATGGACTGCACACCAATGTACAGAGTTCAATTCTTGGTTCAGGCACTAATTTTTCTTTTAAAAAAATTAATTTGTTAAACATGTTAAACTAAATGTAATATCAAAATGTTAAACTTCACTGCTTGAAAACAATATATATTCTTGTTAAAAATACTTTTAACAGAAGTCGTCTGATGGCAATGTCAATGCTTTGTCTTCGGACATAGGAGAATTGTATAAGTGGAAAGCAATTTTAGTGTTTGTACTGTGTCCCAAATAGTGTAATGTACAGAATTGGGAGGTCCGGGATTCGATTCTCGGTTCATATGCTAATGTTTCTATTAAAAAAAATAAACATATTTATATAATCATTTGACCAGCTTCATGGTCTTGTGGTCAGAGTTTCCGGCTACAGTTTGTGGAATCCTGGATTAGATTCTCGATCAGACAATTGAAAAATTTCTTTAAAAGAAATTATTCCTGTGGTCGACAATGATCTGAAATTTAGGTTAAGTTAGGATTAAGGACTCTCCTGGTGCATCATTATCATTAATTACATATCATATCATCACGGTAATATAACTCCACCTTTCCAGGTGCCCTAAACCTAAGTGGGTTTCCTCCATGCCAGGAGAGAATAACAGAATGTCAACTTAGTGGAATTGAGAGGTGTGAAAGTAATATTATTATGTAAAATATGTAAGAGAGCATTAAACTTTCTTAAAATTTATAATATTAAATGGATTGAAATTTAATTTGTATACATATTTTACATTGAACATGAAGCAGTGGTTATTGTTAGAACATTAATCTCTACTCAAAATTACTTCAAATAACTAGTGAGCTGATTTACAAGTGAGCAAGTGCTGAGAACGAATTAATGCCCCCCGCGACTTATCGGTCATGCAAGAGCCGTCGATGTTTTCGTAATATTGGGACAACAACGAATATTTTAACCAGAATTCTCAGCGATAATAAAACCACTTCCGTTATTTTCGTCTGCTATAGAGGAATGGCCATTTATATGCTTGCATACCGCAAATAATAACCGGATACAAACACGTCTGCGACACGCAATATTACGCCGATTCTCATGTTCTTCCAGTTGAATTCTTTGGTAGACTCTATCAAATTCCTCTTCTCCGTGAATACCGAAAACATCGATCGAAGTCTTCAAGATTCCACATCTTGGATAAATGTTGGATATAAAGCAGCAAAGTACATCGATTAACATCGGTTCCAGTCCGGTTCCCTTCGGGATTTTAATTTGAGTTGCTAATGTAAGGTACCTCCGCAGGTAGCTTACAAATTTAACCAATTATTATCGCATGAACAGATTTCTGAGTAAGCAAAATCGTATTAGCATACAACTTGCTCAGCAGAGAAGGCATTTTACTGTCTAATGCGTCCAAACATGCGACCCTAAGTTTAAGATCAGACCAAGATGTTCAGCTTCTGTCCCTTTGTCGGGTTCCCTAATGAGGGTTGCATGGCTGTCAGATTTATGGCTACCTGCTGGCCACGGTTTTTAAGACTCTGGATAAAGCATACTAAATTAATCCACAATAAAATTGCAGAATTATGCACAAACAACATCACATGAGAGATGATTCTTAACCTATAGAGAAAGTCAGAATACAGTTTGGACAATTTATTGCATAACCAATGGAATTATGTTGAATTTTTAAGAGAGTTGTTAAAATATCTAGTTTATTTTATAGAAAATCTTGTTGTAGCCTACAAATTGTAATAAGTTCAAATTTTTCTTGTTATACATATAAGTGAAACATCGCTATTAAAATGCTATTTAAAAAAATAATCTAATATGGCAGTTTGACAACCTTCCTGTTTACTGAAAGGACAAACTTTCTAGGAACAAATTCTCTATCCAGACCAACTACGAGTTACCAAGTGCTATGATGGCTGCTCACCGACATTTGATGTCGAAGCACAACTTTCTAGGAGTTCTGATTGAGCTTTGTTATTATTAGAAGCAAAGTCTGTAATACTGAACACAAACTGAAGGCAACCAAACTTGATATAGGAACCGTGGTTCACAAGCGCTGTACCTTCCCATCCTGCACCACTTCCACCAATCAGACTTGAGCTGCTCGTCCGACAACTGCATTTCTTAAACTCCTGAAAACATAATACAATTTAAATTAAAATTCTTCATCTCATAGCCAGTCTTCTAATTATACCAGTTTCAAAAACCTACGTGGCTTTATGTACAGCAGCGGTTCCCGACCTTTTTCGACTCGCGAACCCCTTCCACAACGATCTGAGTTGGGTGAACCACTTACTTTTAAATATACATAAAGTAGACATGCATAAAATTTAATTCCAAGCAAAAGGTTTAATAATCTTAAATTATGATAAAATCAAATCTTTCCTAGCTCTCCTCATATCAGGAAACATTTGATTTTATCATAAATTAAACCTCATGGTGATTAATTCCTATAAAAGTTAAATCTTAAATTAACTTAACCCTTAACGGTTAAAACCTGAAGTTACTCTAGTTATGGCTTAAAAGTTACACAACGTATAGGCCTAGTTGAAGCGAAATGAAATGCATTCCTAACATTGTTATATAACTGTAAACCATGCATTCACTGTAAATATTAATTTATTGTAGAAAATATGTGATAAATTTGCGATGTTACACATATGCAACAAGGGGCATTATAGGATTAATTAAATTTTAAAATAATAATAATTATTATTATTATATTATTACGTCCACCGCTGTGGTCTCGAGGTAACGTGCTGCCTTGTCACGCAGCGGGCCCGGGTTCGATCCCCAGTCTGGGCAGTTTTTCTGGGTGAGGTTTTTATCGGGGTTTTTCCTCACCTGTAAGACAAATGTCAGGAAAACTTTAAGGCCCAAACGGTCCCCGAAATCATATGGCCATCATTCTTATCATTATCATGAAAATGCTATGATTGCAGTGAAGGACCTGCCTTTGGGCAGAATTACTATGGATGGATATTATTACAATGTCCACCACTATGGTTTCGAGGTAGCATGTTGCCTTGTCATGCAGCGGGCCCGGGTTTGATCCCCGGTTGGGGCAGTTTTTCTGGGTGAGGTTTTTCCTCACCTGTAAGCTCAAACGGTCCCCAAAATCATATGGCCATTATCATCATCCTTCACCGGTGTGGAAAGCAACAGGAAGCTATCACACCTACAATTCCCTAGTAAAGCTGCACACACAGCATGAAAATGCTATGATTGCAGTGAAGGACCTACCTTCAGGCAAAATTACTATGGATGGATGGATTATTACAATGCTGCAGAAATGATAGATATAATAACAGACCTAACCTCGAAACCTGCCATTACGGAAAATTTTTGGCGAACCTCTTGAAACATTTGGTAAACCCCCTGGGGGTTCGCGAACCATATATTGGGGAACGATGATCTACAGTAATATCTCGACCAATGTTATGTTATTCAGGAGGACTGCTTCTTGCTCCTTCTGTTGGTGGACCAATGAATCTCCAAATCAAATCAAATTCCCCGGGAATTTCAAAATTCATAAGTCTGTTTTTCTAGAATAAATTGAACTTTTATATGAAAAATCACTATGAAGTCATTTAGGAGGTGAGGTATACAGAATTTAAATTTTAAATCTTGCATAGAATAAATTTCATTGTTTGAAAAATAAAAATTCATTATTCAACAAGTAATTGTATAAGCTAAACTTAAAAGTGTCAAGTGTATGGCATCCCCCTGATGTCTTGAAGGAGGGGATACCAGAAGCATGCAGGGATTTCTGAACAAAAAAATCTCCATCTTCCTGCTACCAGATAAAAAATATAAAGAATTTAAATAATTGTAATCAGCAATATTTCCAATTCACATGAAATAAATATCTTTAATGGAAGTACTTTACCTTGCCAGAATGAGCTGCCATCACACATGCAGATGATTCGTCGTCGGTTTCCTGATTTTTCAATCTAACTCCTCTCTGCTTGTCCACAATCTCACGTATTGTTTTCACAACTGGATTGTGTCTACAAGGACCTGGAGGGGGCTGTGGTGGACCCATTTTCTCAGAGAAGTCACACGAGTATAACACATTATCTACAGTAGTGCCATGCTCACTGTAGTTTAAAAGTTCGTAATGTTTAGTCGTCTGCAAACAACATCAGTTCATTCAGCTTAATTCTAGAACATCACTCACTCAGCATTTTAAACATTCAATAGAATAACTAACTTATTGGCACTATAGGTTAATGGCTGCAGGAACATAAGCTCTCCACACATCCCTAACCTGATCTAATGTTTTCCAATCATCCCCTGTAAATCTACTTTCCTCAAATCATGGTTAATGTTAATCTCTCACCTCATTCGTGGTCTACCAACTGTGTTTTCCCTCTACTTTTCCTATAAGAAACTTCCATGCCCCTCTTTCATTCTGCATTCTTGCCACTTGTCCTGCCTATCATAGTCTATGAGACTTAACTGTTCTCATTATATCTGGTTTCCTCCAAGCACGACAGGCCTAGAAGGCCCTTGGCATAATAGTTGGCTGCTGGCCTCACATCAACATGTATTAATTACAGACATAGATGATCATCCAGCCAGTGTAGGGGTGACATGTGATCAGCATGTTGGGTCCTCCAGCTGTTATAGCAGTTCTTCTCAACCTGGAGTACTACTTATTGTAGCTACCCAAATGTCTCATGATGCTGGGTGGGCACCGGTCCCATACTGGCCAAAATTCCATGAGAAAATTTCTTCCCCCATGGAGACTGGAACCAGCACAAGTTCCGTAGCCTTAACCACTCGGCTACGGCACAGGACATATATATTATATGGGGGGCATAGGCTAATTGGAAATTCCAGATCTATGATCTGGTCAAAAACCCTGATGGAACTGATATTTAACCTCTGGAGTGAATTTCGGTGAAGTTCGGAGGGTCTAACTTAGCCAAATCCACTATCCTCATCTCCAAGTTGGAGCCCTTCTTAAGATCTTTAAAGATTTTAAGAAGCAAAAGAGTGGGGTTTGGAAAGAAATAGGAAGTTACCACACCTATATATCCCTAGTAAAGCTGCAAACATGAGTTTGTATGCAGATACAAAAAGGAAAGCTGAGTCAAGGAAAGAGTGGAGAATGCTAAGTTTGCAATGAAAGGCCTGATCTTGGACAGAACACTATATACGTATGTGTATATCATATTTTATTATTGCAAGAACAATAATAAAATATGAAGCAAGTCCAAATTCTACCCATAATAATTAAAAGAAACCTCATAGTGTTACTTCCTTCAAATATTAAAAAAAAAAATTTAATTTCATCCAGCCCTCACCAGATAGTAGGAGAAAACTAGGTGGTCTTTATGGATCAATTTATATAAGTAGCAGTTTTCTCGAATCGACCTTCCAAAAGGAGGACATGATAAGACGATGATTAATTGATGACAAGTAGTTTTCTCACAATTTTAAATTAACAATGGAATTTAATATCGTTTAGTTGTTTCTTGACTCACCTCATACTTCTTAACTCCCACGCAGACTCGAGTTTCTTCACTTCATTTGTGACATTCTCAATGCTGTATTACGTTCACAATCAGGACATCAGTTGTGAACGTAATACAGCATTGAGAATATCACAAATAAAGTGAAGAAACTCGAGTCTGCTTGGGAGTTAAGAAGTATGAGGTGAGTCAAAGAAACAACTAAACAATATTAAAATAAACCTCATAGTGTTATTTCCTACCTACATAACTTAACAATGGAATTACTTACACCATGTTCCACTTACAAGTATAATAAAAGAAATAGTTAAAATTTTGAAACACTGCATCCAAAATGGCTATGGTTAGTAGCATTTGAAAGTGGAGATTGAAGCATTTTCATTCAATTGTGTTAATTTAAGAAGTGCATGCCTGCACAGATAATTTCATAGCAGAATTCTGTCAATTCCCGCACACCATATGCTATGAAACCTTTTGCTTCAATCTTTGCAAATGGCGGCTTCTTTATTAAGAAGACATTATTTTGGGAATTTTACATTGCATTATAAAACCATTATTCTATCAGTTATATTATATGAGTGCGAAACATGGACTCTTACTTTAAGGGAGGAAAGGAGATTACGAGTATTTGAGAATAAAGTACTTACGAAAATTTTTGGACCAAAGAGAGATGAACAGACAGGTGAATGGAGAAGACACATAACAATGAACTACATGGTCTTTATAGGAGGCCAGATATAATAAGAACAGTTCAGTATCGTAGACTGCGATGGGCAGGACATGTTGTGCATATGGGGAATGAAAGACGTGCATGGAAACTTCTTGTAGGAAAGCCAGAAGGAAAACGCCCAGTTGGTAGACCAAGAATGAGGTGGGAGAATAACATTAACTATGATTTGAGGGAAGTAGATTATACAGGGAATGATTGGAAAGCATTAGCTCAGGATAGGGATGTATGGAGAACTTATGTCCGCGCAGCCATGAACCTACGGGTTTGATAGTGCCAGTGAGTAAGTAAGTAAGTATTATAAAACCAGTAAGGCTTCTTTTGATGTTTTTATTATTCATTTCATACATCTCAATGATGGATGAATATTTGAAGAGAAAAATTATACCCTCAGACTGGGACTCAAACCCAGGATCTTTGTCTTTCTAGGCCAATGCTCAATCGATTGAGCCATCTGGGTGAGTTTCAATCTAAATGCAAATTTTTCTGTTATATATGTTGTCAAATCCCAGTACAAGAGAAAAAATTTTGTGTTTAGATTGGAATTTGCCCAGATGGCTCAGTCGATAGAGCATTAGACTATAGAAAGCCAAAGATCCTAGGTTCGAGTCCCAGTCTAAGGGTATAATTTTTGTCTTCAAATATGAAGCAAAAGCTGTGCTGTAACACACCAGTACGAGGAAGAGGTAGGGTAATTTAAGGCTAGTTTAAAGACCTTATATGGAAAATTATCATTTTACTTTTTCATTAAAATTAATGTTGGGAAGTAAACATTATGAGGTTATATCATTAATATTGAGTGGAGAACATATTATTAATAACTCACCTCATACAATTTCAAGTTTATTTGATTTAAGACCATTGGTTTCAAATGAATTTTTCATTCATCTTCAGTTTATTTTCATGACTCTATAGAATTTCAACAGTTGGAGTCATGAAAATAAACTGAAGATGAATGAAAAATTAATTCGAAACCAATGGTCTTAAATCAAATAAATTTGAAATTGTATGAGGTGAGTTATTAAAAATATGTTCTCCACTCAATATTTCTTTTTCATATCCCTTGTTTATAGAAACAAACGTGCTCTTTCCAGTGGTGTCAGTAAAAATAAGATCAGAGATGATAGCCATATTGAAAACTGGCCCTGAAAATGCTAAAAATTTGTAATTTTTAATTTTATGCTCAGAAGGGATCTGATTGTTAGCTGACAGCCTGAAAATCAAGGTCCCAGCTGCTTTTGCCTTGTAGTAAACGATGATTAAAGTATGGCAAAAATCTTCTGTATCAAACTTTGCAAGGCACTTTTGAGACCAAATACTATAAGTAGTAATAATCTCCAAGCAATTTGAATATTATAGTTGCATTCAGCACCAAAAATTGTAAAATTAAGTGGTAAAGGTGATCCCACTACAGGCCATAGGAGACCCTTGGTGTAGTAGGAGGTTAAGGCTCCCACTTTTTCTAGGCAATCGGCACTTGATGCCAGCCCTGCATGATGGCCACCTTTACCCCCAGGACAAGCATCTGATGCTCATTTCCATTAGAGGCTGAGTTGACCCCAGAAGGTGCTACCAGAAGGTTTTGGGTCAGCTTAAAAATCCTGACCCCACTGGGAATCGAATCCTCAACCTTCCGGTCAGTAGCACACTGTCTTAACCACTACGCTACGGTGTGCCCCAAAAGTTGTACTAGTATAAAATAATTCAAGGTAATAGACACTACAGTTGAAGCACAAGGTTGTATCAAAGTTGATCAAATTTAATATAATAATATTTAATTTTAGGAAGTTATATTTTGAGGTTATTTTAATTATATTATTTTTAGTCTGGACAAGCTGACGATAAAACAGAATTATTTTGAAACATGTTCAAGAACATATCAACATTAATATTGAGGTAAGATGATCAGACTAAAAATAATATAATTAATATAATAAATTTGGGAATTTTTAACATTATGAGGTTTTATTAATAAGAATTAAATGAATCGTTAATTCTTCTTACCTCATACTTCTATGTTTTTTTTAAACACAGCACTGCAGTATCAGCGACCATCATCACCATCTCAGCTGTTTTCACGACTGAATTTTTTCTTTTGCCGGAGTTTGGATAAATACCGGCAAAAGAAAAAATTGACAGTCGTGAAAACAGATGAGGATGATGACGATGGTCGCTGATACTGCAGTGCTGTGTTTAAAAAAAACATGAATTCACGATTCATTTACTTCTTCTTCTTGTAAGCCCATGTTTTCCTTAACAGAGATTTAGGCGCTCTCCCCCTACAGGGAAGAATTTGAACCATACTAATTTAGTAACACTTGTTTTCGTATAGATGTCCTTCGAGTGGTCTGTGGTCAGCGTTCCGCCTCATACTGACATCTAGGAAACCAAGGTAATACTAGGACGGGAAAATTCGGTAAATTTTGCTTAGAGGCTTTTCATTCAGGCTTAAGGATCTTTTACGAGCCTGAAAGCCTTCAGACTTGAGACCAACAGCTTATGTCCCTCCCAGAGGACTTGCTCCTTGGATTCTTCGTCCTAAAAAATCCATCGACCTGGCCGGGTTTGAACCTGCGACCCTCGGGACCAGAGGCAAGGAGCATAACCACTAGTCCACCGCGGCCGATCATTTAGTTCTTATTGACCAAATTCTTTGTGCCGTGTGCTTCATGACATGGCATAGGTTCACTAACATGGCCCTAGCTCTGGAGCCACTGCATCAATCGAGCCAAAATTTTGCACGGTAACCTAACAAATGCATGTGCACATATGCACAAAATCTGAGGTGGTCAAATGGAGACCCCTAGGATACTTGACACGGAATGATCCAATAATGAAATGGGATAGGCAGTTCAGAGAAACAGAAAGTTTACTAGATATGTTGGAGCTCTATGTTGTGCATACACTCCCTGATTGAAGATTTTTCCAGCAAGATGGGGCTCCACCACTTTGGCAATATAGTTTGTACATTCTTAGACAAACAAGTCCCTGCAATACAGATTGGAAAGTATCACTGTATATCGCATGGCCTGCCAGATCACCAGACCTATCACCACCTGATTCTTTCCTTGGAGGTTTGTTAAGGACCAGGTCTACACGACATTAATACGTGATTTGGCAGACTTACAAGAAAGAATTTATGCTGTTGCTAACAATGTAACAACACACATGGCTTCATAATACATGGGTCGCGGTTGTATACTGACTAGACATTTACCGTGTCACTAATGGAAGCCATGTTGAGGTATATGGATCATAAAGTAAAAACAATTCCCAGTTTTCAATCTTTGTAGCAAATGGTTTCATCTTATAGATTTGTATTAGTTCAAAAGTTATAGCTGTTTCTTTTATTGTACTTATAAGCAGAAAACTATGTATATTCATGTAGATTAAAGCAAGTTACCTCATCATAAAAAATTGAGGCATGTTTTGGCGATATAAAATTACAATGACCATAATTCAACCAACACAACATCGTTGTCAGCACCTGAAAACCAAGATAACATTTGTAAATACAGAATGACTTCCAAACTAAATACCTGAACAAGGAAGCACAACCAAACAAATTTATCTCTCGATGTTTTTTTATTATTCATTTCATACATCTCAATGATAGATAAATTATATTTGAAGAGAAAAATTATATGCTTAGACTGGGGCTCGAACCCAGGACCTTCCACACTCTAGGTGAATGCTCTACCAAGTGAGCTCCAATCTAAATGCAAATTTTTCTCTTATATACACTGTTAATTCCCGTGCACCAAATGCTATAAAACCTTTGCTTTTATCTTGCAAATCGGTAGAGCATTCGCCTAGAGTGCAAAAGGTACCAATATTTGGCCAAAAGAAAATGAACTCATACATCTGACGATTTTTATTATTAATTTAACACTTCTCATAGAAGGATAAATTATATTTGAAGAGAAAAATTTTCGCCTAGACCGGGACTCGAACCCGGGACCCTTGGCTTTCCGGGCCAAGTCGTTTCGAATTAAGAACCTCATAATGTTATTTCCCATATTTAACACATTGGTGACCAACGGCTGTGCTTTCCACCCACCACAGCTAGACCGGACATTTCTGTCAGTAGGGTGGACTTTTAAATTTTAAAACGCGCTAGCACAGTGTGATTTTTACATCAATATATTTATAGTCAATAGCAATAATGCATGAGTAATTCTTTATTAGTGTTCTCACCAGACCTTCTAGTAGAAATTGAGGGTGTGATAGCGTTGGAAACATTTTCCTTTATGTAAAGGTACAGTGCAAAAGACCACATGTAGCGAGTTTCTTTTCTTGTGTTCACTGCAAACGCGGCAAGGTTTGGAGGGGTATTTTTTTTCTTTCCAGTCACAATTGGTGTTAATTTATGTTTCTTCATGTCTCAGCCTCCCCGATGGGTCTTGATGTGGTGTCCTAGAATGGTTTTCTTTTCTCTCTGTCTTTCTTCCTCTTCCCTGTCATCTGTTTCTAATTTCAGAACTGCCAAACAAGAGGCTGTTTCAAGCAAAAAACTTCTGTTTGACATTTTGTTGTTAGGATTTTATAATTTATAGACCCTGAAAGCATTAAAAGAGTGCACAATTCAGAAGCCACAATACAACTTTCTTGCTCCATTTCACTGTTTTTCTAAGGATGGAGTAATATGATAGGTACTGGTCAGCCCTGTCTACACCCTTCACATACTTGTTATATTGAAGTATTCAATAGGGCATTTTTACAACTTTACCCCTCCCACTCTCGTGTTGTCTAATGCAATGTGCTAACCATTCTTACGTCTCTTTTATCTTTCGATGTTTGTAGCAAAAGGTCCCTCTTACTACAAAATACACTTTCTCCTGATTTGAGTTTATTTCCTGCTTCCACAAATGATTTTGGAAGCCCTCTGTTATCCTTATTGTTTCACAAACTCTCGTCTTTCTTTCGAGCAAATTTTTTTCAGTTATAGCCACACTATTATAATAATTATCCTGGTGGACATGATGCCACAGATATAAATTCGGCTCCAGAATGCAAAATAGTGTTTCTTCTAATTTTTCCCCTCTGCAACATATATTTACAGGTTACATACATATCCCGTAATCGCCTAACTACTGGCACTAAAATTCCATATTTCATCAGCCATCTGTCTTAAAACTGTAAACAACTCTTTCTGTAAAGTTGGAAATTTCATAATAGAGAAGAGAGGGGTACAAAAACAACTAAAATTTATTTCACAATGAGAAAAAACAAAATTGCATACCTCCTTCAAAAGCAAAGAGGCAGGGAAACAATAGAAAATGTAAAAACGGAAATCTCCGTGGCCGGTTGTCTAGCGCTGGCCATTTAAACACGGAGACCTCAGTGGCCCGTCACCAATGTGTTAACTATGAATACATCTGGTTTACTTAAATTACAACTGGAACTTAGCTTGGAATTAGTACAGAATCAAATCTGGGATGTTAACTGTCACACCAGTTGTACTATAATAAGTGAAATGTCATTAAGACGCAGATTACATTAACTGTTTATTTTACTTACCTGTCCCAACGGTGGAGAGTGCGATAAGGCATGGAACAAGGTGAGCCTCGCCCTGTAAGAGGACATAACAGTGCCCTGGCCTAGTACGGTGATGTGGAGCATTCTTCACAGCAGGGTTGTGTTTGTGTTTCTGGTAAGACGGGGGGTGGTACTGGAGATGTCGATGTGGGGGTGACACAGTTTGGCATCAGCTGCTGCAATCTCTGATAAGCTAATAAAAATACCAGCCGTTCATCCAACTTGTTAAGTTCAGTTTCTGCAATTAACACAAATGAACAATACTTATTTTTGCTCTAACGGAATTCAAGTTAAACTTATATACGGTCACATTTAGAAGTAGATTATTAAATGGGAATGGAAACTCTGAACAACAAATGAGGGAGATTTTGAACAAGTGGGAGAATTCATATACCTAGAAACAATAATTAGACTGCATTCTGCAAAAAGGAGTCAAGCCACTAGATAACTGAACTGCAATTAAAGTTAAATTTCAATAAAATAATTCACAAATACAGTGTGTTCATAAGAGAATATAGTAGTTTCAAGTAATAATATTAACATACCTCTCCTCATAATTAATCTTCTAAGTAGATCACGATTTTTGGGTCTTAGCAACCATCAATCGGAAGAACCACTTCTCCTTCCCCCTCAGGGGTCTCCACCTAGGGGACATGTGGATGGCAACCACAAGGTGCCCAAGCTGAGCAAAATCACTTACTTGTGTTTTGTTCCTTCTTTCGTTTCTTATACCTAAATTGGTATTTATTTCTTTCCATGTACCAATCCCTCTTTCAACTTTCCTATCCAGTCTCCCTTGACTGAACTCTTGTTTTCTTCGAACCTGATGGTATTAGAGTATTTGAGGCCTAGGGGATCTCATTTCTTTTCTCCTAAATATTTCTAAAAAAAAATGAGTGTAATGTAGTTCACCTCCGCTGGTAATACTAGCAGGTGCACTCTGGATCATGCAAAATGAACTACAAAAGATGTTCAATATGCTTTCCAAAGCAAATATTATTGGGAAGCCCGCAAGCGAATGATGACAAATCAAGAGCTTCAGAACATTTGAATACTACTACTACTACCACTTCTCCTTCCCTCTGTTGGTGGACCGATGAACCTCAGAGGGAAGAGAAGTAGTTCTTCCGATCGACATGACATCAGTCGGCATAAGTGTACTGAGGATGGGGTTGCCAAGACCCTGAAATTACGATCTAACTTAGAAGATTAATTATGGGGAGAGGTATTGAAACATTTTCATTTATCTTAAATTAACCTCATAGTGATTTATTCCTATAAAGTTCAATAAATTATCATTCAGATAAGGCATAGAAAGTTGCGTGTAGATGAAATGAAACAGAAAGAAGATAGTTTCAGTTGTTGTGAGTGAGCAGATAGCTTTCTTTTGTTTTGTTTCTATGGCCAACAATAATAACAAAGATGGCAAACTCCAGAAAGAGTTTTGTGTTTTGCAGTTTGAGAGTTGTTAAAATCAGTTGTGACAGTTCAATGTGCATTTCGTAGGCAGTTTAATCGTGATCCCCCCAATGCCAACAACATCCATCGATGGCAAAATCAGTTCACAACAACTGGTTTTCTGTGTAAAGGCAAAGTGTGGGACCGACCAAGAGTGTCTGAGGAGAATATTGCTGCTACAACATTTCAAGTGCTAAGTAAGCATATCAGTAGGCTTCAGAGCCTGTAAACAATTGTAAACGGTAGGGGTCCAGATGCAGGCCTTACTCCAATGGCCTCCTAGATCACCGGATCTCATCAAATGAGATTTTTTTTGCTCTTTGGGGTTACTGTAAAGGACCAGTCTCTACGTGCCCTCCATTGCTTGTTAACCTGCCTGAGTTGAGAGACAACATTCGAGAAGCGTGTTGTTGCTGCCATCATAATTCAGACATGCTTATTAATTATTTAACTTTCACAGGGAAAGAACACTATGAGGTTTAATTTAAGAATTAAATTAATGTTTTTATTACCTCACCCTCCATATCCTTTTTCTTCTTACTGCAGTTTCGGATCTTATCTCCATCCTCAATAGCCTCTGGTCGACCGGTGTTATGTTATTTCTTGGCGGTTTTCTTCTTACTTCTATCGGTGGACCACAATGAACCTCTGGATCAGGTCAAAATTTGTGGGAGTTTCGAAATTTAGGAGTTTATCTTTCTTATTTTTTCGGATGTGGATTTTTTCCAGACTGTGAGTTCCTTTTTGTTTATCTGGGTGTTTTGATTAGGCTAGCTTCTGTATCGATTAAATGCTTTTCAGACCAAGCATGGGCTGCTACAGCTGACTTGTCCACTTCACCCTTTTTTACATTTACAAAAAGGGTGAAGTGGACAAGTCAGCTGCAGCAGCCCATGCTTGGTCTGAAAAGCATTTAATCGATACAGAAGCTAGCCTAATCAAACACACAGATAAACAAAAAGACCTCACAGTCTGGGAAAAAATCCACATCCAAAAAATAAGAAGATAAACTCATCAATTTTTGTATTTGAAGAGAAAAATTTTCACCTAGACGAAGACACGAAACCCGGGACCTTTGGCTTGCCGGGCCAAATGCTCTACCGACTGAGCTAACGAGGCGAGTTACGATCTAGATGCAAATTTTCTCTTATATACGTTGTAATTCCCTCTCACCAAATGCTTTTGAAACAATTGTTTCTATCTTGCAAAATGGCGGCTTCTTAGTAAGAAGACATTTATTGGGAATTTACATTACTTTATAAAGCTAGTAAGGCTTCTAATGATGTTTTTGTTATTAATTTAACATTTTCTCAATGAAAGAAAATTATATTTGAAGAGAAAAACGTATATAAGAGAAAAATTTGCGTCTAGATCGTAACTCACCTCGGTTAGCTCAGTTGGTAGCATTTGGCCCGGCAAGCCAAAGGTCCCCGGTTCGAGTCTTGGTCTAGGCGAAAATTTTTCTCTTCAAATATATTTATCTTTCATTGAGAAATGTTAAATTAATAACAAAAACATCATCAATTTTGACCTGATCCAGAGGTTCAATCGGTCCACCGATAGAAGTAAGAAGAAAACCGCCAAGAAACAACATAACACCGGTCACCAGAGGCTACTGAAGATGGAGATAAGCTCCGCAAACTGCAGTATAGAGAAAAAGGATATGAGGTGAGGTAATAAAACATTAATTTAATTCTTATGCTTATTAATGTATGGAAGAATTAACCTACAGGTTGTTTTCTGTCTTCCTGCACTGGATGTGACCCATACAAAACTGCTTCACTACGACAGAGCTCGTGTGATGACCACCAATGTCATTGCACACACTGTACCGATGAATCATGTTCCAGACACTTGTTTCATCAGACCTGTGTCCCGTTAACCTCCGATGCAGTGACCATAACTTGTGACATCATTTACTGCCTATCCGGTTGCAAAATAACACCTGGCAAATCCGAAACATTGTAATGGCTGTAGCATGGAAATGGTATGTTTCCAGACATGGGTTCCTACTCAAAATAATATTGTCTACTCAGTCCCTCTATTAGCCCTAGAAGTTTGTCTGAACAACCTGTGTTTTTTAATTATTGAGACTGGTTGGAGCAAAAACATAATGATGAGGAAATTCTCAACGAATAAAATAATGAATCCACCAGAGGATCCAGTGAGCATGGCCTGCAGATGTGAACTGAGGTTGCACAAAGCTGGAACACTTCCCAGGGAACTCACCACAGCTGCTTTTCCCTGCAACACGTAACTTACACGTCAACAAGAATCCCTCGTCTCGGTCAAGCAACACATGGTCATCTCATTACTGCACTCACCTGTAGTAGTTTCTTAAAGTCACCACTTTTTGTTCCTGTTGCAGGAGAAACTGTAGTTTGTGGGCTAGTAGATTACTACAGCAACCTTACCAACTTGTGGTCGAACCACAGATGTTACCGGACAACCATGACGAGTTTTAGAATAGACGTTGAACTGTGAAAATATTACTCTTTCATTATTAAATAACTTGAAAGGATTTATATATTAAATTTGGGAATTTTTTAACATTATGAGGTTCATTCATAAGAATTAAATGAATCGTGATTATTTCTTACCTCATACTTCTATGTTCCTTTTAACACAGAAGTATGAGGTAAGAATAATCCGATTCGATTGAGGGTCTTTTCCACTTTTCAGCGGTTTCCCCTTTTACCAGCCGGCTGCTGGCCCTTCACATCCACATGTGTCAATCACAGAGGTAGATGATCAACAGCCAGTGTAGGGGTGACATGTGGTTAGAATGTTGAGTCCCCCAGCCATTATAGCTGGTTCCTCAACGGAGCCGCTACTTATTGTAGCTACCCAATTGCCTCACGATGCTTGGTGGGCACCGGTCCCAACTGGCCGAAATACCATGAGAAAATTTCTTCCCCCATGGAGACTCGAACCAGCGCAAGTCCCGTAGCTCTGCGCCAAGGCTTCCTACCTTAACCGCTCGGCTACGGCGCAGGACAAGAAATAATCACAATTCATTTAATTCTTATAACTTGAAAGGAATTCAAGGGTTAGATAAAACTAAACTTTATATGGTTATAACTAGAGATCCGTGAAAGCGGTTTATTTTTTAGGGAAAACCTATTTTAAGATTTCGATGTTATTGGGAATTGGCGGTATTATTCTAAAAAAAAATATAATTTGAATCTTCTTAATCCTAGTTTAGTTTATTAAACTCAATAAGAATGATATACCAGTAGCTTAACACTTTGAGTCCGGGGGTGGTACTAGTACCACGGCATTTAAATGACCCTGAAGTCAGAGAAAATTAAATCCCTCAGCATGCCTGTGGATTTACAGGGGTGTTTCTGGTTAAAAAAAAAACACCCCTGTACATCTGCTGGCACAGGCATGCCGAGGGATTTAATTTTCTCTGACTTCAGTGTCATTTAAATGCTGTGGTACTAGTACCATCGCTGGACTCAAAGTGTTAAGCTCAGCTTGTACAATTGATATCAATTTTATCATCATCATCATGAACAAATTCGTTTTAGGCCATGTGGCCTGTACGGTAAACCTAGCGAAGATGGTCTTGATCTTTCCACCGATGTTTTGGTCTTCCTTGGTCCCTATGTCCAGTTGGGGTATATTGGAATGCCAATTTGGGAAGTCTATTTCTTGCCATTCTTCTCAGATGATTTTTCCATTCTTGCTGGTATCTTGGGATATCTTCATTTAAACTTGCTACTCCAAGTTTTCCTCTGATAGTAGTGTTTCCTTTGGTGATCCAGTCTATTAACTCCTAACAATGATCGTAAGAAGCGCATTTGGCTTACTTGAAGTTTATGAGAGTTTCTTTTATTTAAAATCCAAATTTCACTTCCGTATTTTAGAGCAGCTTTGATGTGACGTTATGTAATCTTAGTTTTGTCTCTGTCCTCATCTGTTTACCAAAATGTCTTCGTATTACCCCATTCATTTTATTATTTTTTGTAATTTTGAATCAATGTCACTCTTATACTCTGCAAATACACTTCCTAAGTAAGAGAAATCTGACACTTGTTCTATAATTTTTCCATCAATCTCATTTTCACCCGTTGTATGTTTTTTCCACACATTGCCATTCAATATCAATTTTAATACACTATAATGCATACAATTTTAATTGTAGTCACTAATTTGTAAGCAAAATTTATAATGCATGTCATAGATATGTAATCCAATAGAAAAAATGAGTTTATGTAATTAAATCTTTAATTAAATGGGGAATAATAATATTTATCAATACAATATAATTATTCGTGGTCCATTGTTGACTTATTCAAATTTGGCAGGTTACAGCTGGTACTTAAAGAAATGTTTTCTTCACATTTGAACATACCATTACTTTATATTTGAAGAGAAAAATTTTCGCCTAGACCGGGACTCGAACCCGGGACCCTTGGCTTTCCGGGCCAAGTGCTCTACCAACTGAGCTACCGAGGCGAGTTACGATCTAGACGCAAATTTTTCTCTTATGTACGTTGATAATTTTTCTCTTCAAATATAATTTATCCTTCTATGAGAAGTGTTAAATTAATAATAAAATCGTCAATACCATTACTTTGTTTATTTTTTATTATTTCACTCACCTCATACTTCTTGAGGTGAGTGAAATAATAAAAAATAAACAATATTAAAGAACCTCATAGTGTTATTTCCTATCTACATAACTTAATAAAGTTGGCTATCAAGTCATAGGAAAACAAGAATAACGTAAACACTGGAACAAGATGGCGGCTTCAAACATACAACATTTCAACGAACATTTTTTCGAAAACTAAGATAGAAATTAAAAGATATTTGAAATTAAAAGAACTTAGAAATAAAAGAGCTGCAGATATCAAATTCATTAATAAATGTTTAGAAAATAATATCACTCCAAAATTTGTCCGGAAAATGGTTAATGAAGTATGAGGTGAGTGAAATAATAAAAAATAAACAATATTAAAGAACCTCATAGTGTTATTTCCTATCTACATAACTTAATAAAGGTTGGCTATCAAGTCATAGGAAAACAAGAATAACGTAAACAACTGGAACAAGATGGCGGCTTCAAACATACAACATTTCAACGAACATTTTTCGAAAACTAAGATAGAAATTAAAAGATATTGAAATTAAAAGAACTTAGAAATAAAAGAGCTGCAGATATCAAATTCATTAATAAATGTTTAGAAAATAATATCACTCACTCAAAATTTTGTCCGGAAAATGGTTAATGAAGTCAATGAGGTGAGTGAAATAATAAACACTAAACAATATTAACGAACCTCATAGTGTTATTTCCTATCTACATTACTTAATACCATTAACTTAATAATGATTGATATAAAATTGATAAATTATGGTCTGCAAAATGTTAGGGGGAATAACTTATCTTTCACATTAATATAATTCACATTTCTTGGAATTCATATTGTCCATAGAACTTATAAAACTCTTTGAGTATGAGACGGACAGGTAACATTACCTCTATGTTGTGAATTGTAGTTGCAAACCATTTTGTCAAGAGTACATGGATGAAACAGATATAGTGCCATGGCCCATCAAGATATGACAGTTAAAAAGAAGATGGAATCCGAAAAGTGTTTAAACACGCATTATGAAAATTTCGCAAGGCGCATAAACAAATCTCCGAATTCGTTGAAAATTTTAAATTTCGGTGTTATTTTGCATTATTGTAGGATTCCACGATTCATAAATGCCATTTTTGAGGTTATGGGAAGTGGAGTTATGAAATGGTACAAGAAAATGACAAAATTTGAGCATTTCGCGGTATCACAACTCGCGAATTTCACGGATCTCTAGTCATAACATGATAGCATGATTCATATTTTATCACTGACATAAAGAGTTATTATTTATTTATTTATTTAATGTGGTGGAGTTAAGGCCATGTAGCCTTCTCTTCCATTCACTAGAACAAACATATTGTAGAATTTTTTTTCAATGTTTTTATTTGAATTAACATTTTCCAATCCTGGATAGAATCTAATTTAAGAAAGAAAAATTAATGTTTGAACCGGGATTTGAATCCTGGACCTCTAGTTCTACGTAATAGTGTGCTGTCCATTACACAATTCAAACAACGATACAAACATTAACATTTCTTTCAACTTATATAATTGTTGTTCGTCCAAAGGCTAATAGCTGTCGCTACCATCACGCCTACTAATGTCTTCTATACAGAAGTATTTTTATTGAGATTTTTTTTATTGAGAATTTATACATTACTTTTTTAATGTGTTAGAGTTTTTTTTATATTTGAAGAGAAAAATTATACCCTCAGACTGGGACCGAACCCAGGATCTTTAACACTCTAGGCATATGCTCCAACCAAGTGAACTACCTGAGCAAGTTCCAAACTAAATGCAAATTTTTCTCTTGTATATGCTGTTAATTCCCACGCACCTTTGCTTCTGTCTTGCATATGGTGCCGTCTTTATTAAGAAGAATTTATTTGAGAATTTTACATTATATTATAAATGCCAGTACGGCTTCTTTCAATATTTTTATTATTCATTTCATACATCTCAATGATAGATAAAGCATATCTGAAGAGAAAAATTTAGATTGGAACTTGCCCAGATAGCTCAGTCGGTAGAGTTTTGGCCTAGAAAGCCAAAGGTCTTGCATTCAAGTCGCAGACTGAGCATATAATTTTTCTCTTCAAATATGATTTATCCATCATTGAGATGTATGAAATGAATAATAAAAACATTGAGTTTTTATTTATTCATTTATTTAATATGGTGGAGTTAAGGCCATGTGGCCTTCTCTTCCATTCACTAGAACAAACATATGTTAGAGTTAGTTGGTAGAGCATTGGCATAGAAAAGCCAAAGATCCTGGGTTCAAACCCCAGTCTGAGCGTTTAATTTTTTCTTCAAGTATAATTTGTCCTTCAGTGAGAAGTATTAAATCAATAATAAAAGCATTGAAAGAAGCCCTACTGGCTTTATAAAGTAATGTTTAAATTTCCAATAAAAATCTTCTTAAAAAGAAGCCGTCATTGTGTAACCGAATAACGGTTTACGGCATTTGGCACTCAGGAATTAACAATATATAAGAGGAAAATTTGCATTTAAATTGGAGTGCTCAGATAGCTCAGTTGTTATAATATAGGCATAGAAAAGCCCAGACTGAGCATATAATTTTTCCCATCAAATATAATTTGTCCTTCGGTGAGAAATGATAAATTAATAATAAAAATATTGAATGTTTAAGAGATTGTGTTTTGTTCCATTTCATTTATTCACTGTAACCTACTAAAAAATATTTCACTTACCCTTGTTTAATGATTTTGACTGAATTTGTTGATCCAGCAACACATTTGTTTCCATTGTCGTTCTGAATGCCAACACCGGTGCACATTTTCTTACACTGAGTGTCTTTCTTTCACATTGTTATTATTATTGTTATTTGTTATTATTATTGTTATTTTTAAATTCTCCATTTTGTTGTGAAGAGTTTGTGCAAGTTTGCTGTTTGTCTTTGAGCAATGACACCGGACCGTTCGTAAGTTTTTCACTGTCTGGTTGTAAGCTGCCGTTCACAATAAACGTCCGAGGACCACGACTATTAACTGACACTGCACTACAATCCGCAGCAGATGAATCTGTAGATATTCTCACTCGACTCCTTGTTCATTGTCATATGACAGGCAATACTTGTCTGCAATGCCACAATACCTCGACAGCCACTAGTATAAAATAAAATACAAGTTAATTAAAAGGAACAATAGATTAGGAGTTAAAACTCATCGGAGAACATTTTGTTTAAACAACTCACCTCATAGGATTCATGCTTCCATGATACCACGGTTTCAAAAACAGTTGTGTTCATCCTCAGCCATAAATCAGAGTCGACTGTGTTTGAAACCGCGGTATCATGGAAGCATGAATCCTATGAGGTGAGTTGTTTAAACAAAATGTTCTCCGATGAATTTTAAGGATTATACCTCATAATGTTTACTTCCCAAGATTAATTTAATAGATTAGGAGTATTTGAGGATACAATGCTCAGAAAAAATGTTTGGATCAAAGAGAGAGAAACAGACAGCTAAAGGCAGGACACTGGTCCACCGACAAGAGGGAGGAAGAAGCAGTTCTTCTGATTGACATAACATCAGTTGACAAGAAATTACTGAAGATGAAGCTGCCCAGGCTTCGAAACCAGTCTAGTTAGAAGACTGGATATGAGGTGAGGTATGAAGCATTATAATTTAATCTTAATTAAACCTCATAGTGATTTTTTTCCTATAAAAGTTCAATACTACATAATACTGAGTCACATGACTTTTTTTTTTGCAAAACTAGAGGTAATAAGAGTCCAGAGCCGTAGCCGAGCAGTAAGGCAAGAAGCCTTGGCACAGAGCTATGGGACTTGCGCTGGTTCGAGTCCCCATGGGCAAAGAAATTTTTCTCATGGAATTTAGGCCAGTATGGGACCGGTGCCCACCCAGCATCGTGAGGCATTTGGGTAGCTGCAATAAGTAGCAACTCCAGGTTGAGAAGACCAGCTATAATGGCTGGGGGACCCGACATGCTGACCACATGTCATACCTACACTCGCTTATGATCATCTACCAAGGCCTGTTACGCTTGGAGTTTTTTTAGAGGTTTTAAGATCAGTTAAATCTCATAAACTGCAATGGGCAGGTCATGTGGCATAAATGGGGAATGAAAAAGGGCGACTCCAGGTTGAGAAGACCAGCTATAATGGCTGGGGGACCGACATGCTAACCACATGTCACACCTACACTGGCTTATGATCATCTACCATGGCCTGTCGTGCTTGGAGTTTTTTTTAGAGGTTTTAAGATCAATTAAATCTCATAATCTGCAATGGGCAGGTCATGTGGCATAAATGGGGAATGAAAGAGGGGCGACTCCAGGTTGAGAAGACCAGCTATAATGGCTGGGGGACCCGACATGCTAACCACGTCATACCTACACTGGCTTATGATCATCTACCATAGCCTGTCGTGCTTGGAGTTTTTTTTTTAGAGGTTTTAAGATCAATTAAATCTCATAATCTGCAATGGGCAGGTCATGTGGCATAAATGGGGAATGAAAGAGGGGCATGGAAACTTAATTGTAAGGAAAACCAGAGAAAAAGCATCCAATAGGTAGAGCAAGAATGTTGGAAAAATATTAACCATGATTTGAGGGAGGTAAATTATACAGGATCTACCATGGCCTGTCGTGCTTGGAGTTTTTTTTAGAGGTTTTAAGATCAATTAAATCTCATAATCTGCAATGGGCAGGTCATGTGGCATAAATGGGGAATGAAAGATGGGCATGGAAACTTAATTGTAGGAAAACCAGAGAAAAAGCATCCAATAGGTAGACCAAGAATGTTGGAAAAATATTAACCATGATTTGAGGGAGGTAAATTATACAGGGAATTATTGGAAAACATTAGCTCAGGAAATGGATGTGACGAGAGCCTATCTCCATGCAACCATAAACCTCTAAGATTAAATTAAAATACTTCAATACCTCACCTCATATCCAGTCTCACGGTTTGGGAAAAAATCCACATAAAAAAAAAAGAAGAAAGAAAATCTTATGAACTCTGAAATTTCTGCAGATTATTATTGGATCGTGAGGTTTATCGGTCCATCAACAGAGGGAAGAAGAAGTTCTTCTGATCGACATAACATCAGTCGATGACATATTACTGAAGATAAAGCTGCCAATGCTTTGAAACTGCAATATTGTCTAGAAGACTGGATATGAGGTGAAGTATGAAGTATTTTAATTAAATTATTTTCAGTCTGATCATCTTACCTCAATATTAATGTTGATTTGTTCTTGGAGCATTTTTCAAAACAATTCTGTTTTAATCGTCAGCTTGTCCAGAAAATAACTTAATTAAAATAACCTCAAAATATCACTTCCTAAAATTAAAATAAGTATTTTAATTTAATCTTAATAGATGGATGGACAATGGATGCACATCCAATATGATTTCCTCCAAGGAGTGATTTTGGAAATAAACACAATGAAAACCCTACAAATTCTTCTTCCTTCCAAGTATTAGGCCAAGGCCTGATACGATCCTATAGAAAATTTCTGGGAAATTCTCCGTATAAGACTTGAAAGCATAATAATAGTCCCTTCGATTGGTGTGCTGGCCAATTATGAATAATAATAAGAAGAAAAATGCAACAGCAGACTGACTACTGACCTGTTCTTGTTCCTCGGATGACGCTGGTTCTCGTTCACCATTCTCACACGCTGAAGCTATAGCTTTCCTCTCTTCAAGACCTGCTCGATATTCTTCCTCCCGCAAGATGTCACGAAGTGAGGGAATTAAAGGTGGAGGAAATTTGTACTGTTCCTTCACTGCATGAGGCACCTACACATATCACAACATGTGGTTGCACTTCACTCTACACCCAAGCTTAAGCAGATATTTTTTATTTGAAGAGAAAAATTATATGCTCAGACTGGGGTTTTAATCCAGGACCTTTGGCTTTCTAGGCCAATGCTCTACCACTGAGCTACCTGAGAAACTCCAATCTAAATGCAAATTTTTCTCTTATACGCTGTTAATTCCCGACTGCTGAATGCTACAACCCATTTGCTCGATCAGGAAAATGGCAGCTTCTTGTTTCAAAAGACATTTATTGTGAATTTAAAACACTACTTTTTATAAAGCCAGTAGGCTTCTTTGATGTTTTTGATATCAATTTAACACTTCTCACTGAAGGGTAAATTATATTTGAAGAGAAAAATTAATACGCTCAGATTGGGGTTTGAACCTAAGACATTTGGCTTTCTAGGCCAATGCTCTACAACTGATTTACCTGAGAAACTCCAATCTAAACACAATTTTTTCTTATTATTAATTTAATGGAATATAAAACTTACAGTTTTATGTGATTTTCATATTTATATAAGCATAATTTAGTAACTGAATTATGTTTTAATAAATATGAAAAATCACATAAAACTGTAAGTTTTATTTTTATTTAATTAAATAAGTTATGGATTTTCATCAAGTAAACACCAATTCAATTATATTTGAAAAGAAAAATATACGCCTAGACCGGGGATTGAATCCAGGACCTTTGACTCTCTATGTCAATGCTCTTCCATCTGAGCTACCTAGGCCTCCAATTTAAACGCGTATTTTTCTCTTACATATAGTTAATTCCCTAACCCCAAATGCTACGAGCCGTTGCTATGATTTTTGCAAATGGCGGCTTCTTTATTAAGAAGACTTTTTATTGGGAATTTAAACATTACTTATAAAGCCAGTAGTGCTTCTTTCAATGTTAATATTATTCGTGGGAGGTCTAGGTAGCTCAGATGGAAGAGCTTTGACACAGAGAGTCAAAGGTCCTGGGTTCAAACCCTGGTCTAGGCGTATATTTTTCTTTTCAAATATAATTTGTCCATCATTGAGATGTTTAAAAAACGAATAATATTAACATTGAAAGAAGCACTACTGGCTTTATAAGTAATGTTTAAATTCTCAATAAAAAGTCTTCTTAATAAAGAAGCCGCCACTTGAAAAAATTGTAGCAACGGCTCGTAGCATTTGGGGTTAGGGAATTAACTATGTATAAGAGAAAAATACACATTTAGATTGGAGGCCTAGGTAGCTCAGATGGAAGAGCATTGACATAGAGAGTCAAAGGTCCTGGGTTCAAAACCCCGGTCTAGGCGTATATTTTTCTTTTCAAATATAATTTGTCCATCATTAAGATGTTTAAAAAACGAATAATATTAACATTGAAAGAAGCACTACTGGCTTTATAAGTAATGTTTAAATTCCCAATAAAAAGTCTTCTTAATAAAGAAGCTGCCATTTGCAAAGATCGTAGCAACGGCTCGTAGCATTTGGGGTTAGGGAATTAAACTATGTGTAAGAGAAAAATACGCGTTTAGATTGGAAGCCTAGGTAGCTCAGATGGAAAAGCCACTGACATAGAGAGTCAAAGGTCCTGGGTTCAAATCCCGGTCTAGGCGTATTTTTTCTTTTCAAATATAATTTGTCCACCATTAAGATGTTTAAAAAATGAATAATATTAACACCAATTCAATTGATTACAATTTTTTTCTCTTATACACTGTTAATTCCTGATTGCCAAATGCAACGAGTCTGAGAGTATAATTTTTCTCTTGAAATATAATTTATCCTTCAGTGAGAAGTTTTAAATTAATAATAATAACATCACACATCTGGTTTGTTTATATTACAACTGGAAGTTTGCTTGGAAGAGGTACAAAAAATAACAATCATTCTTTATTGAACAACCCCCATGTGTCTTTAAAAATGAAGCTGAATGTCATTATGCCCATAAAATTTATTACATTCTTTGTTCAATGTGGATGTTCCTTTTTTTTTATTATTTCAAACTTACCCTGACAGTATTTCTAGGTGGGTAGTTTGACTTTAAACCTAAAAGGAGGATGTTTTCTATGTGCTTTCCTGATGAACTCTACTTTCACAGCATCCTGATCTATAGGACCAGCATAGCGATCCCATAATCTTACTCGCTCTGTAGCAACTACATGATGTTAATAACTTTCTGTCCTGTAACACAAACACAAATTTTTGGACCAAAGAGAGATGAACAGACAGGTGAATGGAGAAGACTACATAACAATGAAACTACATGGTCTTTATAGGAAGCCAGATATAATAAGAACAGTTAAGTCTCATAGACTGCGATGGGCAGGAACATGTTGCACGTATGGGGAATGAAAGACTTGCATGGAAGCTTCTTGTAGGAAAGCCAGAGGGAAAACGCCCAGTTGGTAGACCAAGAATGAGGTGGGAGAATAACATTAAACTATGATTTGAGGGAAGTAGATTATACAGGGAATGATTGGAAAGTATTAGCTCAGGATAGGGATGTATGGAGAGCGTATGTCCGCGCGGGCCATGAACCTACAGGTTCGATAGTGCCAGTGAGTAAGTAAGTAAGTAAGTAACACAAACAGGAGTAAACTAGAGTTCAAGCAGCTCTGATGCCATGTTTGTTTAAACGACCCATTTCTGTTGTATAAGACAACCTAATTTTAAGGCCCATTTTGATTTTAAAAAAAACTCATGCATAAACTGTGCAAAAACCAAAATTCCTCATTAAGTCGAATTTAAGGTCCGATTTTGGTAGTTTACAGAATACATTTTTCTTTTGTTAACCTTTAAATTTGGAAAAAATGTACAAAGAATGCCAAATAATTGTTTATCAAGACAGATACTTTACTAAAAAGCTGAAGACCGAAACGATGTTGGAAGGAAGACCTGTAGCATATTGTGCAGTGGGGAGTGGAACAGGCCAATAGGCCCATACCTTGAAGACAATGATGATAAATTGGAAAAACTAAATTTCCTATGCCAACACATTTAAATGTTTATATATTAAATTTGGGAATTTTTAACATTATGAGGTTCAATTAAATATAATTAAATGAATCGTGATTTTTTCTTACCTCATACATCTATGTTTTTTTAAACACAGCACTGCAGTATTGGCAACACCTTTGTCGTCATCGTCAGCTGTTTTCACGACTCATTTAAATGTGTTGGACTGCAGTGAAACCAAATAATGCATAATCATAAGTTATTATGTCCACTGCTGTGGTCTCGAGGTAAGCGCGCTGGCCTTGTCACACAGAGGGCCCGGGTTCAATTCCTGGTCAGGACAGGCTCCTGGGAGAGGTTTTTTTTTTCGGGGTGTTTCCTCTCCTGTAAGACAAATGTCAGGAAGCTTAGGGCCCAATGGTCCCCAATGGTCATCATCATCATCCTTATCATTATCATCCTTCACTGGTGTGAAAAGCAACGGGAAGTTACCACACCTACAATTCCCTAGAAAAGCTGCAAAGAATAGCAAGAAAAATGCTATGATTGCAGTGAAAGACCTGCCCTTGGGCAGAATTACTATGGATGGATAAGTTATTACCTATTACACATTGTTGTATAATTTGATCAAATTTTAAATATTAATTAAATAAAAATAAAACATAGTTTTATTTGATTTTCATATTTATTATATAATTCAGTGACAGCTGTTTCGGTACACTGTACCTTCTTCAGACATGTTATCAAAGATAATTTGTTAACATGTCTGAAGAAGGTACAGTGTACCGAAACAGCTGTCACTGAATTATATAATAAATATGAAAATCAAATAAAACTATGTTTTATTTTTATTTAATTAATAAATATGGATTTTCATCAAGTAAACACCAACTCAATTGAAAATTTTAAATATTTTCTACTGTTCATTTTTCCATTGCTTTGTTAAAAATATTAAATAAATTGAACCAATGTATCTAATAGGATAGGCAGCTCCGTGGCGCAAATGATTAGAACGCTTGCCTCTCACCGCCGGGGTCCCGAGATCGAGTCTCTCTCACGCCAAGTGGGTTTCATGGTGGACAAAAAAAGAGCTTGGGCAGGTTTTTCTCGGGGTGTTCTCCCATTTTCCCCTGCCACAGATTCATTCCACCATTTCTTCATACTCATCTCATCCATTTTGTTTCATTTCATTCATCTGCCCCTGTGATAGAGCGTCGGGTCTGCGCCATAATTCACAGCCCTCTATATAAGGGGTTTCATTTCATCTCTCGACCCAACGCTGAGTTGGACACGAGTCGAGAATATTATCTAATAGGATACTTTGTCAATTTAAGGGTTAAATTAAATTGTATAGTACAAAGATATATTAAAAGTAAAGTGATCCCACAACAGGCCCTCAGTTGGGGTAGTAGGAGGTTAAGGCTCCCACTTTTTCTAAGACAATCGGCACTTGATGTCAGCCAGGTTGTCAGCCCTGCGTGACAGCCCGCCTTTATCCCCAGAACAAGCATCTGGTACTCATTTCCGTTAGAGGCTGAGTCGACCCGCAGGGCCATAGTGCCGCCAGAAGGTTTGTGTCAGTTTAAAAATCCTGACCCCAATGGGACTTGAACCCTCAACACTCCGGCTTGTAGCTCAGTTGCCTTAACCACTACGCTACGGCGTGCCCCCACAAAGATGATATTACATCAATGTAAACTTGGCAGCTGTTACAGCGATTTTTTTTTAAATCTTGGGTTTTAGTTAAATCCCCAATTCTAATGGTCGGATTTCACTATTTTTTTTAGAATACCTTCCTCATTTTATTTCAATAGCATATAACCACTAGAGCGATTTTTGAATTTTCGTTGTCAGATGAACTCTACTCCTAATGGTCTGATTTTGCTGATTAAACAAATTGGACCTTACTTCTTTAAGTGATTGTTGTATACTAAGTTTGTTAAAAAAATACAGCTACCAGGGCATTGACATATATATAGATTTTTTTTTCCTGTACCCAAAGAAAACAATAAGAAATATGTCGTCATGTCATACAATAGGCCCTTTCAAATAAAATATCATAAACCCTTCAAAAAGTTGAACATTGATGTGGCATTTAAAACTAATAAAACTCTACAAAATATAATAAAAAAACAATAAAACCAAAACAAAAAAAGAAAAATTATCAGGGGATATAAATTGAAGTGGTGTGACACATGTGACAATGTCATATATAGGACAAACTGGTAGACCTTTTATCTCTCGGATAAAGGAACACATGAGAGCATATAACAGAAATTTAGAAATTCAAACTATGCTAACCACCTATTCCAAGTTAATCATTGTTTACGCGATCCAATTTTGAAATTTTACATATTTGAGATAAGGGTAAGAAGTTAGATCTTTTGGAGGCTGTAGAATTAATAAGTTTAAAAGTAGTAAAAACCTGGGAAAATTCCAAACTGATTGAATGAATCCCCTTTGTTGAAATTAGAAATTTAAATAAATAATTGTTGTATTGTTGCTTAGATCAGTTGGAAACACAATTCATAATTTGGTAAATGTCTGAAGAAGGTACAGTGGAACCGAACAGCTGTAACTGAATTATATAATAAAAAGGAAAATCAATAAAAAACGGTTTATGTGTATTTAATTAATATATTATATATTGTTCATTTTTGCAGAATATAAGGATGAAAAGAAAGTGTTCTTGGGTTTTGCAGATTCAAGGTCGGACCTCCTGGAAACTGAATCATACTACAACAGATGGAGTAAGAAGCAGTTCTCCTGAACGACATAACATCAGTCGAGATATTACTGATGATGAAACCACCTAGGTTTTGAAACCGGTTTAATTAGGAGACTGCATATGAGGTGTGGTATAAAGACTTTCAATTTAAATTTTAAATTAAACCTCATAGCGATTTTTCCTATTTAAGTTCAATTTCAATACATACTGTAAAGGATATGTATTAGAAGACACCTTACAATAATTTTGAAAGGAAATGTACAAACACCAATCTAGAAGATGACCTGTGTTACAATAGAAAAATTAAGGTAGAATATGTTTATCACTCACCTCATATTGTTTTCTTATTTGATTATAAACTAGTTTCGGAACATAGGTTCTGTTCCATCCTCAGTAACATCACGACCGTTGTTCTGGACTGAGGATGGAACAGAAACTATGTTCCGAAACTAGTTTATAATCAAATAAGAAGAACAATATGAGGTGAGTGATAAACATATTCTACCTTAATGAATATACCTCATAGTGAGAATTCCTAAAATAAGTAATAGAAAAATGTTCGAAAAAGGTTACACTAAAACTTAATTTACTTACCAGATATTGTTCTGGGTGGTTGGGGCACATCCACCTGCCAGCAGGTAGTGACGTGAGGGGTGGATCAAGACAATCTTGATGGAACAGTAAAGGGCAGTAGTCACAAGCCACAAGAGGTGCTTTCCGACAACTCCTAATACAAACACAATAACACACTAAATCAGAAAAACACTATTAATTAAATCGTGAGTGAGGATATGCAGAACATGTTAAGAGCAGTCCCAGTAAGATAGCAATAACAAAATATTTATTTAAGTAAAATTTGATTATTTTAATTTTAGAAAGAAAAATTACTAAGAATTAAATGAATCATGATTTCTTCTTACCTCATACTTCTATGTTTTTTTTTTTTCCCACAGCACTGCAGTATCAGCGACCATCGTCACCATCCTCAGCTGTTTTCACGACTGTCAAATTTTTCTTTTGCAAAAGAAAAATTTGACAGTCGTGAAAACAGCTGAGGATGATGACGATAGTTGCTGATACTGCAGTGCTGTGTTTAAAAAAAACATGAAGTATGAGGTAAGAAGAAATCACGATTCATTTAATTCTTATGAATTAAACCTCATAATGTTAAAAATTCCCAAATTTATTATATAAAAAGAAAAATTACATTCAAACTGGGAGTCGAACCCCGGACTTCTGACTCTGTACGTCAGTGCAGTAACCGTTATGCCATTCGAACTTCCGATAGGAACGTCAAATTTCTTTTTACTCATACAATTAATTCTCCTTTCATCCGAAGGCTATCGCTATCAACAACGCCATCTGACGACTTCTTTTCGAAGTATTTTTTATTGAGAATTTAAACATTAATTTTTAAGCGATAAAAGCTACTATTTTGATGTTATATTTTAAATTAACGTGTTCCAGAATTGGATATAGTTTTATTTTAGAAAGAAAAATTACGTTCGAACGACTCTATTAAATATAACATCAAAATTGTATAACATCAAAAAAGTAGCTTTAATCGCTTAAAAGTTAATGTTTAAATTCTCAATAAAAAATACTTTGAAAAGAAGTCGTCAGATGGCGTTGTTGATAGCGATGGCTATCGGCCTTCGGATGAAAGGAGAATTAATTGTAGAAAGAAATTTGACATTCCTATCGGAAGTTCAAATGGCGTAACGGTTACCGCACTGACGTACAGAGTCAGAGTCCGGGGTTTGACTCCGGTTCGAACGTGAACAGCATTGAGAATGTCACAAATACAGTGACGAACTCTAGATATGCAAGGGAGTTAAGAAGTATGAGCTGAGTCAAGAAACAACTAAACAAAATCTTTTAGGACATGTTTAAAAAAATTCTGTTTTGTCATTAGCTTGTCCAGTCTAGTGAGGTAAGACACCTTATTACGAAGAATCTCATATTGTTACCCCTACTGTAATTTTATAACTATTATTTTCTATAGATGCAAAGTTTCAAGTTGATCGACAATATTGAGAATGTGCGAGGTTCCATTGTCAGATACACAGAATATAACAGATTTACTTACTTCCGACACTCGAAGCACACTTTAACAGGTAATGGAACCAGCCCATTATCCAGTTCATAAGGTTTCCTCTTTGCTACAGAGTTCCGTCTATTTGTAATTTTACTTGGACCTGGAACTAAAAATAATTAAAAAAATGTTAATAAGCAATAATTTAAAAGATGACATGTAAATAACTTTATTGGGAGCAGACGACTAACATCCTAATAAAATGTAGTCTCAAAGAAATCACTATAAAAATCCTCAGACCTGAAACGTAAAAAAATTAAATAATTCAAGTGCAAGTGCAAAAAACTTGACAACTCATATTTTTCAATTCTTTTTTCTGCAATTAACAACTTCTCCATTAGGTTTTAAAATATTTTATTGTTTGTATCGGCCGCGGTGGACTAGTGGTTATGCTCCTTGCCTCTGGTCCCAAGGGTCATGGGTTCAAACCCGGCCGGGGTCGATGGATTTTTTAGGATGAAAAAATCCAAGGAGCAAGTCCTCCAGGAGGGATTTTAAACTGTGGGTCCAAGTCTGAAGATTTTCAGGCTCGTAAAAGATCCTTAAGCCTGAATGAAAGGGTCTCTCAGCAAAATTTACCGAATTTTCCCGTCCTAGTACTACCTTGGTTTCCTAGATGTCAGTATGAGGCAGAACGCTGACCACGGACCACTCAAATGACATCTATACGAAAACAAGTGTAACTAAATTAGTATGGTTCAAATTCTTCCTTGTAGGGGGAGAGCACCTAAATCTTTGTTAAGGGAAACATGGGTTTACAAGATACAAGAAGTAATAAAAAATAATCAAATTCATTTCTGATTAGTTGTAAAAAAATTCATTACAGATTTATGACACATATAGCAGACTTTACCTTTTAAATTTGAATTCAAGTCCCAGTGCCACTGGACGGAATTATTTATTCCAGGTTATTTAATTTTTTTTGCACCTTTTTATAAAATCTCGACAAAATTCAATGAACAAGAAAAGAGAGAAGCAGTCTAAATTATATACTGAACACTATATGAATTCTGTGGCATTAAGGTAAAAGTACATAACTCCAATTTTAGTGATTTTTATTTTGTAGATTAATATGTCAGAAATGCATTTTTCTCCATCATAAGGGTAAAGTGTTTAAATGATAGCTCATTTCTTATGGTAGATATCTCTTGGTCAGAAGTGAAACAAATCTTCAATCATTAACAAATTATTTGAATTATGTTTTTATTATTGACTTAACACTTCTCACTGAAGGATAAATTATATTTGAAGAGAGAATTTTTCTCTTCAAATATAAGTTATTTGAATATTAATAAGCTCTCGTGAAAAGTTATGTGCATGCGCACGCGTGTGTGTGCATGTATGTATGTATCCTTCAGTGAGAAGTGTTAAATTAATAATAAAATCATCAATTATGTATGTATGTATGTATGTTTACAATTTAAAAACTTCAAAGACTAAAACTAAAATTTTAGCATTTAAAGGACATGATACCTTAAGAGCAAAAATAGTAATTGATAATAAAATTTTAGAGCAAGTGAACAGTTTTAAATATCTAGGTTTCAATTTATCATATGTTAAAATTCAAGATATAATGACAAAATAAATAAATTTAATCTAATGTGTGGCACTATTAAAATAACCCTTAAAAACACAAGAAAAGAAACAAAAATTAAATTTTATAGAGTAATGGCTGTTTCTGTATTGATGTATGGATCAGAATGTTGGACGATCACTAAAAGACAAGAACAAAGATTGGAAGCAGCTGAGATGCGATTTTTAAGAAAGTAGCAGAATATACTCTGTTGGATAAGAAAAGGAATGGAGATATAAGAAAGGAACTAAATATTTTCAAACTTACAGACCAAATAATTAAATATAGGAACGACTGGAAAGAACATATTGATAGAATGCCAGAAGGAAGATTTCCAAAATTATTACTAAATTATAAACCGCACGGAAGGAGAAATGTTAGTCGCCTACACAGAAGATTGAACAATTTTAACAATTCTAGCCTTCATGAAACCGGAACGAGCCAACAGGCTTAATCCCTGGATGATAATGATGTATGTTTACCCTGTGGCCACAGAATTTTTCGTCAAGTATTTCAATCAATAAAAATGTTTAAAATGTAAACAAAACGAATAATGAAATTTTACTTAATAATTCAGTCATATATTGTACTCAATCTCTCTCTTATGGCTTTGACATACAAGGCGGAGATAACCTTCTTAATTTCTGTGAATATGACTTTATACAGAATGAAAATGGGGGCAAGCCATAGTGTTAATTGGTTAAAGGCAATATGCTACAAGTCTGAAGGTCACAGATTTGAGTCTCAGTGGCGACATCAGTATTTTTAAACTGACATCAAGCCTTCTGTCAGCACTGTAGACCTGGGGTCGACTCAGCCTCTGATGGAAATGAGTAGCAGGTACATGTTCTGGGTTTAAATGCAGCTATCATACAGGGCTGACAACTTGGCTGATGTCTTGTGCAGATTGTCTAGAAAGTTGAGAACCTTAATCTCCTACTATCCCAAAGACCTCTTAAGGCCTGTACTAAAATCACTTTACCTTCTGGATGGAAGAAAAGCCATGAGTAAATTTACAGCATGTGAAAGAACTTTGAGCCTGAAGTAAGAGGATTTTTTTTTACCAATACCACTAGGATGTCTTTATGACATTTCTGATATTCTTATTTAAATTTTCAACTAAAAAATTTATAGACAGATTTCTTATTCTCCTTAATATGATATGGGAAGGACAAGAACCACCACGAAGCTGAACAAATCCATTGTAATACCAATCTTCAAAAAAGGAAGTCGCCAAATCAAAGATAACTATCGTGGAATTAACTTGTTGAACTCTGGATTTAGTATGTATGCTAATATAGTTAAGAATAAATTGAAAAAAAATTATGAAAATATAAATGGAGAAAAGCAGAATGGATTCAGAAAGGGTAGATCTTGTACAGATGGATTCTTCACTCTAAACTACTATTAGAAAAGCACAAGGAATTCAGTATAGAAACTCATATCGCCTTTGATGACTTCATAAAGGCTTTTGACAAAGTAGACAGAAATATATTATTACAAATTTTAGCTGATGATAACGTTCCACAACAATATATTACTAATATCTTCAACGTCTATAAAGGTAATGAAATCTCTGTTAAACAAGATGGCAAATTATCTTCTTGGAAAAAGATCAACACTGGAGTAAGACAGGGATGTGGACTTTCACCGGTGCTCTTCATTATATATATGAATAGATTAATAAACGAATGGAGGAAAACACAAGGATATATACCCATCAATAGGAATCTCAAACTCGAAGCTATTCTTTTTGTAGATGATTTAGCTCTTCTGGCACTTTACAAAAATGATTTGCAATGATCAATTTATAATTTACAAAAAATAGGTGCCAAATTTAATATGGAGATATCAATTAACAAAACTAAAATTATGGCATTTCATGGGAAGGACCCCATACAAAGTAAAATCTGTCTCCAGAATAAAATTTTAGAGAGATCTAATCAATTTAAATATCTTGGATCTATCTGGGATGAAAAGGATATCTCTGAAAAAATTACTAGTTATAATAAAAGTTTGAGAATTATTAATAAAGTTATGAAACCATCCCTTGTACAAAAAAACACCAGATTACGTTTATATAACACTTTGGCTAGACCTGTGTTGACCTATGGTAGTGAAGCATGGACACTAACAAGACAACATGAAAGCAGAATAATGGCTTGTGAAATGAGATTCATGCATAGAACAGCGAGTTACACCAGATGGGATTGGAAAAGGAACACCGATGTCTTAAAAGAAAAAGAATTGAAGACTACGCCAATTTTGGAATATATTAAACAGTACCAACTAATTGGAAACACCATCTTGAAAGAATGAGTACAAATCGGATCCCCAAAGCTGTTTATAATTATATACCAAGAGGACAAAGATCTCTGGGCCATCCTATGAAACGCTGGAGGAAAAAATTTTCTATAGGATCGTAACAGGCCTTGGCCTAATACTTGGAAGGAAGATATTCTTATCTGGCATGGCAGAATTGTAACTACTTCTTAAGTTGGGGCACCTGGATCTGCATAAAAATCAAGAAATATGAGGTGAGTCAAAATATAATTCAAATTAATTTAAATAGTTACCTTTGTCTGTTCCTGGGAAAGGCAGTGCCCATGCTCATATCACGAGGTAATTCAAACTGCTTAGGGTTTGTGGCAAGTGCAGCTTTCACCAGCATCTCCAGAGGATTACAGGGCACTGATTCTTCTTTCTTTGGTTTTTATCATTTGTGACAACTTCAGGAGCATCTCTCTTACCCCTCAGGCGCCCTCTGCACGGCATCATGGTGCTACAGCCCAGTTCTGCCAATTAAACACACAGCTATATTCCTCTCAGCCTAACTGTGATCCAGACTTAAAGGAAAGTAGAACATTTTAACTATTACATCATTATATCACATCTGTAATAAAAAATACATAGTGCACAACATAGCTCAGGAGATACCAATATTGACACAATCTAAATACATGGGCTATAACAAAAATAGTGGCAACACTGCTGTAGAAGTGAAACCAGATGGAGTTAATTGCTGTAACTTCTGTCCCATGTCTGACCAATCTTACAGTAAATGGACTCGTCCATATGTCTCAAAGCGCATGTACTTTTGGCGAGAGGAAGTTAGTCTCCTGTGAGTTGGTGCTCTAAGCTGTCATGTTTTGCCATGTTTACAAAGCAGGAGTTGGATGTAGAACCCATTCTTCACCATATACAAAACTGCCATAACAACTGGAAAGCCCATCTTCAACGAATGCCGTCTCATAGAATTCCAAAACCCGTGGTTCGTTACTGCAAAAGATCACTAGAACGTCCAAAAAAGCACTGGATGGAAAACTCCTCTTTGAGACCGTAACAGGCCACATGGCCTAATACTTGCATGGATGATGATGACAAAGCAGGAACAGCGATCTTGGTTGAAAATTCAATGTGCCCATGGCCTATAGTATGACAATGTCATGAAGGTCTTGTGGAAGCATATGGGGAGACGGTATTACCATACAAGACTGTGGCGAGGTGGATTAGAGTCTTTGACAAGGGGCATGACCGTGTGGAACACATAGCTAAGCCAGGTCGTCCCAGTGTTAATGAAGTGGACATGGGAACTGTTTCTGCAATACTAGACACCAATCGATGACAGATGTTATGTGAGTTAGCCCTGGAGATAGGACTGTTGCATATGACTGTGTTATGTATTCTAAAGAAACACTTGAGAATTGCATCTCGGTGGGTTCCCTGGGATTTGACTGAGATGCAGCGATGGTTACGATACAACTCACCTGCTGCATTATGGTCGTCATGGTGACACCTTCTTATGGCACATTATTCAACTTGATGAAACCTGGGCCAGGTCATCGAACCTCTACTTAAGCATCGATCCTATGAGTGGTGACATCACGGGTCACTATGCAAAAGAGTGGCGAGTCATACCCCTATGGAGATGGTTATTCTCGCATATGACTGCGATGGTGCCATTCTAAAGCATATCATCCCGCAAGGACAAAATGTTAATGCACAGTATTTCTGTCATTATTTGGAGAAAAACCTGAGACCAGCATTGCGAAGGAAGTGCCCACATTTTTTGTAGAACCCTCCAATCACATTACAGGATAATGCTCAGGCGCACAAGGCACACCCTGTAGCTGACCTGTACCGTCACTGGGGTGGGAAGTGCTTTTCCATCCACCACATTCACTGGACTTAAGCCCCTGTATTATGATTTGATCCGTAAGATGAAGGAACCACTTTGTGACAATCGATTCCACACTGTTCCTGAGATTCTGCTGGCATTAAAGCGGTCCGTCAGGAGCTGCTACAGGGATACAATGACTTCTACATCGCTGGCAACGAGTTATAAACAATGCTGGGTACTACATTGAAGGATTGTAGAAGTTTCACAGGTCTGACACTTGTATGCTAGTAATAAATGAATAGTTGCCACTATTAAAGTAACAAGCTAAGTATAGGTTGCCAAACCGTTAATCCAATTGTGATGGGGCTTTTTGAAAAATGTTCAGGAGTTTCCCCAGGAAGGTTTTGTGCTATAAGAGAGTTGTAATACTCAACCCCTTTACCCTTGAAAATCATCCTTTGTAGAGAAAACATGAAAAAAGGACTACAAAACTGATCTATAAAGGCATAATTCATGACGGATAACGATGGAAACAACAGTAAAATTTTTTAAAGAATGCAGTCATGGTTTAGATTTTTTTTCTACAACCCACTTTACATGTCTGTGTTGCAGCCTTTATCTTGAATAACAAATCAGAATGATAGATGGAGAAGAAAGAAGACAGCACTGAATAGAGGCATATAGTTGAGGCCCTCAAGGTCTGTAAAAGCTTATAGTATCAAAGAAATAGTTCAATTTCAATTAAAATACAAAAGTAGTGAAATATATACCTTTAATTTCTCTCGGAAGTTTTATTTCAGACTTTGTGTTATTGCTGTTATTTGAAGAAGCATTTTCCAATTTTACCTGCAAACATAACAATTAATTAATGTCATTACAACTCACAACATATCATGATCTGTTTCACTTTATTTCTATATTCCAGTGGTGTGCGGTACTCTTACTTTTAGGGAGGAAAGCAGATTACAAGTATTTGAGAATAAAATTCTTAGGAACATTTTTTGACCAAAGAGAGATGAACAGACAGGTGAATGGAGAAGACTATAAAACAGTGAACTACATGGTTTTTATAGGAAGCCAGATATAATAAGAACAGTTAAGTCTCATAAACTGCGATGGCAGGACATGTGGCACGAATTGGGAATGAGAGGCATGCATGGAAGCTTCTTGCAGGAAAACCAGGGGGAAAACATCCAGTTGGTAGACCAAGAATGAAGTGGGAGAATAACATTAACTATGATTTGAGGGAAGTACAGTGCGATCAGTATAGCACTGGACAGCAGACGTGGGGATTTCACTATACACTGCTGACACACTCGCGGTGGGAATGGACAGCGAAGGATCACTGTGATACAATCACACACATTTTCGTAACTATTTTACAATTTGTCATACTTACCAACTTTATTGAAGCAGGTGTTGGAACTGTTCACCTTCGTTGTACATACATTTTTTGACACCTCTTGAAAAATTTGTTGTACAAATTATGGATTGTTGTACACGACGGAATTTTTACACTCGGGAATCGTGTTTCAAAAGTCTTCATACTTGGCTGGCAGACTGAGTTAACAAATATTGTTCATAAATAAATACACGTTCACTAGAAAAATATTAATCATTATACAGTTTACGCTTTACACTTATACACACGTGATTCACTTTACACTTATGTTTTATAAGATACACATTTTAAAATTGAAATAACTGATACACACGTTATTCAGTTTACATTATACACACCTCATTCAGTTCACAAGGAAAAGCAATCCGGCACCTTATCTACTCGAGGTACACTATCTGACTGTGAATGCGTGGGATGTACTTGTAAACTGCTGAGTCAGCGCGCATTTCAAGTCCCATGCCTGCACTTGTAAACCTTCATTCTCGTACAACACAAACCCCGCGTCTGCCGTCCACTACTATACTAATCTCACTGTAGATTATACAGGGAATGATTAGAAAACATTAGCTCAGGATAGGGATGTATGGAGATTTTATGTCCATGCAGCCATGAACCTACGGGTTCGATTAAGCCAGTGAGTTAGTAAGTGGCGTGCGGTGGTCAGAGCAATTACCCCAGCTGTATGACAAAAATAAGACATGGTATAAAAAAACTTAATGCCTTGTATTTTTTTCATTACATCCGGTAAATCTGATATTGGCCTACCTTGTTGTTCTGGACGAAACGCGGAAAATAAGGACAACACTCATTCATGAATAAATATATGTTATCAAAATGCAATACCATTAATTCTTAACAATTATATATAAATTAATTAGTGTATAATGCTATTGTGTTATTAATTAATTGTAATATTATTGTGTTTTCTTTATGTAATTGTAATGTTAATGTTTTTAGTGTATAATGCTATTGTGTTATTATTTAATTGCAATATTATTGTGTTTTCTTTATGTAATTGTAATGTTATTGCTTTTTTTGTTGTTTATTTTTCTTCACACTAGTACCAATTATTACTTTATTGTAACGGACTGTCAACAGCACGTACGGCTTACTGCCCGTGCGACCCATATTTGTAAATAATATTGTAAATATCTTACTTTTTGTCTAATAAAGTCCTGCTACTACTACTACCTCCCAATTGTATAAGGTCACTTTTCTCATTGAAAGGTCACACAAAAATGATCTACTATGTAAATTATAAATTATAGTCACTTACATTCATTTTTTTTTACTAAATTGACAAATCACGTTTATCTGTAACACTTTAAAATGTATATAATAACGCATTTGAATGAACTCAAGTGTCAATATTAAATTGAACTCTTGCTTTCCACAAATGATATCGTTGTTTCAAGCAGAAGTCACTAAGTCCAAAATTGACTGTTTTGAGATATGTACACAACTATATTATGAAAATGATTCTTCACAGTCTGGCAAAAGCCACTAAGTGCTATCCCTGTCCTTTTCTAATTTATAAACGCTTAATAATTTCTGGCATAATAGACTTCTGATATGTGATCAAATTTTAATATCGCTATATCGCAAAACAACAATTTTGGACTTAGTGAAATCTGCCAGAACGACGACGATATATAACGTTTGTAATAATTCAATTGTTGATATTCAGATCATTATCATCTAATTGGGATTTCCGGATCCTTGATCTGGTCAAAAACCCTGATGGAACTGATATTTAACCTCTGGGGCGAATTTCGGTGAAGTCCGGAGGGTCTAACTTAGCCAAATCCACTCTCCTCACCTCCAAGTTGGGGCCCCTCAGGACCTTCTTAAGATCTTTCAAGGTTTTAAGATGGAAAAGAGAGAGTGGGGTGTGGAAAGAAACAGGAAGCTACCACACCTATATATCCCTAGTAAAGCTGCAAACATGGCATGATGAGTCTTTCCACGGTAAAGCTGAGTTAAGGAAAGAGTGGAGAATGCTGAGTTTGCAGTGAAAGACCTGCTCATGAGCAGAACACTATGAATGAATGAATGAATCATCTTCATGGTAGGCCGTCGGCCTGTTCCGCTCTCAGAATTCATCTTCCCATTGTCTTCTAGGGCATCCCAAATCTTTATAACCTTGAGGTTGGTAAAACAGTGCTTATAATATTTTTAGTCTGAACATCTTACCTCAATATTAATGTTGATTTGTTCTTGGACATGTTTCAAAACAATTCTGTTTTATCGTCAGCTTGTCCAGACTGGAAGCCGACGATAAAACAGAATTGTTTTGAAACATGTCCAAGAACAAATCAACATTAATATTGAGGTAAGACGATCAGACTAAAAATAATATAATTAAAATAACCTCAAAATATCACTTCCTAAAATTAAATACTAATTACAACAGTGCTTGTTTTTTAATTAAGGTAGAATATTTATATATTAAATTTGGGAATTTTTAACATTATGAGGTTCAATTAATAATAATTAAATGAATCGCAATTTTTTCTTACCTCATACATCTATGTTTCTTTAAACACAGCACTGCAGTATCGGCGACCCTTTGTCGTCATCGTCAGCTGTTTTCACGACTGTCAATTTTTTCTCCTTTTGCCGGTAATTATCTAGACTGCCATCTGGTGTTCTTTTGAAGGAATCCTCTTCAAACTGCCATCTGGTGTTGTTTTGAATGAATCATTCCCTAAACTGCTATCTGTTGTATTTTTGAAGAACTTTGTAATCAAGCTTGGTTCTTCCGGAATCTCGAAGTTCATAGTTCTAGTATGGTTTTTTTGAATATATATTTTTTCCCAAACTGTTAAATCCAAAGGTTTTGATAGATGTTTTAAAAGTTTTGCTTCTTTTTCAATCCTATGATGCTCTAATAAACTATGTGCTGCTATAGCTGATTTTTAAAACATATAAAACATACAATGAAAGAACAAGAAAAATTTAAATTAAAAGTTTCAAACCCTTCTAATCCAAAATTATATGGTTTACCTAAGGTCCACAAGGATGGAAAAAAGATGAGGCCTATTGTCAATAGTATTGGCTCCCCATGTTACAATTTAGCTAAGTGGCTGGCCAAAAAGTTTAATGAACTACCACAATTTGAAAATAAGACCATTGAAAATTCAATTAAACTGGTTGAAAAATTGAATAACATCACTTTGGCTCAGAATGATAGACTTGTTTCTTTTGATGTGATCTCTTTGTTTCCTAGCATTCCTGTTAACAAATTGCTCGCATTTTTGAGAAAATGGTTATATTCACAAAAATTAAAGGCAGAAATCATAGAAGAGTATTTAATACTAACTAAAATTTGTATCGATAATAACTTTTTCACATTCAATGGAAAATTTTATAGACAAATTTCAGGATTGGCAATGGGAAATCCACTTTCTCCATTTTTAGCCAATTTATTTATGGGGTATCTTGAATCACATATCACCAATGCTTATCCTTTGATTTTCAAGTGTTGGTATAGATATGTAGATGATATTATCGCTGTGATTGATAAAAAATACATTCAAGATGCATTGAAATTGCTTAATCTTCAGGATGAGTCAGTGAAATTCACTATTGAAATGGAACAAAATAACAAGATTCCTTTTTTAGACTATACTTAATAAGAAATGAACAACAGCAAAAAATTGAATTTAACATTTACAGAAAAGACACACATACTGACAACTACATAAAATCTTCAGGTTTTAATCATTTGACACACAAACATGCAATTTTCAATAGTCTATTACACAGATTGTTAAATATTCCACTTAATGTAGAAGATTTTGACAAGGAATATAATCATATTGTTCATGTTGCTAAAATAAATGGTTTCGATGAAGACATTATAAAGAATAAATTAAAGAAATTCAAACAACAAAAAAGGTTACAAGAATACACCACCTTACATCATGGTCCCAAGAAAGATGTAAAATTCAAGAAATTCACTTACCATCCTGAAGTTCATAATAAGTTTCAAAAATTTTCAGAAATTTTAATATAACATTAGCTCCAATTAACAAATTCAGCCTGGGTAATCTGCTGTTAACTAATAATAAATGTAATACCCCAGACGACAAAAAATCTGGGATTTATCAAATTGATTGCAAGGATTGCAACAAGATATATATAGGAAAAACAAAAAGGAACTTGGAAACTCGTAAAAAAGAGCACTTCAGAAACATGAAGAATGGAGAAATTGAAAAATCAGCTATAGCAGCACATAGTTTATTAGAGCATCATAGGATTGAAAAAGAAGCAAAACTTTTTAAAACATCTATCAAAACCTTTGGATTTAACAGTTTGGGAAAAAATATATATTCAAAAAAACCATACTAGAACTATGAACTTCGAGATTCCGGAAGAACCAAGCTTGATTACAAAGTTCTTCAAAAATACAACAGATAGCAGTTTAGGGAATGATTCATTCAAAACAACACCAGATGGCAGTTTGAAGAGGAATTCCTTCAAAAGAACACCAGATGGCAGTCTAGATAATTACCGGCAAAAAGGAGAAAAAATTGACAGTCGTGAAAACAGCTGACGATGACGACAAAGGGTCGCCGATACTGCAGTGCTGTGTTTAAAGAAACATAGATGTATGAGGTAAGAAAAAATCGCGATTCATTTAATTATTAAGGTAGAATATGTTTATCACTCACCTCATTGTTCTTCTTATTTGATTATAAACTAGTTTCGGAACATAGTTTCTGTTCCATCCTCAGTATCATCACAACCGTTGTTCTGTCGTCTTGAAGAGATCTTGAACTCTTCAAGACGACAGAACAACGGTCGTGATGATACTGAGGATGGAACAGAAACTATGTTCCGAAACTAGTTTATAATCAAATAAGAAGAACAATGAGGTGAGTGATAAACATATTCTACCTTAATGAATATACCTCTTAGTGAGAATTCCTGAAATAAGTAAGTGCTTGTTTTGATAGCCTAGAAGAGTCCATTCTTAAAATATTATGTTCATGCCATTTTAGTTTATAGTTTTGTATTTTTTCATTTAGATCAAAAATTTTGAGTACTTGCCTAATTGTTTCACTAGGAATGTGATCTCTTAGAGTATATCCTGCAACGTATCTAAGGACGATATTCAGATATATAATATAAATAAAGCTTCTTAAATTAACAGGTTGCTATAACTGACAAAACATACCACATAATTTTATTTATTTATTTTTGGATTTTGTAAAAATATAACTAACATAAATTAAATATTATAGTATTAAAAGATTCCGGGCTATGTGGCCATGGTCTATAACTGGCGTTTCTTCCAGACGTTTCTCCCTCAACTGCGGAGGTCATCTTCAGTGGCGAGCACTTCCAGCTGTTGTTTCCCTGTCATAGACAACATCAAAATGGGAAAAAAAGACGGTTACAACCAACCAAGTTGAAAACACAAACAAGTTTCTTGTCCAAAGTAACGGAAATAAAAACAGATTTGAATCTTCCTAAATCTAAAGAAAATATTTTGATCAGAGAAAACCCTCTTGCTTTTGAACCAATTGACATTCAGCTAAATCTAGAAGAACCAGTTACAAAATTTGAAACTCCCACACCTGTACTAAAAGCTCTAGCGTTAGAAGCTGTGAATAAGAGATATCCACCAGAAGAATGGTTACATGTCTACACAGATGGATCTACTATTGATAACAACTCAGGATCAGGAATTACATGTACATTATTTTCATTTTATCAACCAGCAGGATACCACACAACAAATTTTGATGCGGAAGTAACGGCTATTCATATTTCACTCCAACAATTACAAAACAGAATAAATAAATTCCAAAATGCTGTCATACTCTCTGATTCTAAGGCAGCAATATATGCAATAAATTCACACAAAATGAAGTCATTACAAATTAAAGAGTGCTACAAAATGATTCAACAACTTCAAAAACTACAGAAAAGAATTCAATTGCAATGGATACCTGCACATTGTAGAATTGCCAAAAATGACACTGCTGATTTTCTTGCCAAAAAAGGCACCAATCTAATTCAGAATACTACTAAAAGCTTACCTTTCACATCCATAAAAAAAATAATTAAAAACAAATATAAAATCAAACAAAACCAAGACCTATGTAATAAAACTAAAGACAAAAAATTGAATATTTTAGTAAAGAAGCCAGATATTATTCCAGAAATTCCACGTAAAACTACAGTAGCAAAATTTAGACTGCTTACAGAACATGATTATTTGGCCAAACATTTATATAAAATAGGAATCTACACGAATCCAAATTGTCCTCTATGCAACAAAGATGAAGAAATGAACGAAGAACATCTACAAATCTGTGAAGGATTACCTGTTGGATCCACCATAGAGAAATATTGGAGGGCAAGAACACTAATGGCTTCATTGTCAAGGCCCAGCATTTGAAAACAACAATAACGTTTTACACTTCTAAATGACAGTGCTCTCCATGGAGAATCAAATGATACCTCAGACTCCCATTTCAACAACTTGGTTCAAAAAAAGCACGAAACTTATAAGGTGAGTTTTCAACAAAATTTTCTCCGATGAATTTAAACTTGGTTCAAGTTTAGAATATCTCAACCTATGATTTTCCATACAGAAAAAGCTCCTTATTTGCGGGGGGATATGTTCTGTAAATATGCCTCAAATACAGAAACTGTGAATATGGAATGGTAATTTATATGGGCTGTAAGGGGTAGTGAGTGACGTGTGTATAACCTCTCCTACCCAATTCTTATCCTCACCTTCTCGTGGTACAACCCGTTTTCACAAATGAGGCTCTGAGGACCAAGTCACGGCGGTATAATCGTTCCATCAGGTACTGAGTAAATGCGGTATCCTAATGTCTGTCCAGAGACTAAAAGGTAGCAGCCCTATCACTGGACTACTTAGCGTCGTTTCCATTAACCTGTCTAAATGAACTTCAAAACTACTTGTCAAGTCTCAACCTCCTTCAAAATCAATCCTTTAGGAATTGAAATATGATTACCCACAGCAAAGAAATGGTGATATCTTCGGAGGACTGCAGGATACACACTACTAGATCACAAAAAAATGAAGACATCTTAGAAGAATTACACATGGAATCTTTAGAAAACAAAATTTCTGATTATAAGTCAAGATGCATGCAACATGTTCATCGAATGGAAGAATTCAGAATACCCAAACAAATGTTAAGATATCAACCTGCAGGAAGAAGAAGACCAGGACGTCCACTCAAAAGACTTCTGGATGGTGTTTCTCTTGAGGCCGAAAACAGGTCAACAAATGGCCTAAATTCGTGAATGTACTATGATGATGATGATGAATTTATATGGGTATATAGGGGATACGTTCCATGGTACCAAAATATAATAAAAATTATCAAAATAAAATCAATTTAATGAGAGTTTTTTGAACAATTTTTATTAATTATTATTATCAGGCTTAAAGAACTCGCTTGTCGAGAGAGTGTTCAGCCCGGCGACAAGCCTGATGTCTAAGCTGTTTGCCACTTTTAAAGGTCTTTCAATTCAGATTGATATTCAACTGTATTTTTCTTTCCTTTTACTTGTCATTATAAATTGGGAACAAAACAGAAGAGACACGTGTTATTCAATCAAAACTTTTGCAATGAACGACAAGTTGAAACAATAAAATACTGATTGTGGCGAGGGCGACAATTATCAACGGACATAACGGCACGTGAATTATGGTAGCAGCAGCTTTGAACAATGAACTTTAGGCTTAGTGACAATAAGGTTTGTTTTACTTTGATATTTATACTGCCCATTTGGTTTGAATCACTCTTTGTAAAAGCCGTCTTGGCACGTGCCTGCAGTAAAAAAAAAAGTTGCCAGTGCATTAATAAAGGATACTGTTGCAACAAGAGTTGCTCTCTCTGTCGGTAATAGCAGACACCTGCCGTCAGTTATTACGCTAATGATGTAGTTCATCTGACTTCCGCTAGTAGGCACCTGAATACAGTAACGCTGAATTGTGTTGGTAGCATTTTGTTGTATACTGTTGCCAACTTCTGCGTATTGCTCAGGTCTGTAGATGACTACAACATTCTCTCTCAGTGTGTGTTAGGCTATCGCCGTGTGTGTTGGGCGCTCTCATCAGGGACGATAGTCCTTACGAAGTAATTGTATATAGAGATTCATGGGAGATGGATCTTCCCCAGCTTACAACTGGCTATTGACGAATTCTCCATCTTCACCTTTGGTTTATCGCCATCGAAGGTGATAATTGAACGTTGTGAGTTTTGGAATTCTTTAAACTTATGTGGTTATTGAGGACCACGTGCTGCCTGTTCCGAAGTTAATACACTTCGAGACCCCTCTAGTCCTAGGAACGGACTTCGATTCAAACATTTGATCCTGTTTTAAATGTATCTACGTAGTAAGTTAGCTTGAAAATAAACTTGACTTTTCACCGATTACATGTGTTGTAATAACTAAATTAACCTTTATAAAAATCCAGCACCCCAGAGGAATATTAGGAAAGGGATTCAAAATTGGACCATGTTGGCATGCAACAGATACTAATCCTTCATAGTTAAAAATGGGAAATAACATTATGAGGTTATTAATTCGTAAATTAATTAGTCATTTTTTACATCTTACCTCATATTTTGTGTTTCCTTAAACATCCACTGCTGTGGTCTCGAGGTAGCATGCTGCCTTGTCACGCAGCGGGCCCAGGTTCAATCCCCTCTCAGGACAAATTTCCTGGGTGAGGTTTTTTTCAGGGTTTTTCCTCACCTGTAAGACAAATGTCAGGATACTTTAAGGCCCAAACGGTCCCCGAACATCATCATGTCATCATTATCATCAATATCATATTCACCTCATTACATTAGGTTTAAGGCCTCTCCTGGCACATCATTATCCATCGTCATCACCCATCATTGGGGCAGCCATAACCCTGCCATCCAGGCGCCCCAACCTCAGTAGTGGGTTACAATATGCCAATGCCAAGAGAGAATACCTGAAATGTCGAATGACAAACAGGTGGCATTGAAAGAAAAAAGTTTCCTTAAACATGGGAACTAGTTTTCAAGAGAACCATCTCTCTCATTTTCAACCGACATTAAGGGTCAAATGTTTGAACGCATTAGACAGTAAAAGGCATTCTCTGCTGAGAAAGTTTTATCCTAATACATTTTGCTTACTCAGAAATCTATTCATGCGATAATAATTGTAAGCTACCTGACGAGGTACCTTAAGATCATAGCTCAAGATAGAAACTTATCGTGAAAATCCCGAAGGTAACTGATGTAGTTTGAAACCTTTGCAGCTTTATCCAAGATGTCGGACCTTGAAGACTTCGATCATGTTTTCGGTATACGCAGAGAAGAGGAATTTGATAGAGTCTACCAAAGAATTCAACTGGAAGAACAGGAGAATCGGCGTAATATTGCACGACGCAGACGTCATTGTATACGGTATTATTCGCGGGACGCAAGCGTAAATGCATTCCTCTATAGCAGACAAAAATAACGGAAGTGGTTTATCGCTGAGAATTCTGGGTAATTCGTTGCCAATATTACGAAAACATCAACTTTCATGCATGACTGGTAAGTCGGCCGTTAATTCGATCTCAGCAATTGCTCATGGTGAGTCAGCTCACCAGTGATTGGAAGTAATTTGAGTAGAGACTAATATATTTGCATGCGGCCCTAAGAGTCATAATGTCATACATAACATATGAGGTAAAATGTAAAAAATGACTCATTAATTTACGATGCTAATTCTTCTAACATATCAATTGGATCTGTGAATACAAGAACCGTGTCACAATTTTTTAACCTGCAAATAACAGAATCGTGAATAAGGAGCTTTTAATGTACTACATTCTTGTAATAATGTTGCTCTACATACTTTTTCCATCTTTACTAACACTTCGTACTATTTTAAATGTTTTGTAAAGATACTTACAACTTTATTTTACAATTAAAAAAATGGATGTTCACTCACTTCATTTTGTTAGGTTTCGATGTGACAAGTTAGTGTACATCAGATTAGGTTGAGAAAACTAGGTACAATGCCTGGGGACCCGACATGCTGACCACATATCACTCCTACACTGTGGATGATGTCCACCTCTGTGATTAACATATAGATGTGAGACCAGCAGCCGGTTGGTAGGCTAAGGGCCAAAGCCTGTTGCACCATGGAGTTGGAGAGAAGTAAACAGTGATTCTAGTGTAAATGTTTCAAATAAAAAGGCGAATGGCTAGAAAGGAACAATAACCAATAAAACCATAAGAATAAAATGTTAGGTTTTTTTGTGTTCTAATAACCGCAGATCTTTTTTGGCATTGTAAAGTCTTACTACAATTCCTCATGCATCATCCCTGCAAATTTGATAAAAATCCATCAATGGTGAGTATGATTTTTTAACCCATTGGCTTACACAGATGGCTCCCAGACGGCTGATCAAGTAAAGCCCATTCTTACACAGACGGCTGTGAGCCAGACTGAGCAGCTGTAGCTTCTTCTTAATGTTTCTTTAGTTTTTTCAATAGATGGCATGACATGTTATATACCATTGGAAAGCTGAGAGAATGATCTATTCAATGGTGTACAACATACACGATTTCTTTCGATAGATCGCGAGTTATAAGCCATTGTTTTTCGTTTATCCTAATTTTCTTAAAATTAAATGGTAAATATGGGTGTAACTATAGAGGAAAATATTAATAAGGCAATGGGTTAAAAAGTTTTCATCCATTTTAGTTGTTTACTTTTAAAAACAGTTGGATACTAGCATTTAAATAGGAATTTAAAACTGATTCACAATCAATTATGACATATATTCCTCAAAGTAATACAAGAATACAAGTAATGATTTATCTGTCACACAGGGACTCCTTTCAGACTCAATTTTATATTTATTTTGAAAAAAGAAAATATTTTAATTTTATATGTAAATTTGTTCCTTACAAATAAATGTTTGAGACTGTTAAAAATTAAAAAAGTTTGGGCTTTTTTGGGCCCACAAGGGTCATCTTTCCTTTATGCATACAATACAATATACCTGTCCACCGCTGTGGTCTCGAGGTAGCGTGCTGCCTTGTCACGCAGCGGGCCCATGTTCGATCCCCGGTCGGGGCAGTTTTTCTGGGTGAGGTTTTTATCGGGGTTTTTCCTCACCTGTAAGACAAATGTCAGGAAAACTTTAAGGCCCAAACGGTCCCCGAAATCATATGGCCATCATCCTCATCATCACCTGCATCCTCATCATCACCATCATCCTTTACCGGTGTGGAAAGCAACGGGAAGCTACCACACCTACACAATTCCCCAGTAAAGCTGCAAGCATAGCATGAAAATGCTATGATTGCAGTGAAGGACCTGCCTTTGGGCAGACTTACTATGGATGGATGGACAATATACATGTCATGGTACATAAAAAATATTAATACTATCTTTTTAGAACAGATTCTGGACCATAAAAAATGCAGAGGGTTGGGAAATACAAATATTTCAGAGGATTGTTTACATTATTATTATTTTTAATTAATACTAAAATATTTTATTACAAAATTAAACTTAAGAACTTACGGCAGCTGAGAGTCTGCAGCAGTGACAAAGCCATTCGCCCATTGGAATGTCAGCTTCGTCCAGTGGCGGGTCACTGTAAGTAAACATAAAAACACAAGCCTTCATCATTTGCCAAAATACAGTTCCTTGGATTTTCAATGATAAAAATCCATCGACCCCGACTGGGTTTGAACCCACGGCCCTCGGGACTATAGGCAAAGAACATAATCACTAGAACACCATAGCCAACAATACAACAGGGAATGATTGATATATTAGCTCACAGTTAAGATATGTCCATGTGACCTCCGGGTTAGAGACTGCTAGGGAGTTATATTAATGTTAGAACTAAGAAAAAATTTTATTTTTGCACGATAGTGAGTTCTGTCGTACTTACAGCAATGGCAACCACGATTGAAAGTTCAATTTCTTAAATTTTGGGGTTGCCAACCTAAATAACTCTTCTTCTTCTTCTTCCTTCCTTCCAAGTATTACGCCAAGGCCTGTTACGATCCTATAGAAAATTTTCCCTCCAGTGTTTTGGGAAATTCTTGTATAAGACTTGAAAGCATACTAATAGTCCCTTCGATTGGTTGCTGGCCAAAGGAAGGCAAGACCAGTAGTGGGGCTGCCATCTTATAGCCTCTGGTCAGATACTGTAATATTACATATTACCTACCTTGAGTGGGAAGTAAAACCACTGCCCCTTATGTATACTACATACAATGTATATCATCTTCTTCTTCATCACGGTTTAGGCTTATTTACCAGCCTGTTCCGGCTCCAAATTGCTGCTGTTTCCATCTTTTCCTTGGTCTTCCCAAACTTCTTCTTCCTCGTGGTGAATAACTGTGTGCTGCTTTTGGTATTCTATTCTCAGTCATCCTTGCCAAATGTTCTTTCCAGTGTGTTCTATATTTCACCATTGTTGTTTAATTCCTCTACTTTTAGTTGTTTCTGTGTTATGTTTTTTGTCTGTTTTTGATATCCTGCTATTGGTCTGAGGAATCTCATTTCAGCAGCTTGTATTCTGGCAGATTGTTGTGTTGTCACTGTCCATGTTTCGGATCCATAAGTAATAATTGGCACTGCCATTGTCTTGTATAACTTCATTATAGAGTCTCTCCTGGAATTATTTTTCAAAGTTCTTTTTAGTGTTCCTGTTACATAATTAAACTTATTTAGTTTGTTATTTATGTCTGTTTCTGCTGTGTATGATATTTCGCAACCTAGGAAGTTATACCTTACCACTTGTTCTATTGGTTTATTTTCTAATATTAGCTTTGTCCAAACTAGATGAGCGCCCTTGAAGGCCATTGTTTTATATTTTTCTGATGATATTTCCATGTTGTATTTTTTTTATATTTCATTCAGTTTATATAACATTCTTTGTAGTTCGTCCTCTGTTTTTGTTCTTAAAATCTGGTCTCTGCAAAGGCTACTGTTTTTATTACTATATTTCCTAAGTTAATTCCCCCAGTCATCATTTGCTTCCATGATCTTATCATGTCGTCAAAATAAATGTTAAAAAGAGTGGTTGATAGTGGACAACCTTGTCTAACTCCTGTTATATGTATTGGTTCCCTTTGATTTATTTTTATTTTTGTTTTCTCATACATTTTCTTAATTACTGCTATCAAGTGTAGTGGAATTCCTTTTTCACTTAATAATAATTTTGGTCTAGACACTTTATCAAAGGCCTTCTTATAATCTATAAAGAGGATGTGCATCTCTAAATTGAATTCTCTTCACTTCTCTATTATTTGTTTTAAAGTGAATACGTTGTCTGTGCAGCTTCTTCCTTTCCTAAAACCTGTCTGCTCTTCTGATATTGTTGCATCTACTATAGTTGTTAATCTTTGGTTGATTATTGTATATACAAATATATATCCAAAAGTAGTGTTAATATACATTATACAAAACAAATCACTGCATTTTAAATGAATTGAACTTTATTTGAAACAATATAAAACAATAAATTCATACTTGCTGCCATTTTATGACTGATTGGTGTCATGGCCTGCTGTAGTCTCAACTAAATTATTTTCTGCATTTACCGTATAAACATTAGCCACACTGTTAACATTAGTCAGTTGTTTATAATGAATGCAAATATTTCCAACAAAGGTGTTATTTTACTATTATTTATTATTTTGAAAACACCATCGTGCAAAAAATAATGTACAACACATATTTGTGAAGTGTTTTAGGGAATCTCAGAAATTAAAAACCTCACTATCGCTCAGCTTTTAATCATATCCTCACTTCTGTAAAACCACTTCCCAACCTCGCATTGTAATTAGGGCCTACTAATATAACAGTTTAAAAAAAAATACAGTATGGGAAACCAGATATATTACGTACAGTTAAATGCTATAGACTGTATGGTTTAGTAATGTGGCATGAAAGAGGAAAGAAAGAGGAGCTTGAAAACTTCTGGTGGAAATCCAAAGGGAAAGCGCCCGGTAGGCAGGTCAAGAATTGAATGGAAGGGTAACATTTATAATGATTTGATGGAAGAGAATACAGGGAATGATTGGAAAATATAGTTCAAGGTAAAGATATATATAGAGAGCTTTTTTCCACATAGTATGAATCTCTGGGTTCGGTAGTGCCTTTGAGTTAGTTATGACAATTTTTAAATTTATTTCCTACAAATTGAACATATTTTAAACTGGGATCACAAAGCTTGTTAGACATTGCCATACACTGATTAGACAATAAGCATTTCCAGACTTGTTCAATGTAATGAAAACATTCTCTCATTAAAATTTAATATTCACATCCTGCTTGGTCAGAAATTAATAATTCATTAATGATTTTACAAAGGAAGCAGTTAATTTGTGAGCCATGTAGCTCAGCCGGCAAGACATCTGATTAGATAACACAGGTCAACAAAAATGAACTTTTTTCTTTCACAAGAATAAAAATATGAGATTTTAGACGTATTTTTCATCCTGAATTTAAATATCATTTCAGTTTTTTCCTATCAGGCAAGAGTTTTCTGTGATATTCATTTACATTTTTTATAAACTTTAATAATATCCATCTAACTCTAACTCATTCTGACTTAAGGTAAAATCAAATGTTTCCTACCTCTCCTCATACAAATCACGATTTCGAGACCATAATGGTCTCATCTTTAGTACTATTTTGACTTACCTAGAAAGTGGTAGATAGTGATTTTCGGGCATATTTTGCATGTTGAACATCTCTCTTCTTGGTCCAACAGTAATCAGTCAGCATATTAGAATTCTACTTGCCTTGGTACCTCTTTTCCATTGTGGAAATTTGCTGATGAAAACGCTCACCGTGCTCATCAGAGACAGCTCCAAGATTTTCCAGAAAGAAGTCTAAGTGAGAGTCCAAAAAGTGCATTTTTAAGGACATGTTGCATCTCATAGCTTTATAAGAATGTAGAAGATCAGCCACTATGTCACGATAGTTTTCTGCTTTATGGTTTCCAAGGAAATTGCAACATACATTTTTGAGAGACTGCCAGGCTGCTTTTTCCAGAGGATTAAACACACCTTCAAAATGTTCATCAGCCATTAGTGACCGTATTTGGGGCCCTATAAAAATTCCTTCTTTCAGTTTAGCATCACTGACTTTGGGTAATTTCCATTTCAAGTACAAGAATGCATCAGAAAGTTTATCCATAGCTTTGACAAAATTTTTCATTACTCCTAATTTAATATGCAATGGAGGTAAATCTATTTTCTCAGGATTCACTAAAGGGATATGTGACACATTTTTCTAGCCAAGGATACGAGATTCACGTTTAGGCCATGATTTTTTAATGTAGTGAGACTGACACATCACAATGCCAGATTAACAGGTCTGAGCATGTCAAAATATGAATTAGTCTGCACAGTCTTGTCTTTTGGTGATTCCGCAGGACATTACATATCCATCCATAGTAATTCTGCCCGAAGGCAGGTCCTTCACTGCAATCATAGCATTTTCATGCTATGCTTGCAGCTTTACTAGGGAATTGTGTAGGTGTAGTAGCTTCCCGTTGCTTTCCACACCGGTGAAGGATGATGGTGATAATGATGATGATGATGAAGATGATGGCCATATGATTTCGGGGACCGTTTGGGCCTTAAAGTTTTCCTGACATTTGTCTTACAGGTGAAGAAAAACCCCGATAAAAACCTCACACAGAAAAACTGCCCCGACCGGGGATCGAACCCGGGCCTGCTGCGTGACAAGGCAGCACGCTACCTCGAGACCACAGCGGTGGACGACATTACATATAATTTCCTTAAATACAGCTTGAATAAAATCGCTACATATAAGGTAAGGGTTTCTAGGACAGGTCAAAGAGAATGCTAAAATCAATTTTAAAAAAGTAGCTGTCACAAAAAAACTGTGCCTGATGGAAAAATTAGGACTACATATCTGAATTCAGTATGAAAAAATGCACTAGATTCACTAATCAGATTTCTTGTCGACCAGTGTAAATCAGACTGTCTAGATTTTCTTCATTATTTCAAGTTCGGATTGATATTTCACTCACTCAATCCCCATTAAAATTATTACTTTCTGGGGAGTTGTTTACAATAATTAATAACTGATAAAATCATAAGGAGTAGAATTGACATAATGCATATGCTTAAAAAAAATACAGCTGCTGCTGCCATGTTCTTATCTATTGACAAGTTACTAAATCATAAACCTTCGGATGATGCTTTGAAATTGTCGAACATTCAAAGTCAGACTAAATGGTTCACTATGAAATTGAAATTAATAAAGAAATAACATTTTTAGATTTAAATTTAATAAGGGATGGAGGAAATAAGAATATGGAATTAGAAATATACAGAAAGAAGACATATAGATAACCAAAGGTCCTGGGTTTGAGTCCCAGTCTGAGCATATAATTTTTGTCTTCAAATATGATTTATCCATCATTGAGATGTATGAAAGAAATCGAAAGAAGCCATACTGGCCTTATAATGTGATGTAAAATTCCCAAATAAATGTCTTCTTAATAAAGAAGCTGCCATTTGCAATATAGAAGCAAAGGTTTCATAGCATTTGGTGCGCAGGAATTAACAGCGTATATAAGAGAAAGATTTGCATTTAGATTGGAACTTGCTCAGATAGCTCAGTCAGTAGAGGATTGGCCTAGAAAGCCAAAGGTCCTGGGTTCAAGCCCCAGTCTGAGCATACCTCTTCAAATATATGGGTGATGCTTTGAAATTGTTGAACATTCAAAGTCAGACTATAAAGTTCACTATGGAAACTGAAATTAATAAAGAAATACCATTTTTAGATCTAAATTTAACAAGGAAAGAAGGAAATAAGAATTTGGAATTTGAAATATACAGAAAGAAAACACATAGATAACTATATTAAAGCTTCTGGTCTTAATCACATAGATCACAAAGGGGTAGTTTTCAATAGTCTGGCACATAGATTAGTGAATATACCTACAAACATAGAGAATTATGAAAAAGAACACGTAATCAACCTGGCAACAAATAATGGATTTGAAGAAAGTGTATGAAATAACACATTCAAAAGACAAAAGAGACTTGAAAGCATAATAAATTCCTTGTACAAAAAACACCAGATTACGTTTATATAACACTTTGGCTAGACCAGTTTTGACCTATGGTAGTGAAGCATGGACATTAAAAAGACAACATGAAAGCAGAATAACGGCTTGTGAAGTGAGATTCATCCGCAGAATAGCGGGTTACACCAGATGGGATCGGAAAGGGAACACCAATATCTTAAAAGAATTGAAGACTACACCAATTTTGGAATTTATTAATCAGTACGAACTAAATTGGAAACACCATCTTGAAAGAATGAGTACAAATCGCATCCCCAAAGCTGTTTATAATTATATACCAAGAGGACAAAGATATCTGGGCCATCCTATGAAACGCTGGAGAGAAAATTTTCTATAGGATCGTAACAGCCTTGGCCTAATACTTGGAAGGAAGAAGAAGAAGGAAAGACAAAGGACCTGAGTTCGAGTCCCAGTCCGAGCCTATAATTTTTCTCTTCAAATATGATTTATCCATCATCAAGATGTATGAAATGAACAATAAAAACTATAATGTAAAATTCCCAAATAAATGTCTTCATAATAAAGAAGCCACCATTTGCAAGATAGAAGCAAACATTTCATAGCATTTAGTGCGCAAGAATTAACAGCGTGCATAAGAGAAAATTTTGCCTTTAGATTGGAACTTGCTCAGGTAGCTCAGTTGGTAGAGTATTGGTCTAGAAAGCCAAAGCTCCTGGGTTCAACGGCTGAGGACCCGACATGCTGACCACATATCAAACCCTATACTGGCTGACTGATCATCTACCTCTGTGATTAACACATGTGGATATGAGGCCAGCAGACAGCTGTTAGGCCAAGGGCCTTCAAGGCCTGTCACACTGTGGAGTTTTTTTTTATGGAAAGGGGTTATATTGGACTGGGATAATAAGGGACACAGTGAAATAAAATAAATAAATTTAGATTTAATATAAACAGAACAAGAGATGAATGTGAAATATTTTTAAAAGTACAACTGATAAGAAATAAACTCAACAGGAAAAGAAAGCTTACAGCACAGGGTGTTCGACCTGTGAGGTAGGAGGCCTTTAACCTTCATGGATTCTACGGCCTTGACTATTGTTTATCTAAGAATGCAATCTTTGGATGCTGCACAGACTGAATATGGCATCTCAAGTGAATCTTTTCATTAATAAGCTGGGTTTTATGGGTTGTTATCAATTCAGACTACACTGACCTTGGCATACCTTAAAACATCCTACAGTGTTGCCTTTATACAAATACAAACACTATTTTACATAGGGCTATATTATAAAGAAGCCTCAACATTTTAACTACCATTTCAGTTTTTTTTGTATTTTCTTTAATATTTTTCAGCAAAACAAATGGGGATTCTATGCCAGGGCAAAAACTACCACAGCAGTATGTAGATAATCAGAAAGTTATGTTTTTTTTTCCAAAATAAATTCAGAAAAATGCCTGGAAATTGAATGAGGAATTGATATAAAAATAACCTAAAAACACCAAATTGTTCTTAGAACCTGTCTATTTCCTTTGCTAATACAGAATAACCAAACTTATGAAAACATTAATAGTGAGTGGAGAACATATTTTTAACAACTCACCTCGTATAATTTCTAATTTCTTTGATACTGGCAGTTTCAGACAATATCTTGTCCCTCTTCAGTCATGGCTTCCACTGATGAAATTCTCTGGTTGTTGATTTCTCTAAGGACATCACCTCTTGTGCTGCCATCCTTAGAGAAATCAACAACCAGAGAATTTCATCAGTGGAAGGCATGACTGAAGAGGGACAAGATATTTTCTGAAACTGCCGGTATCAAAGAAATTTGAAATTATATGAGGTGAGTCGTTAAAAATATGTTCTCCACTCACTATTAATGATATAACCTCATAATTTTTACTTTCCCATATTAATTTAAATATTATGAAAGCATTCTAACAAAAGAATTAATTTATTTTTAAAATACAATAGTCAATTTTTATAAGATTCATGATAAGTTCCGTTGAGGTATTATTCAAAATTAAAGTATAAAATTATGAAATATTTACCTAAAAGGTCCATCTCCTCAACTTTATTAGTTATTTATCTGTAGCGCTTTCGGGACTAGTCCCATCATCAGCAGGATCAAGAACAACGACCATCTGATAAATGAAAACGAAACCAGTACGTGTAACCCCCTCTACCAGATCATCAATGAAACACCAGTTTTGAATCCTGCTGATGATGGGCCTAGTCCCAAAAGTGCTACAGATAAATAACTAAAAAAGTTGAGCAGACGGACCTTTTAGATAAATATTTCATAATTTTATACTTTCATTTTAAAAATACAATAGGAATTAATATTAAAAGAACGAATATCAGTGAGTATCAAACTAATCTAATGTAATCACATTTGAAGAGAAAAATTGTATGGTCAGATTGGGACTCGAACCCAGGACCTTTGGCTTTTTAGACCAATGTTCTACCAACTGAGCTATCTTTGAGAGTTCCAATATAAATGCAAATTTTTCTCTTATATATGCTGTTATTAAAAACATAATCTAATGTAATTTCATAATGGAATCTAACCTATCTAATCGAAGCTAACCTACCTTATCAAATCGTAAATATTTTTTAAAAAATATTTTCACGAGAAAAACCTAAATAGTTTCATTCCTTTGAAATTTGCCAAAATACAGGATAAAATCTCAATAAATGCTAAAGAATTTTTAATAGTGATAAACTTGAGAAATGCTAGTTTATGTTGGTAGCTAATAGGGTATTGAGCCCATAAAAATGTTTGAATATGCCATACTTATATAAGAGATTCTATGAACTTAAAACATTTATGGTCAGTATTTCTGAATACAGTTCACTAGATCCGAGGTTCAATTCCCATTCAGACCACAGCAACTTTTCCTCAAAGAGAATTGCCCATGGTTAGGTTAAGTTTAGGTTTACCCCTATCCTAGTGTTTTGTTATAATTTATCACCAATTAGATTTCATGGAGGTCCATTTTCAAAGTAGTAAATTAAGTCAAGATCCAGAACCACAGTTCATTAAACATACGAAGCTTTTATTAAGTAATTAATACACTGCTCAAAACAATTAGAGGAACACTATGAAATATGCAAATATTTTTTCATTGGATAAAGGTATAAACATGAAATTAATAAAGTACATTATTTGTGGTTATTTATTTATTTATTTATTTATTGCTCATGTCAGTAAAAACAAATGAATAATGCTGACAATTAGCTTTACAAATCATTCCGCTATGTAAGCAATTGAATCTTGTGCTTATTTTTCAAAGTTAAACACTCGTTATATAGAGTTAGTATCGTGTATGGCCTCCACGACATTCGATGACAGTTTGGCACCTTCGTGGCATGCTCCCAATAAGATTCTGGATTTCCTCTTGCGGGATATTCTCCCATTCCTCCTTCAGAGCATCTCCAAGTTGCTGCAGAGTTTGTGGAGCTTGATGTCGGTTCCTGACCTTCCTGTCTAGAAGATCCCACAAGTGTTCAATAGGGTTGAGGTCTGGGCTGACCACTCCATTACCTCAATTTCATTCCTCCTCAGGAAATCCCTGGTGACAGCCGCAGAATGTGCCCTGGCATTATCCTGCATAAACAGAAATCCAGGGCCTACTCCAATGGCAGCAGGTACTACATCCTCTTCCAGAACGTGCTCGATATACCGGACAGCATTCAGTCGCTGGGGAACAAGTACAAGGTCCGTACGATTGTGCTACATAACTCCGGCCGACACCATTATGGAACCTCCTCCGAATCTATCAATTTCCTGTTCAGCCTCTGCAGAAAATCTTTCTCCTGACCGTCCCCACACCCTCAATCGACCATCACAACATGTAAGACGATACCTGGATTCGTCCAAGAAGAGCACGGACTCCCACTGGTTCAGGTTCCAATCACCATGGTTTTCAGCATATGTATGTCTTGCTGCCTTATGCCCATTTGTTAAGCGTGGTTTTTTAACGGGCCTTTTTGGACGAATATTCTCTTTCCTTAATCTGTTCCTTGTGGTTTGGTCTGAAACCCGGATTCCGGAAGCCATATGAAGGTCATTCTGCAGGTCTTTTGCAGTTTTTGTACGCTGTCGATGAGCAGAAAGAACAACGTATCTGTCATCCTGGGGGCTTGTTTTAAATTTACGGCCCTGGCCACGTCTTCTACAATACTGACCTGTCTCTCTGTGCCTGTTGCGTAACCTGGACACCACGGAAGGAGAAACCTCAAGTTCTCTAGCCACTTGTCGCAGAGACTGGCCTTGTCGTAAAAGATGTAGAGCATGATACACTTCAAACTCATTTAAATGTCTCATTTTGTCAGAAACTTCAATAAACAAGGCAATAATCAACATTCGTCACTATAGTAACATCAGGAAGCTTACCAATTAGAAGTGGCCAGTGCCTTCCAAAATAAAAAAATTCTCTATATTTGTTATTTGAGGCAATTTCTCTGTATTTAGGCCATGGATCTTTAAAATTTGTATCCAATGATAAAATTAATAATTCAATTTACATATTGTCCAACTTTCAGCATCACAGCTTTAAAAAACAATTACTTATTCAATTTATTACAAGTGTTCCTCTAATTGTTTTGAGCAGTGTATTATAAGGAAATTATTTACATTGTGTTATGTGTATGAATTGCACAAATTAAACAAAACACGCGGTAAATACTGAAAGGATACAGCACAGTAGTACACAGTTATTAATTCTAATAAATATTAATAAGTTTATGATAAACTTAAAATATGGTCAGAGTAATATTTAAATATCTCACTTCACAAATTTTGTATTTTTCACGAAACCAGTTTTAAATGGAATCCCGTTCATCTTCAGTCAAATCTCTTGACCATAAGCAGTACTGCCAACCTAACCAACAATAATAGTATCATGACATGAAATTTAGTATAACTGGTTGTATTCGGTTTTATATTAATTTGATATTTAACCAGACCACGGTCCACCAATTGGTGACCCCTGACCTGTAATATCTGGATAACATAACTCTGTCTTTGCCTTCCAGGTGCCCCACCTCAAAAGTGGGCTATAATTTTGCTAATGCCAGAAATGTTATAAGACAACTTGGTGGCATTGGACAAAAAAAAGTGTTTTAATATGAAATAGGAAAAGGCCAAGGAGATGTCCTTAAAAAGAAAGAAATGGAAGGCTCTTATATAAAACCTCAACACCTATTATGGTGTAAGAGGAAGTAAGTTCTTCTTCTTAAATGGCACTACAGCCTTTACAAGGACCTTCAACTGCTCCAGACATCCCTCTCCATAGAAAGTCTTTCCCAATGGTTTATTTGACATTTTTTTAAGATCTTGGCACACACAATCCCACCATCTATTCTTTAGGTCTTCCTCTTAATCTGGTTCCTTGAGGTTGTGAACAGAAGATTTGTTTCACCTTTCTATTATTTGGTATTCTATTAATATGTCAATCCATATCAAATGACCAAGACTTATATTTGAGACAAAATTGAGATCTTTAATAATTGTATTAATTCTCTATTGTATCTTCTTCTCCAGACGTTATCAACACAAACTGCTCCCAATATTCTTCTCAGTACCTTTCTTTCAAAAAATTTAAATGATTATAGAATGTAAGAGTCAAGTACCCAAGTTTCAGAACCATAAGTAACAATTGGTCTATCAATGTTTTATATTTAAATTATTGTAAATCAATGGTAAAGAGAAAAATGTTTGCCTGAACCGGGAATCGAACCCCGAACCTTTAGCTTTTCGTGCTAATGCTCTCCACTGAGCTAATACAGGCTTCATTCCCATCCAAGCAGAAATCCTTCCTTCACCTCACTCTACTGGTCCCACATTCAATTGCAATGAATCATCATTCACAAATACACAATGAATGGCTTCTACATTAAGAAGACATGAAGGGACTCCACACAGCTACAGCATTATTTATTAAATTAATATTGAGAAGCTAACGCTATTACTATGATAGAAATAAGTAAATTAATGAACAAAATTAAATTATTGTAAATCAATGGTAAAGAGAAAAATTTTTGCCTGAACCGAGAATCAAACCCCGAATCTTTAGCTTTCCGTGCTAATGCTCTGTCCACTGAGAATGAAGCCTGAATTAGCACAGAAAGCTAAAGGTTCGGGGTTCAATTCCTGTTCAGGCAAAAAATTTTCTCTATACCATTCATTTACAATAATTTAATTGTGTTCATTAATGTACTTATTTCGATCATAGTAATAGCTTTAGCTTCTCAATATTAATTTAATGTTTTATATATCTTGATTTAAGTACATCTAAGAACAGAATGGCTCTTTAATATGGGAAGAAGAGCATGATATGCTTTGTTTGCAATTCCAATTCTTCTATTTACTTCAAATTGTAAATAATTTTTATTGTTCAAAAAGTTCCTGGATACACAAATCCATTAACAATGTCGGAATTATAACTCCCCATAGCAACTTTCTGACCCAGTAGGTAAATTTTCCAAGAAACAGTCATACGTTTGGTTTTATTTTCATTCATCTCCAGTCCAAGTTTTCATGTTTAAGTTGTCAGTGCAAGCATTGTTTCAATAACATCTGGGATTCTTCTCCCCGAGATCAGCAAATCTTCTGCATGTGCGAGAGGCTGACTGCACTTATTAAATAATGTACCTTCCATTTGAATCCCTGATTTCCTTATAGCTAAAAGGAAGTAAGTTACTTAATAAAACAATAAATTAATCAGATTTTATTCTGCATCCCTTACTTTGTATAATCATCATCATTATTGGTTCTACAGCCCATTGCAGGCCTTGACACCCCCCACAATGCGCCTCCATTCATCCCTCTTCTCAGCCTTCCCTCTCCATCCTCATACACCCAGTGTCCTCAGGTCCTGTTCAACGCAGTTCAGCCATCTAATATCAGGACGTCCAGCTCTTTGGTTTCCAATTATAGTTGTCAATGTGACTCTATGACATATGTCTCATTCCTCTTCCCTGTAGAGATGTCCCAGCCATCTAATTCTTGCCATCTTTATTGTTTTAATGATGTCTACATCGCCATATAGTTCATATAATTCATCATTATATCTAATTTGCCAGTTTACACTCTCACGTATTGGGCACTTTATATAATGTTCAAAAGTAATTCTGAAGAACTTTCTCATCAATAACTGGCATCTGACAATAGGGAAAATTCTTCAAAATTAGCGCTGGAGAGGACACAAAAAATAAAGTAGTGTAAAATCTTATCCATTTATTGACTGTTTAAATTAATTCTCTTAGTGTTACTTTCTAACAATATCTAATTAAGTTTTTATTATTAATTTAACACTTCTCACTGAAGGATAAATTATATTTGAAGAGAAAAATTATACGTTCAGACTGGGGTTTAAAAGAAGCCCTGCTAGCTTTATAAAGTAATGTTTAAATTCCCAATAAAATGTCTTCTTAAAATAGAAGCCGCCATTTGCATAATCGAAGCAAAGGCTCATAGCATTCGGCGATCGGGAATTAACAATGTATAAGAGAAAAATTTGTGTTCAGATTGAAATGCACAGATAGCTCAGTGGTAGAGCATTGGCCTAGAAAGCCAAAGGTCCTGGGTTCAAACACCAATCTGAGCTTATCATTATTCTCTTCAAACATAACCTAATTAAGTTACTTAATATTTAACTAATACTCTTTAACAGCTAAAATAATAAGTACAGAAATTGAAATACAGACATAAAAGAGCCAATACATTTTGCCCAGACACTTTTATTTCGGGTTTGAGATTCAAGCATGTGACATAAATATACAACCCAGGACTTACTTTTTTTTCCAAAAAAGCCACATGCGGGATTTGAATCCACAATTAAGTGGTGACTGGAAAAAAGGAGACATGGACATAGGTCCTTTTTTCCACCCATCAGTCATAATGTTGTATTTTAAAATTTGCACTATTTTTGTATACACCCTGTATGTTTCACATGGAGACACGGGTGCTCCCTAGCAGGAGTTTCTTAACCAAGCTAATTTAATTATGCTTATTTACCATGGCTTAAAGTTCCTCCTAGAGGACTTGTCCCTAGAATTTTTTTCCAGCCTAAAAATCTGTCGACCCCAACCAGGTTTGAATCCGTGACCCTCAGGACTAGAAACAAGGAATATAACCAACAAACCAACGTGGCCGACTTATTGATATATACCAAACTTCTAATGTTTTTATTATTCATTTCATACATCTCAATGATGGATAAATCATATTTGAAGAGAAAAATTATACACTCACTGGTCCCGGGTTCGAGTCCCGGTCTAGGCAAAAATTTTTCTCTTCAAATATTATACACTCAGTCTGGGGCTTGAACCCAGGCCTAGAAAGCCATAGGTTCTGGATTCAAGCCTCAATCTGAGCATATAATTTTTCTCTTCAAATATGATTTAACCAAACTTCTAATTGGCACAGAAAAACTCAAAACATTTGCAAACAATCTAAAAATCTGTAAAACTCGTGAAAAATAAATAAGCAATTTATATTAAATAAGACCAGCCTCATAGGCTAAGTGGTCAGCATTACTGACTACTATTCATGAGGTCCTGGGTTCGATTCCCGGCCTCAGACCATAGGATTTATTTTTCTTAAAGGGAATTATTCCTGTGGTTGCCCATGGTCTGGAATTTAGGTTAAGAACTCTCCTGGCGCTTCATTATCATTTATCACCCATCATATCATCAGGGTCCACCGCTGTGGTCTCGAGGTAGTGTGCTGCTTTGTCACGCAGAAGGCCCGGGTTCGATCCCTGGTCGGGGCAGTTTTTCTGGGTGAGGTTTTTCCTCACCTGTAAGACAAATATCAGAAAACTTTAAGGACCAAACGGTTCCCGAAATCATATGGCCATCATCATCCTTCACTGGTGTGGAAAGCAACGGGAAGCTACCACACCTACAATTCCCTAGTAAAGCTGCAAGCATAGTATGAAAATGCTATGATTGCAGTGAAGGACCTGCCTTCGGGCAGAATTACTATGGATGGATGGATATCATCAGGGTAACGTAACTCTGCCTTCCAGGTGCCCCAACCTAAAAAATGGATTACAATTCCGCCAATGCCAGGGCAGAAAGCCAGAAATGTCATAAAAGACAACCTGATGGTATTAGAAAAAAAAAATTAAATACAAGTAAGTTACTGGATAAAGATTAAAGATAGAAAATTAACTTCCTATTTTGCAACCTGTTTACAATATGAATTTTCCTGGTAACCATTCCTAAGATCTCAAATTTCAGTGATAAGAGCACAATCTTGTTAGGATATCATTAATTCATTCATGATTCAGATTTTCTTGTACTTCAATGTATAAGTCCTATAAGACAAAACTAAGATTACATAACATCACATCAAAAGCTGCTCTAAAATACGGAAGTGAAATTTGGATTTTAAATAAAAGAAACACTCATAAACTTCAAATAAGCCAAATGCGCTTCTTACGATCATTGTTAGGAGTTAATAGACTGGATCACCAAAGGAACACTATTATCAGAGGAAAACTTGGAGTAACAAGTTTAAATGAAGATATACAAAGATACCAACAAGAATGGAAAAATCATCTGAGGAGAATGGCAAGAAATAGACTTCCAAAATTGGCATTCCAATATACTCCAACTGGACATAGGGACCAAAACATCGGTGGAAAGATCAAGACCATCTTCGCTAGGTTTACCATACAGGCCTCATGGCCTAAAACGAATTTGTTCATGATGATGAAGTCCTTTTTATTCTTCTCTCTCTACATTCTTATTGTATTTTATGCTTGTGAAATTTTATATACATCCCCATTTTAGTTTTTTCTCCTAAATAATTATACTTTCAATAACCACTAAGGCTTACATATTTTATGTTTAATTCTGTTTTATTTGTATTGTTGTAGCGTAATTAGGCCTACTTATTTGTACTATGGCCTGGGTTCGATCCCCGGTCAGGGTAGTTTTTCTGGGTGAGGTTTTTATCGGAGTTTTTCCTCACCTGTGGGACAGATGCCAGGAAAACTTTGGGGCCCGGACGGTCTCCGAAGTCGTATGGCCATCATCATCATCCTTCACCGATGTGGAAAGCAACGGGAAGCTACTACACCTACAATTCCCTAGTAAAGCTACAAAGCATAGCATGAAAATGCTATGATTTCAGTGAAAGATCTGCCCTCGGGCAGAATTACTATGGATGGATGGATTTTCACTTTTCCATCTTCATTCACTTACGTCTTTACAGAAATCAACTTCTTAAGATAAGTTCAATTTAAAAATCTACCATTTTTGGTATTATTTTAATCCTAAAATCTCAATTAGTCCCAAATTCATAAAATCCTCGCTAATGTCCCTACTAACAGTGAACAATGCATATCAATTGATAGATAATATTACCAATCATAAAGTTTACAAAAATACTGTATTTGCCATGTTTGTCAACAGTGCTATAGCCTAAAAGGTATAAGAAATTATTTTAAACCTATACCTAAAGATCATTACAGAAAAAATGAAGCATTTAAGAAAAAATATCAAAATTTGTTTTAGAGAGTGAAGAAAAGGCTAATGTGGTTAGATTACAGCAATAGTTTAGCAGCCTACGAATTTTAAAAAAATCCCATTTTATAAAATCATCCTCCAATTGAAACACTTGAAAAAATAAAATTTGTGAAAAAACTTACGGCTTTCCAAATTTACTTACATTTCAATATATTCAAAACACAATTACATTTACTTTTTAACTCTATCACACAAGTATTATCTACGGCTAGCTTTCTAAAACACAAAATAATGCATGCAATGCTAACAAAAACTTAATTCTTTCTTGGAATACAATCTTGGAAAAGTTGAGATTATGATTGCTTACAGTTAAGGCATAACACAAAATATATAAAAGAGGAAAATATATTAACAAAGGAGCTCCTTTTAAGCAGAGGAAAATCATGCAGGGCTCTGAATTGAAGTATGTCACCTTTGTATAGACAATAATTATGATGTTAAAATTATAATATAACTTACTGACATTGAAGATGAAATGAAGCTGGGCATTTATCACAACATAACAAGTCTCCACCTTCCCCACAAGAATCGCAACAGTCATGATTATGACCTTTCCCTGGACGTTTATAATATGGATGCAATTCTTTGCCTTCCTTTTTCTTCGCTTTTGCTGCTTCATCACTTATTGGAGGGGCAATTAGAGCTTGTATTTGCTGTAAGAAATGTCAAAATTTCACAATTTTAGAATTCCTAAATGGTTAAATACGTGCTAAAAAACAAAAGTGATGTTTTAATCATATTTTTGTAAACATTTGGAAAAACAGGTCCGCCATTTTACTACAAAGATGGCTCCATTGACTATATACTACTCACAGGCATAAGTCCCCCAGAAGTATCTAAATCATACTCCACAGTCGTCATTCTGAACATAGAATCTTCTTGGAAGTTAAACGGAGTATTTCCCACAGATCAGGAGTCTTCTACTAACTAAACAGCCATAAAAATGTGTCTTCTGCCCTTTGTTGGGTAGACTACACGTCCTGAATCTACTTAAATATTTACACATCTGTCACAGCCTTATTTTAATAAGCACAATAAGGCTTCAAGTTTCTCTTCGTCTCTACACCATCTTTCAGATCACACAAACTGTAATATTACATATATTTTTAAAAACATTATTAATATCTAAACGTAATTTCAAATAAATCACGACAAATTCTCTTCTGTTGGCGCAAATAGCTAAAAACACATGCGCATGCGCCTAAGTGTAAATCTGCGCCGACCAATCACAGCGAACCGTCAAGAAGACACTACGGTGCTTCGAAGAACCCTAAAACAAGAATATATGCAACAATGTTTTAAATCAAGAAAAAATCGAAAATTAAATCGTAATAATACGAGAGCCACACCTTATAAGATAAAATTTTCAATTTTAACACAATCTAAAATATGTATTCATACTAAAGAGATTTCATTTTTATTTAGAACATTTGCATACGCACAATTAATCTAATTCTTTTTGCGACAAAAAAAGATCATACTTTTACTTTTTATCATGAGAAAATATATAAAAACTACTCAGTCTTCTATTTTTTAATCTTGAATAGCTATAATTACATTATATTATTATATAATTTATTTTATGAATACTAGCATTCCCGCTATGTATTTTAAATATAACAATGTCGCCAAAATCTGAATGAAAAATGTTATGGATGGTAATGAAATTTGTATTTTATAAGTTCAATATTTCCTGGCTTTAACCAATATTTTCTAGTAGACAATATTTTAGCTTTTTAACAAAGAAAACACAATGAAAATATTTTTGAGAAAAAAAAACTAATGTGGAGTCATCTATTAATAGCTGCCTGAAACTAATTGAGATTGTACTGACATCTACAAACTGCAGCAATAATTAATATTTCACAACCATTTAAATAATTTTTAATTATGATTTACACTTCAATTCTAAAATTCACATAGATCTAACTTTTAATTTATGAAGTTATTGATTGTTTGTCTGTTAATTTATTCTATGCATAAATCTGTTGGTCTATCAATTCTGCTTTAAATAAATGATAATATACCACATAAGCTTAAAATGTATAACATTGATAATTTTGAAGAATGTCATAGTCATATTTAAAACAATTTTATTTTTATTATATCCTTAAGAGTTTCAGGCCTATTGTTAATTAACTAAAAGTGTTTTAGTCTCTTCTTTAATTTTGTTATCTAAGAGGTCTCCTTACAATTTTCTAAAATTATATGAAACCTATGGCCCAAATGGTCCCCAAACATTATATGACCATAATAATCATTATTCATATTCACTTTAGATTAAGTTTAGAATTAAGGACTGTCCTGGTGCACCACATCACCCAAACATATCATCGGGACAGCATAACCCTATCTTCCAGGTGCCCCAACCTCAGAAGTGGGTTACAGCTATGCCAATGGCAGGAGAGAACACCAGAAACTTTGAAATGACAACCTATGGCATTGAATAAAAAAAAATGTATGCTTGCATATATCTTTTTAGGGTGCTTTATCTTTGGGCAATCATTTTTTGTAGAGTACCTCTCTTGTGGGTGTATATATTATATAGAACTTATACATACATAAATTTATAATGACAACATTTCTTCATATCAAATTTTTTGCTTCACTTAGGACAATGATCTAAAGTTTACTTCCTCAGTTCTACCAGAAATGATCAGATAAAGTTTGTCAGATAACTAATAGGTACTCAAATTAAAATAATTCTGGAAAATATACTTGGGAAGACCAAGAACAAATGGGGAGAATGCATCATCTTTATAATTTCTCACATTATAATTTATGGGGTTCAATTTAGATATATGTTCTTGATCTTCCCAATGGTTACTTTCGTCATGTTACTACTCCTTGCTTCACCTGATCTACCCATCTAGTCCTGGTCTTCCTTTTGGTCATCATTCCCTTACTTTTAATGTCAATGTCTTTTTGGAATTCTATAATCCTCCATTCTCATCACATGACCAAACTAACATATTGCGATGCATTGTTGATCCTTTACTCAAATGACCTACCTTTGAATTTCATGGTCAACAGCAACACTCAAATTTCATCTTATAAGGCATAAAGGATTCGGATTCATGGATCATGAGTCACTTGTACAGCCCACAGTGATCTCTCCAGACATGTTTTCTCAAAGGATCACTTTCACAACAGTTCAAGGGGTGACTGGTGATAAATTAGTCAGCCCATCTCTGGAAACGTCTTAGCTTCTTGCAGTAACTTTATCAATCCCTCTTTATCCTATGTGATACAAGAAACAGATATCTTCACTGGTTATATAAGACCAGATGGAGACTGCAGTGAACCAATAATCATCTGAAAGCAATGAGTGTGTTGTGTTCTGAAGACAAAGATGGGAAGTGAGGGATTCTGTAAGTGTGAAGAAGTGAACTATAAGATAAATTGTGTTTGTGAGAGACTGAAAACAAAAAAAAATCACATGTGCTTGTACAGTGAAGAATAATCATGAAAGAAATAAAGAAGATTGGAAAATGTTGTGTGAACTGATGTAAAGTAAAATTAAAGAAATTCTACCCATCCCAATGTTACCTTGACTAGTGACAATATCCTGTTTTTTTCTGTTCCATCTTCTCAACTCTCAGCTCATTTCATATTTCTTTGTCTTGGTGTTTCCTATAATAAATGCTCTTCTTCATTGCTTGTATTCTTTTAATCTTTATTTGCAATTGTCCACGTTCCTGAACGATATGTAATAATTCGTTTGAAATACAATTTACACATATATTTTTATTTCTAATGTCATTTTCTTTTTTTAACATTACTTTTTTTGCCAGTGAAGTTTACATATTTTGTTACTAGAAAAAAAGTAATGTCTTCTTCTTCCTTCCAAGTATTAGGCCAAGGCCTATTACAATCCTATAGAAAATTTTCCCTCCAGCATTTCATAGGATGGCCCAGTGATCTTCGTCCTCTTGGTATATAATTATGAACAGCTTTGGGGATCCAATTTGAACTCAAAAGTAATGTTACAAAAAAATTACAATAACATCATAAATGAAGCTATGCTAGCCTTAAAATCTCACCAAAAAAGTCTTTTTGAATAAGAAGCTGGTAGGAAACGTGTAGAATGAAGATCAACTCCAAGGCCATGAGATTATATAAGTAAGAGAAAAAAACAATCTGTGAATTTTTACATTGTCAACATTTTTAAACTGACCCAAACCATCACGGCACCATGGCCCTGGGGTCGACTCAGCCTCTAATGGAAATGAGTACTGGACACTTGTTCTGGAGGTAAAGGCAGGCGTCACACAGGGCTAACAACCCGGTTGACATCAAGTGCCAATTGTCAAGAAAAAGTGGGAGCCTTAAACTCCTACTACCCAAAGGGCCTCCGAGGCCTGTAGTGGGACTACTTTATTTTATAAGGTTTTCTTAGTAAGAATCAAATGAATCGTGAATTCTTCTTACCTCATACATGTTTTTTTAACACAGAACTGCAGTATCGGGAAATACATCATTCTCATCTTCAGCTGTTTTCATAGAATTGAAAAAGAAGCAAAACTTTTGAAACATCTATTGAAACTTTTTGAATTAACAGTTTGGGAAAAGTTATACATTCAAAAAAAAAAATACTACAATCATGAACTTTGAGGTTCCAGACAAACCAAGTTTGATTACAAAGTTCTTCAAAAGTACACCAGATGGCAATTTAGAAAATTGCCAGCATAATAAAAAAAAAATTGACAGTCATGAAAACAGCTGAAGATGTGAATGATGTATATTCCAATACTGCAGCCCTGACTATATGATAACTGTTTACAACTTCTATATTTTTTATAACAAATCTCATGCTGAATTCTTCAATCTTTACTTACTTAATATCTCTCATTGTCTTGAGCTCAGAGAGATAGCCAATGTTTAAGTAGTGGATTGCTTATATTTGAAAAGAAAAATATAGTCTAGACTGGGGTTTGAACCCAGGACCTTTGACTCCCTATGTCAATGCTCTATCCAAGTGAGCTACCTAGGCCTCCAATCTAAACATGTATTTTCCTCTTATACATAGTTAATTCCCTAACCCCAAATGCTATGAGCCGTTGCTACGATTTTTGCGAATGGCGGCTTCTTTATTAAGAAGACTTTTTATTGGGAATTTAAACATTACTTATAAAGCCAGTAGTGCTTCTTTCAATGTTGATATTGTTTTTTTTTCAAACATCTTAATAATGGACAAATTATATTTGAAAAGAAAAATATATGCCTAGACTGGGGTTTGAACCCAGGACCTTTGACTCTCTATGTCAATGCTTTATCCAAGTGAGCTACCTAGGCCTCCAATATAATTTGTCCATCATTAAGATATTAAAAAAAATAAGAATAATATTAACATTGAAAGAAGCACTACTGTCTTTATAAGTAATGTTTAAATTCCCAATAAAAAGTCTTCTTAATAAAGAAGCCGCCATTTGCAAAAATCGTAGCAATGGCCCGTAGCATTTGGGGTTAGGGAATTAACTATGTGTAAGAGAAAAATACGCATTTAGATTGGAGGCCTAGGTAGCTCAGATGGAAGAGCATTGACATAGAAAGTCAAAGGTCCTGGGTTCAAACCCCAGTCTAGGCGTATATTTTTCTTTTCAAATATAATTTGTCCATCATTAAGATGTTTAAAAAAACTAATAATATCAACAGTGGATTGCTTGTTTAGGTGAGGTCCTTGGGAACTCCTACATAGTTGTGAAGGACTTCAAAAATAGTTAATAGGGGAAAATAGCAAAGTTGTATTATTTTATTTTGTGGTTCTCTTTAACAGTTACAATTCAAAACTGGCTAAGAAAGGCCAAACAAATTTTACTCTGAGACTTTTTATTTCAGATTTAGGTTCTTTTCATTAATAATTAAAGGAAATGGTACGAGGTTTATTTTAATTAATGGAGTTAGATTTAACAACACACCTCTTGATGTTTTTATTATTCACTTCATACATCTCAATGATAGAAAAATCATATTTAAAGAGAAAAAAAAAATTGTTTAGACCGGTACTTGCTACGGTAACTCAGTTGTTAGAGCACTTGGTCTAGAGAACCAAGGGTCCCGGTCTGAGCGTACTATTTTTCTCTTTAAATATGATTTATTCATCATTGAGATGTATAAAATGAATAATAAAAACATTGAAAGAAGCCATACTGGCATTTATAATGTAATGTATAATTCCCAAATATATGTCTTTTTAATAAAGAAGCCACCATTTGCAAAGATAGAAGCAAAGGCTTCATAGCATTTGGTTGGGGTAATTACGACATATTTAGAGAAAGATTTGCGTTTAGATCAGTACTTGCTCCAGTAGCTCAGTTGGTAGAGCACTTGGTCTAAAGAACCAAGGCTCCCAAGTTCAAGTCCCGGTCTGAGCGTATAATTTTTCTCTTTAAATATAACTCACCTCTTAATTGTAGATTTCTAGAAGAATAGTTTCGATACATCTTCGTATCATTTTCAGTTCTATCTAACTGCTGAATTGGTGGTTGGCGATACTATAGGTTGCTTCCTCTTGCTTGCTCTGTTAGCTGACTGATGGAACTTCCATATTAAATCTTTTTCCTGGGAATTTCAAAATTCATGATTTTCCTTTTATTTTTCTGGATGTGAAAAATATAAGGAAAATCATGAAAAATATTTTTCATTAAGTTTTACTGTTTAAAAAGGTTATTAAAATTCTCATTAAAAATACTTCTTGAACACAAGCCGTCCATTGACTATTGGTAGCACTGTCCATCTGCCTTCAAAAGATTAGAGAATTGTATATGAGGAAAGTGTTCCATGCTGTAGCCGAGTGGTTAAGACAAGAAGCCTTGACACAGAGCTACGAGACTTGCACTGGTTCGAGTCCCCATGGGAGAACAAATTTTCTCATAGAATTTTGGTCAGTATGAGACCGGTCCCCACACAACATCATGAGTAAATCGGGTAGCCACACTACACAGCGGCTCCAGGTTGAGAAAACCAGCTATAATGATTGGGGGACCCGATATACTAACCACAAGTCACCCCTACACTGGCTGGATGATCGTCTACCTCTGTGATTAACACATGTAGATGTAAGGCCAGTACCCTGCTGGTAGGTCAGGCGCTTTCTAGGCCTGTCATGCCATGGAGTTTTTATATGAGGAAAGAAAGGTTAATTATATTTGAAAAGAAAAATATATGCCTAGACTGGGGTTTGAACCCAGGACCTTTGACTTTCTATGTCAATGCTCTTCCATCTGAGCCACCTAGGCCTCCAATCTAAACGTGGAGGCCTAGGTGGCTCAGATGGAAGAACATTGACATAGAAAGTCAAAGGTCCTGGGTTCAAACCCCAGTCTAGGCATATATTTTTCTTTTCAAATATAATTTGTCCATCATTAAGATGTTTAAAAATGAATAATATTAACAAAGAAAGGTTAATGTTTGTATTGCATCTTGAATGGTGTAATGGACTGCATACTGGTGCATAGAATCAGAGGTCCGGGATTCGAGTCCTGGTTCAAGCGTTAAATTTTCTTTTCTAAATAATAATGTCAAGTGTTGGAAAGTTTTAATATTTAAATGTAACACCAAAAGCTTTTTTTTAATTGTATTAAAATAATGGCATTTATAGATCTGGAAAAGGCATATGACTCTGTACCCATCAACAAGCTTAGGGTGGCAATGGAGAAGTTTGGAATACCTAAACCTCTTATACATTTTATAAAAAGAATGTATGATTGTAAAGCAAGTATTAAGGTTGGAAACAGAGTATCCTCAGAATTTGATATAACAAAAGGATTAAATACATGGTTAGAAAGTTGGTAGATGCATTTGAGGTAGGTGGACTGAAGATAAATTATATCAAAACAGAATATATGGTAACTGGAGGAAATTCAGAAGACCTACAAATAAATAATATGATAATTAAACGTGTTGAAGAATTTAAATATCTTGGATCTATAATAGATAAATCTGGTACTTGTGAAAAAGATATTATTAACAGAGTAAATTGTGCAAGGAAGGCGATTAGATCCCTGAATGGTCTTTTATGAAATAGAAATTTGACCAGAAAAACAAAAAAAGAGATTATACAGACAATAATAGAAAGTATACTTACATATGGATCAGAAAACTGGACAATAAATGAAAGGATGCAGAAAATAATCTTGGCGACAGAAATGGATGGATATGGAGAAGTATGAGAATATCCAGGCTACAACATTTTCGAAATACATATATCAGACAAGAAATGGATGCACAAGAAACTGTTATCGACAGGAAAACAAAGAGAGCTTTACTGTGGTATGGACATGTACAACGGATGTCGGAAGACCAGTGGCCTAAACAGGTGTTAGATTGGATGGTACCAGGCAGAAGGAAGAGGAGGAGAAGTAGAAGAACATGGTATGAGGGAATATATGATGCCATGATGAAGAGTGGTATGGAAGAAGGACAATGGGAAGATAGGAACCTCTAGAAAGAAGGAATCAAGGGCAAACTGCTGTAAAGTGGAAAGCCTGTATTAAGTATTAAAATAATGATAATCAGGTAAAGTGGAAAAGTGATGGGAATAACAGGACAGAACAATGATGCTATTTCAAACTCAACCCTAACCTGGTACACAAGACAAAATGGAAGTTTAATTATGCATGAAAGGTTTTATGAAATAAATAAAAGTTTTTAAAATATAAGATTGATATCAATATTTTGTTTCACTTATGCAATCTGCAAACAAAAATCAAAAAGATAACACTTCCTTTTTACACAACTTAATAATAAAAAATTTGCATTACAGTATTTGTTAGTTTAAATTAAATCCAGCTTTGGCAAAAGTCACACCTCAAAAATTACATAACAAATTCACCTTGCATTGTCATAATAATGTCATATCTTACCACACATATTCTAGATTTCCCTTTCACAGGCCCTTAACTGCTCCTAATAAAAAAAAAAGAAAACATAATTCCTTATAATATTAAAAAAACGAAAAAAACTATTTTGGTTATTTATGCTTATGAAGTTCATGGAGATAATAGACTGAAGTTTTATAAAACATTGGCAGTTCCTGCATTACTTTATGGGAGCAGGACTTGGGTATTGACCAAAATATTACAAATGATCTCAATCATTTATGCTTATAAAGTTTGAGATACTAGTTTTATAAAATATTAACTGTCTCTGCATTATTTTATGGGAGCGAAACTTGGGTATTGACCAAAAAATTACAAATGAACTCAATCACTTATTTATGCTTATAAAGTTCATAGAGACTTGAAAGCAAATGTAAATTTACAATATACAAAATACAAGAACAACTGGAAAGCTCATCTTCAACGAATGCCGTCTCATAGAATTCCAAAAGCCATACTTCGTTACTGCCCCCAAGACAAAAGATCACTGGGATGTCCAAAAAAAAGCACTGGATGGAAAATTCCTCTTTGAGACCGTTACAGGCCACACAGCCTAATGCTTGTATGGATGATAATGATGAAAGTTCATAGAGATACTAGATTGAAGATTTATAAAATATTAACAGTTTCTGCATTACTTTAAGGGAGCGAAACTTGCGTAATGACCAAAAAATTACAAAGTAGAATATAAAGCGTAGAAATGAACTTCCTTAGAAAAACAAAAGGATGCACAAGATTGGATTGGATAAAGAATGAATATATAAGAATAGAGTTAAATATTCACTGAATAAAAAAATCAAAGAATATGGACATAAATGGTTTAGACAAATAGAAAGAATCGATGTAACAATATTGCCATAAGTAGCATTTAACTACAAACCAAGAGGTTCAAGAAATGTAAAAAGATGGATGAAATAACTATGAGGTGGAACAGGCAATTTGCCTAGCCTACGAAGTGAAGAAGAAGTTCATGATAGAATTCCGTTGATGCATTAGTCTCAATATTAAAATTAGGACATTGTAATTGCAGTCTCCTCATTTAATAAAACATTTAAAACACTGTAAGCCTCATTACTTTTAAAATTCATGGTAAACCACCATTGAAGTTAATGAATAAAATTTATTAATAAATAAATTGGGTCTGCCATCATCTTACCTCATATTGTTTCTTATAAGACATGTTTCAAAGCAAGTTTGTTCCATCTTTAGTTGGTATAGATTGATTTTTCCCAAGTTATCAGCCTTGGATCTCAACTACTGCTCCCTCTATCTATGGTTCAAAGAACTTGCTTATTAAGTTTCTCCCCTGTGAATTTCAAAATTCATTATTCTTTCCCTCAGCCTCCAACGAAAATGAGTACCAGACACTTGTTCTGGAGGTAAAGGCAGCCGTCACGCAGGGCTCACAACCCGGCTAGCATAAAGTGGGAGCCTTAACCTCCTGAGGCCTGTTGTGGGATCACTTTACTTATTATTCTTTCCTTGTTTTTCGGCACGTAGATTTTTTCCCATATGGTGAGTTCATTTGGGTTTTCTGTTTTAATAATTTTGTGTTTACATCAATTTTATGTTTTTCTCACAAAACATGAGTAGCTACTGTAAACTTTTATAAAAAGTAAAGTGATCCCACAACAGGCCCGGAGGCCCTTGGAGTAGTAGGAGGTTAAGGCTCCCACTTTTTCTAGACAATCGGCACTTGATGTCAACCGGGTTGTCAGCCCTGCGTGACGACCGCCTTTACCCCCAGAACAAGCGTCTGGTACTCATTTCCATTAGAGGATGAGTCGACCCTAGGGCCACAGTGCCGCCAGAGGGTTCGGGTCAGTTTTAAAAATCCTGACCTCAACGGGACTTGAACCCTCGACCCTCCGGCTTGTAGCTCAGTGCCTTAACCACTATGCTACGGCGTCCCCCCGTAAACTTTTATACTTCTCCTTTTTTTATATTTCTTATCTGTTCTTTAGTTCTAATAATTACATTCCTCTTTGTTTTCCCTAGGTATATCTTATCACAATCTGCACATTTTCCAGAACTGTCTTTACCCAAATAAATCACCCATTAGCAATAGGCCTAATCCTCCTAATTCAAACTACCTTCATTTCAATTCTTACAAGATTAACCTCACACTCATTCTGATTCTCTTATATCTTATTCCTAATCTTTCTGGGGGGTATACTCGTGCTATTTATATAGTTTTATTTTAGAAGGAAAAATTACATTCAAACCAGGAGTTAAAAATGTTAAAAATATAACATCAAAATAATAAGCTTTACCGCTTAAAAGTAAAGTTTAAATTCTCAATAAAAATAATTTGAAAAGAAGTAATCAGATGGTGGTGTTGATAGCAATGGCTAATGACCTTCGGATCAAAGGAGAATTGTATAAATGGAAAGAAATTTGACATACCTATCAGAAGCTTGAATGGCATAACGGATAACATACAGAATCAGAGATCCAGGCTCGAATATAATTTTTGTTACATTTAAATTAATATTGGGAAGTAAACATTATGAGGTTACATCATTAATAGTGAGTGGAGAATATATTTTTAACGACTCACCTCATATGATTTCAAATTTCTTTGATACCGGCAGTTTCAGACAATATCATGTCCCTCTTCAGTCATGGCTTCCACTGATGAAAGTAAGGATGAAAGGGAATTTTATCAATATTTCTATTTAATCCTATTGGGTTATTTGATCCTGTTTGTAATTATTATAATATTCATAAAGGTTCCGGTTGTTCTAGAATTTCTATAAAAGTTTTATCATATATTCTCCACTCACTATTAATAATTTTTGTTTCTAAAATAAAAATATATGGTTTTATCGGATAATACTGAGTTTGCAGCAAAGGACCTTTCCTTGGACAAAAAACTATGAATATGTGTGTGTATACATACATGCTGTACACATGAGGCATGCCTTCTGACTAGTGGTTACATTATACTCTGCAGGAAATTATAATAACTATTGGTAAAAATCACACAACCAGTTCAATATCCATCGCCACACACTAACCACACTCGTAAGAAAACACTACCGTGTTATGTTAACGTTATTCAAGAAGTTTGTTAAGAATGAAATATTTGTAAACATACATTTTCTCTAACATTTGTTCGTAGTCACAATCCAGATTACATTTTTGGCAGATACAATAAGTTTAATACTTTTATTATAAAGAATAAAACCTCCAAAATTCTCTCAATCTCACTCTATTCATTTATATACAGTCAAAAAATCAGCACAAAACATGTTAATCTATATATATAAAAACTAGCTAATACATGGCGTATGTTTCTGCACCTAAATAAATTAAATATTAAAGGTTATATTTGAAGAGTCTACCGCCGTGGTCTCGAGGTAGCATGCTGCCTTGTCACGCAGCGGGCCCGGGTTCGATCCCCGGTCGGGGCAGTTTTTCATCGGGGTTTTTCCTCACCTGTAAGACAAATGTCAGGAAAACTTTAAGGTCCAAACGGTCTCCGAAATCACATGGCCATCATCATCATGATCATCCTTATCATTATCATCATCTTTCACCGGTGTGGAAAGCAACGGGAAGCTACCACACCTACAATTCCCTAGTAAAGCTGCAAGCATAGCATGAAAATGCTATGATTGCAGTGAACGACCTGGCTTCGGGCAGAATTACTATGGATGGATGGATATTTGAAGAGAAAAATTTTTGCCCAGACCGAGACTCGAATTCAGGACCTTTGGCTTTCTAGACCCCAGATTCGAGTCTCGGTGTAGGCGAAAATTTTTCTCTTCAAATATAATTTATCCTTCAGTGAGAAGTGTTAAATTAATAATAAAAACATCTATTAAAGGTTAATTAAATTGTATAGTATACACTGAAAGGAATCAAACATGGCGTTTGCTAGTCAGTTTATAATTTCGGATTTCAGGTAAACCTCCACTCGTAATTGTCGGATTTCGCTAATTTTTTAATAATACTTACCTCGATTTATTTTAATACAATATACTGAGTTTAGTTGTGAAACATAAAAAATTGTGACCGCTAGAGCAATTTTTAAATTTTCACTTCACGTGAACTTCCACACCTAATGGTTTTATAGGGTCCAATTGAAAATCTATACTATCCAGGAACCCATTCAAACACACACAAAAAATTTCATAAAATCAGTCCAGCCATTTATGAGTTTTTAATTTCAGATTAAAGGTAAACCTCCACTTCTACTTGTCAGATTTCGCTATTTTTGGATAATATATACCTAGGTTTATTTTAATACGATATAATGTGTTTCATAGTGAAACATTGAAAATTGTGACTGCTAGAGCAAATTTTAAATTTTAACTTCAGGTGAACTCCTACACCTAATGGTTTTATAGGGTCATATGAATCTAAACCATCCAGGGACCCAATCAAACACACACAAAAAATTTCATAAAATTGGTCCAGTTGTTTAGCAGGAGTTCAGTGATATACGCACAGAAGAATTTATAAGTTGAAATACGCACACACCGTGCATGGATTTAAGTACATTACTTGTCTACTATACGCTGCGATGGATTTCTGTCTATTCTTACACTTTATAATATGATTTTAAAAAGAATTTATATATATAAAGATGAACATCTGTGAGTCTATCCTTTATGGACTCAAAAACTACTTGACTGATTTAAATGGGGTTTTTTACTATCATTTAGAGATTTTTTTTTACAATTAATGTATATAAACGACTAGAAGCTTTTGAGATGTGGATATGGAGAAGGATGGAACGTATAAAATGGACAGACAAAATAAAAAAATAAAGATGTGCTAGACAGAGTGGGTGAAGGTAGAACAATGCTGGAACTATTAAAGAAGAGGAAAAGAAATTGGATTGGCCACTGGCTAAGAAGAAGCTGCCTGCTGACGGATGCCCTAGAAGGAATGGTCAACGGAAAAAAGGTTAGAGGCAGAAAAAGACATCAGATGATGACAATATTAAAATAAATGGTTTGTATGTGGATACAAAAAGGAAGGCTGAGTTAAGGAAAGAGTGGAGAATGCTGAGTTTGCAGTGAAAGATCTATTCTTGGGCAGAACACTATGCATGTAGGTAACGTTTACTAGGATGTACTATAAGGACAGAGCTAAAAAAATATAGTGCATCAGTGCACTAAAAAAGTGCTGCCTAAACCATAACAAATATGTCAAATTAATGTACACAGAATTGAATATCTAAAAGAACTCTATAAAAAAAAGTCTGCAACAGCATATGTCTATCTTTTACAGATAATTCACAACCGTTTTTGTCTTTCAAAATTAAATTAAAAGTATCTTAGAATAACACACGAAGAGAGTCAGTAATAACATTTTCCAATGTCCTATAATTTAATTAGGCATAGCAGCGCATGCCAGGTATTAGCTAGTAAAGAATAAAACTTCCAAATTCTCTTAAGTTCTTATTGTTTTATAAACAGTCATAAAATCAGCATGTTAATTAAAAATAAGAATTTGATTATTCTGGCAAAAGCAGCTGAAAATTCTCACATGTATGAAAATTGGTTGGACATCACTTTGCAGCCATCATACAAGACTGTTATTACAGTATGTTATACCTAATCTCTTTTCTGAACAAATTCTGAAGAAATGTAGCTGTTGAGATTGTTATTATGAAAGTATTTTTGAAACATTTTTACAAATTGTCATCAATCCTAATAACTCAAAACTTAAAATGACCCTAACAACAAATATATATATATATATATATGTTATAATTAAATGTTTAACATTGAGCAATGCAAGCTTAATATGGTATGATATTATGGCATTTATTTTTCTTATCATACCATATATATATATATATATATATACTAGCTAAGTCCACCGCCCACTCAGGGGTCCCCATCTAGAGGATATGTGGATGGCGACCACAAGGTGCCCAAGCTGAGCAAAACATTGCTTCCACTTACTTGTGTTTTGCTCCTTACTTTTATCTTTAACCGATCTGGCATTTCTTCCACTTACTTATACCAGACTCTTTTAACTTTACTATCTAGCCTCTCTTGGTTAACTCTTGTTTTTTCGACCCCGACGCTATTAGGGCATCCGAGGGCTAGGGAGTCTTTCCTTTATTTTATTTTCTTTTCCAGAAAAGCCTGACCAGAGGCTATAAGATGGCAGCCCCATCACTGGTCTTGCCTTCCTTTGGCCAGCAACCAATCGAAGAGACTATTATTATGCTTTCAAGTCTTATACGAGAATTTCCCGGAAGGATCAAAACGCTAGAGAGAAAATTTTCTATAGGATCGTAACAGGCCTTGGCCTAATACTTGAAAGGAAGAAGAAGAAGAAGTCCACTGCTGTGGTCTCGAGGTAGTTTGCTGCCTTGTCACGCAGCGGGCCTGAGTTCGATCCCCGGTCGGGGCAGTTTTTCTGGGTGAGGTTTTTATCGGGGTTTTTCCTCACCTGTAAGATAAATGTCAGGAAAACTTTAAGGCCCAAACAGTCCTCGAAATCATATGGTCATCATCATCCTTCACCGGTGTGGAAAGCAATGGGAAGCTACCACACCTACAATTCCCTAGTAACGCTGCAAGCACAGCATGAAAATGCTATGATTGCAGTGAAAGGCCTACCTTCGGGTAGAATTACTATGGATGGATACTAGCTAATACCCAGCGTGTGCTGCTACAGCTAAATAAATGATAATGTGTTTTTACATTCAGTTGAATAAGTAAAAGAGAAAATAAATATAAATTTATATAATTATTTTTAGATACTCTGTGCTGATTACAACTTAGTCAGGAGTCTGGGCTGACAACTTGAGAAGGATCAGTCTGTGGTCACTGAAGATGGGGCTCAGAGGCTTTGAAACATGTGTTCAACGAAAACAACCATGGGAGGTGGGAATGAACAGACCAAATATCTTAGTTATTAAACAAACCTCTTAATTAAATTTGAAGAGAAAAATTTTCGCCTAGACCGGGACTCGAACCCGGGACCCTTGGCTTTCCGGGCCAAGTGCTCTACCAACTGAGCTACCGAGGCGAGTTACGATCTAGACGCAAATTTTTCTCTTATATACGTTGTAATTCCCTATCGCCAAATGCTTTTGAAACCATTGTTTCTATCTTTGCAAATGGCGGCTTCTTAGTTAAGAAGACATTTATTGGAAATTTAACATTACTTTAAAAGCCAGTAAGGCCTCTAATGATGTTTTTATTATTAATTTAACATTTCTCAATGAAAGATAAATTAAATTTGAAGAGAAAAATTTTCGCCTAGACCGGGACTCGAACCCGGGACCCTTGGCTTTCCGGGCCAAGTGCTCTACCAACTGAGCTACCGAGGCGAGTTACGATCTAGACGCAAATTTTTCTCTTATATACGTTGTAATTCCCTATCGCCAAATGCTTTTGAAACCATTGTTTCTATCTTTGCAAATGGCGGCTTCTTAGTTAAGAAGACATTTATTGGAAATTTAACATTACTTTAAAAGCCAGTAAGACCTCTTAATGTTATTTCATATTGTATTTTAAAATAGTGCATTTGTGTCTCAATAGCTGTCATATGAGGTGCAAGTTTTGCAGTACTGAGAAAAACAGGTTTAAAGTTGAAGTTGTATAAGAAAATCACAGGTAATTGAAAATGATAATAATCATACTTTATCTACTCCTAACACATACACTTATATCCATTTGCCACTATATAAAATTATGCTTCAAAAATGTAATTATGCTTACTTATTTTAGGAATTCTCACTATGAGGTATATTCATTAAGGTAGAATATTTTTATCACTCACCTCATATTGTTCTTCTTATTTGATTATAAATTAGTTTCGGAACATAGTTTCTGTTCCATCCTCAGTATCGTCACGACTTGTTCTGTCGTCTTGAAGAACAACGGTCGTGACGATACTGAGGATGGAACAGAAACTATGTTCCGAAACTAATTTATAATCAAATAAGAAGAACAATTATGAGGTGAGTGATAAAAATATTCTACCTTAATGTAATTATGCACTGAACTAGTTTTTTCTAAAAAAAATCACTTAAATCCCTTTGCTTCTAACTGCCTCATATGGTTTTTGAATATCATTTACTAATATTTGGTTACTTATAATTAACTATCGTTGAATGATTTTTGGATTAAAAAAATAAATAAAGCCAAAAGTCCTGGGTTCAAACCCCAGTCTGGGCATATCATTTTTCTCTTTAAATATGATGGTGCTGATACCCCATCGGGCGCCTCCCCAGGTGGTGGATAGGGGAATGCCTCCTAAATATAGGTGGTACCGGGGAAATGAAATACCTGGGGTGAACCAAAATCAGCATAGCGTCTGTTCCAGATTGGACGGCTATAATGGGCAGGTAGAGCTCAGAGCCGAAGAGAAGGCAATCTACCTAAGGGAAAGCACCCTAAAAAACAAAGCTGAAGCAAGTTGGGAGGCTGTAAGGTGGCAATCCCACCACCCAACTATATCTGCGCAGCCCTTGTAACGCGGCCAGATGAATCTTTTATTACTAAAAAGCGAAGGAGAAAGCCGGACGACCTTAGGTCGGAAAACAAGGAAAGATACGAAACTTAAATTATATAAAACAATGGCTGTTCCTTTGTTGTTGTATGGAAGTGAAAATTGGGTAATGAAATCAAGGGATAAAAGCAGGATACAGACTGCGGAAATGCTGTTTTTACTTAATGTGAAAGGATGCACAAGAGCGGATAGAATAAGGAATGAAACTATACAAGAAGAATTAAATATATATAAAATTGAAGATAAAATCAGCGAAAATAATAAGAAATGGACAGAACACTTAATATGAACAACCAAAGAATACCAAAAAGAACCTTCCTGTATAATCCCAGAGGAACAAGAGATGTTGGGCGACCACGCAGAAGATGGACTCCACTTTTAACTTTGCCGGAACAGGCTGCATAGCCTAAACCTTGTAGTAGAAGAAGATATAATTTGTCCTAAAATATGATTCAATTATCTATGTGGCACAATTAAACACACTTTATTGAATAATACTAGAAAAGAAACTATTTTGAAGTTTTACAAAGTACTGGCAGTTCCATCTCTTATCTATGGATGTGAAACCTGGACATTAACAAAGGCAGATAGTTAACAAATAGAGGCTGCTGAAATGAAGATGTTGAGAGCAATAGCAGGATACCAAAGGACCAATAAAAAGAAAAACGAAGATATAAGAACAGAACTTAATATATTTAATCTCTGTGAAAGAATAAAATATTATCAAAATGCTTATCTTCAGCACGTATTACGAATGAATGAACAGCGCATACCAAAAAGAATGTATAATTATAAACCGAAAGGGAGAAGAATGTTGGTAAGACCATTGAAGAGATGGAAGGACCAATTTGACCTATAATGAGATCGGAACAGGCCATTGGGCTTAATCGTTGTTGTTGATGATGATCCTTCAGTGAGAAGTGTTAAATTAATAATAAAAACATCAACGTATAACTAAATTAACTTAGTCTAGTAACTCCTACCAAAGGAGACAGACACATACATGTGTGTGTGTCTTAGTACTCTGGTGGCTACATTTTTTGCATATAGCAACCAGTTATGAAAAGTAAGATCAAATTTATTAACCAGCTAAATTGGACCATTAGGAGTGAGGGCTTGTTAAAAAGAAATCACTCTAGCAGATGACATTTTTTATTTTTTGCAACAAAACTTGGCATATAACACTGAAATAAAACGAGCAAAATACTCTAAAAAAAACATCAAAACTGACCATTATGAGTGAAGGTATACCTGAAAGTCTAAATTCAAAAGTGCTCCAGCAGCCATCATCTTTGTTTTCTCTTACATACGATTTAATTAATAAAAGAAAGAATTTTATTTTAGAAAGAAAAATTAGTGCTCAAACTGGGACTTGAACCCCAGATCTCTGGATATACGTACCAGCATAACCATTTGAGCTATAATATGAACGTCAACAATTATTTCCTCTTATATAATTCTCTATCGTCCGAAGGCACATAGCCAGTGCTACCAACAATGCCTTCAGATGATAGAGAATTGTATAAGAGGAAAGATTTGTTGATGTTCATATCGAAGCTTGAATGATGCAATGGTTATCATGCTGGTGCGTATAACCAGAGATCTGAGGTTCATGCATTAATTTTTCTTTCTAAAATAAAATAAAAAATCAATCAAAAGATCTGATTTTAGAAGATGGTCATGGAAAAATTAATGCCTGTAATGAATATGTATATTTAGGGACAAAAATTAGTGCAGATGGAAGCCATGATGCTGAAATTAATGACAGAATAAATAAGGGCAAATCTGCAATATCAAAATTAAATGGAGTTTTATGAGTAGAGTCCGGATGTTAGGCACTTAAAAAATTCAAAATATGCAGGCAAATAGGCACTAAAAATTCAAAATAGGCTCTTATAAAAATGGACTACAACGTAAATTTTTACAGCCTTAAGTTAAAATAAAATAGCTGGTACTTGTTATTTCGCCTAATGGGAGTGCATTGAGGTGGAAACCATCTACCTGCTAGGTTATTGTCTTATTGCTACTCATCCTAAAATATTCTAAGAGAATTTATAAAAATAACACTTGAAAATTTCTATGCAATGATGTGTCCATTTCAATTGATTTCATGCAAATACTAAGTTAATTTTGAGAAAAAATGGCAAATAGGCATTTTAAGCTGAAATAGGCATTTATAGGCAAAATGAACTTCAAGGAAAACAACTCTAAGGTTGTAGGTATGAACTTATATGAAGTCACTTTTACAATATCTATAATAAATAACTATAGGCATTTTCCCTAACATCCGGTCTCTATTTATGAGATATGAATATAAGTTCTAACACAAAAACAAAAATAGGGAATACAATGACATACAGCGCAGAAACATGGGAACTAAAATCTAGAACAGTAAGTAAATTAAATTCTGCAGAAATGGATTTTTGGAGGCGTTCAGCTGAAATTTCTAGAAGAGATAAAATAAGAAACAGCATAATTAAACAAAGGATGAATTAAATTTAAAGAGAAAAATTTTTGCCCAGACCAAGACTCGAACCCGGGACCTTTGGTTTTCTGTACCAAATGCTCTACCAACTGAGCTACCGGGGCAAGTTCCAATCTAGACGCAAATTTTTCCCTTATATACGTTGTATAATTTGCATCTAGATTGGAACTCGCCCGGTAGCTCAGTTGGTAGAGCATTTGGTATGGAAAACCAAAGGTCCCAGGTTCAAGTCTTAGTCTGGGAAAAAAATTCTCTTTAAATTTAATTTATCCTTCAGTGAGAAGTGTTAAATTAATAATAAAAACATCAAAGGATGAATGTTCAAACTACAATTGTGGATATCATAAAAAACAAACAATTAAAATGGTATGGTCATGTAAAAAGAATGACAGAAGACAGATTCCCAAGAAGAATACTAGAATAGGTGCCACTTGGTAGAAGAAGAAGAGGGCCAAAAATAACGCGGATTGATGGTGTTTCGAGCAGCATGAAGAAAAAAAAAAAAAAAGGATTGGACGATGGAGATTGGAATAACACAGAGATGTGGAGGAGAATGACAGTAGATTAATTGGGCACAGGAAGATGTTGTGAAACCTGCTAAGTAATAATAATAATGCTATGGACATATAATGAGAAGAAGGGACCAGAAACAAAGAAACAAACAAAGTAGTATTGAAATGGATACCTCGTGGAAAAGGGAAATGTGGTAGACCAAAGCCAACGTGGATAAAGGGAATTCAAAACAACATGAAGAAGAGAAATATGACAGAAGCAGACACGCAAGACCGGGAAGTGTGGAAGAAAAAAAAAATTGTATATTTTGGTTGAGGATACCTGTGTAAATAACAGAAACAATCCTGAAATATAATAATAATGATAAATGAAATTCTGTCCAGGATTGGCAAATGTTAAATTAAATATAACATAAAAATAAAAGAGAGAATTATTCTGTAAACCAGTAAAATTGGACCACAAATTTCACTTGCTGAATTTGCTACTTTATGCAATTCCTGCATGACAGACTTTTGTAACATGAAAATATGTATGGGTGATAGAAAAAAACCTTTATAACTTTTTTCCCGGGTTCAAGTCCCGGTCTGAGCGTATAATTTTTCTCTTCAAATATGCTTTATAACTTTGTTTCATTGTAGCTTATTCTGAAGTTTTTTATCGCTTCAAGATGTTGCAGAGAATAACTTCACATTTGACATTTTTTGAATAAAAGAAAAACGGAAATAAAAAAAAAAGGAGAGAATGTCAAGTGAAGATATCCTGTAGGGAAATGTGTTATCACAAATATTTCATTCTTCTATCAGCTTCAGGTTCAAAATTCAATATAATCAACTTTATTATTAGTATGAAAAAAGTTGTTTACTGAAACCAACAATGGCAATGTCAGTTTTCTGAATTCTAACAAAATATCATCACTTTTAGTCATCATGAGAGAGCAGCATAATTTACCTTCTTTACGTTTACAATCCTATTAACACATATTTAGACTTATGACGCCTATGAATGTGAGAATTTTGCATCCCCATCGCCAAGGTAACAAACAAATACACCCGTGGAATTTCTTTATCATTGCCAGTGCTCAAAAATACAAGCATGAGTTTTTATTTCATGTGGCTACATTAGGTTGTATTTATATTTTTAGGTTTCTTGTGTATTAATATAATAAATTTGGGATTATATTTGAAGAGAAAAATTTTCGCCTAGACCGGGACTCGAACCCGGGACCCTTGGCTTTCCGGGCCAAGTGCTCTACCAACTGAGCTACCGAGGCGAGTTACGATCTAGACGCAAATTTTTCTCTTATGTACGTTGTAATTCCCTCGCGCCAAATGCTTGAAACCATAGCTTCTATCTTTGCAAATGGCGGCTTCTTAGTTAAGAAGACATTTATTGGGAATTTAACACTACTTTATAGCCAGTAGGGCTTCTATTGATGATTTTATTATTAATTTAACACTTCTCATTGAAGGATAAATTATATTTGAAGAGAAAAATTTTCGCCTAGACCGGGACTCGAACCCGGGACCCTTGGCTTTCCGGGCCAAGTGCTCTACCAACTGAGCTACCGAGGCGAGTTACGATCTAGACGCAAATTTTTCTCTTATGTACGTTGTAATTCCCTTGCGCCAAATACTTGAAACCATAGCTTCTATCTTTGCAAATGGCGGCTTCTTAGTTAAGAAGACATTTATTGGGAATTTAACACTACTTTATAGCCAGTAGGGCTTCTATTTTTCTCTTCAAATATAATTTATCCTTCAATGAGAAGTGTTAAATTAATAATAAAATCGTCAAATTTGGGAATTTTTACATTATGAGGTTTTCTTAATAAGAATCAAATGAATTATGAATTATTCTTCCCTCATATGTTTTTTTAAACAAAGAACTTCAGTATCGCAAAAAAACATCTTTTCCATCTTCAGCTATTTTCACAACTGTCAATTTTTTCTTTTGTCAGTAATTTTCTGGACTGCCATCTGGTGTACTTTTGAAGAACTTTGTAATCAAAATTGGTTCGTCTGGAACCTCGAAGTTCATGTTTTTTTTTTGAAAGTATATCTTTTCCCAAACTGTTAATTCTAAAGGTTTAGATAGATGTTTCAAAAGTTTTGCTTCTTTTTCAATTCTATAATTCTCTAATAAACTATGTGCTGCTATAGCTGATTTAATTTCACCATTTTTTATGTCTCTAAAGTGTTCTTTTTTGCGAGTGTCTAAGTTCTTTTTTGTTTTTTCCTATATATACTTTATTGCAATCTTTGCAATTAATTTGATACATTCCAGATTTTTTATTGTCTGGGTTGTTACCTTTTTTATTAGTTAACAGAAGATTATGCAGGCTGGATTTGATAATTGGGGCCAATGTTATATTACATTTTTTGAAATTTGTTATGAACTTCTGGATGGTAAGTAAATTTCTTGAATTTTTCATCTTTCTTGGAATTATCTTGTGGAGTGGTGTATTCATGTTAAAAAAACAGATGTATGAGGTAAGAAGAATTCACGTTTCTTGTGTAATTAATAAAGTCAGGATTTTTATGTACTAAAAGGCAAGATTGTAACATTAGTATAATGAGAAGTTAGACTTATGACTGTCTTTTGTTTTGGTGTTTTCCCCTCTGGTTTTCCTACAAGAAGCTTCCATGCCCCCTCTTTCATCCACATTTGTGGCTCATGCTCTGCCCATAGCAGTCTATGAGACTTAACTGTTCTTATTATTTATATTATATTATTTTTGGTCTGGACATCTTACCTCAATATTAATGTTGATTTGTTCTTGGACATGTTTCAAAACAATTCTGTTTTATCGTCAGCTTTCCCAGACTCTGGGAATATTGAGGTAAGATGTCCAGACCAAAAATAATATAATTAAAATAACCTCAAAATATAACTTCCTAAAATTAAATATGTTCTTATTATATCTGCTTTCTTATCACATACAAACTTATTTCCATTTTATTAATATTTCTTATCAAAATATTATTCTCTAAATAGTTTTCTAACTTCAACAAAAGTTTAATCTATGTGGACAATTTATTTTCGTCGGTACAATCCAGCCCTGAATTATCGACAAGATAAAAACTCTTTGAAGAGTATTATGAGAAGTAAGACTTCTGTCTTTTATCTTGGTTTCACACATAAACAGTTGAATAATATATATAGGGCAAGTCAAAAGTCCCTCCAGGATTTCGTGGGTCTGTACAAGTGTCCATAACAGACATCGTGAAAACACTTGTATCAGAGGAAAGAGTATATTCCCAATCAAGTTTTTTGAGACTGGAAACATCTTACCTCAATTTAATGTTTATTTATTCTTGAACATGTTTTGATATAATCTTCTATATCATCTTCAGCTTGCCAAGACTGATAAGTTTTATGTTGTGAACCCTGGATGTCAATATTAGCTCCCTCTTCCAGCTGGCCGAAGAACCTCCAAACTAGGCCACGTTCAGCAGGAATTTCAAAATTCATAACTATTTTTATTCTTCTGAATTAAATTTTTTTTCCCAAATGGTGAGTTCCTTTGTATTTTCTGTTTTAATAATTTATTGTTTGACAAATTTAATATTAAATTAGCACTGAAAAATGGCCACAGTTTAAATAAAATAATAAAAACTGACAAAAATTTAAAAAAAAATTGATCAAAGTAAAAAATCAGAAATATATCAAATAGAATGTACTGGTTGTGATATGTATAGGGAAAACAAAAAGAAACCTGAAATTAGAACTAAGGAACACATAAGAAATATTAAAAATGGGGAAATAGGAAAATCTGCAGTTGCTGCTCATGTTTGGGCCGAAAAACACAATATAAATTCAAACACAAAGTTATTAAAACAGTTAGAAAATACATAGGAACTCACCATTTGGGAAAAAATTTACATTCAGAAGAACAAAAATAGAGTTACGAATTTTGAAATTCCTGCTGAACGTGACCTAGTTTGGAGGTTCTTCAGCCAGCCGGAAGAGGGAGCTGATATCGACATCCAGAGTTCACAACATAAAACTCATCAGTCTGGGCAAGCTGAAGATGATATAGAAGATTATTTTGAAACATGTTCGAGAATAAATAATTAATTTGAGGTAAGATGTTTCCAGTCTCAAAAAAACTTGATTAAAAGAACCTCAAAATATTACTTCCTAAAATAAACCATTAGTATATCTCCAAGTTTTCATACGTATCTTATATGTGTTACATATGCCCACTGTTGGTGACTTGGCAGACCGATCCTATAATCCAACTCCTGCCATACATGTAGCAACATCTATTGGTCAATACCAGCGACTACATGCTCAATCCTTTGTCACAGCTTTGCTAAATCAAGGGGCATAGGGAGGACGAACACGTGACCTTTAACATAACCCCTTAAGAGAAAATCACAATAGGCTCACATATTAAAATATACAATTATGGAATATTCACCTGAAAGGTCCCCGTCTCCTCAACTTGATTAATTATTTAACTCTAGTGCTTTCGGGACTTGTCCCAAAGCGCTACAGTTAAATAATTAAGTTGAGATGGAACTTTCAGGTGAATATTCCATAATTTTATATTTTAATTTTGAATAATACCTCAACGGAACACATCATGAATCTTATAAAAGTTGAGGCTCACATATAGCAAACTGCAGCCTTTCTGCACCAGCGAATGTCATGTTTCATTAACTGACATGACTGCCCTCTAGCAGTAAAATTCACAAGTTACGCTTTGTCAAGCAAGTATGTATGAAAACTTGGAAATATACTCTTTCCTCAGATACAAGTGTTTTTGCCATGTCTGTTATGTTACTGTTCTACAGACCCACAAAACCCTGGAAGCACTTGTGCCCTGTACTATCTGTATTAAAATTTTATCTTTTATTACATAAAAATCCTGACTAGTCATTAATAAATGTATGTTTTTCCAAATTATATGAGTTATTCAAGTTTTTTTGAGTCTAGAGATATCTTACCTCAATTTAATGTTGATTTGTTCTCGAAAATGTTTCAATATATTCTTCTATATCGTCAGCTCGGCTAGAATAATATATCGAAACATGTTCGAGAACAAATCAACATTAAATTGAGGTAAGATATCTCTAGACTAAAAAAAAACTTGATTAAAAAACCTCAAAATATGACTTTCTAAAATAAATCAATATATGAGTTATGTTTAATTTTATTATTTGTGATATATCATACTGTTACCATGCTCCAATTAATCTTATGCAATTTCTTCAACATTGTCAGTTCTCAAAAATACATGCACATGGTCTTATTTCTTGTGACTGTATTAAGTTGTATTTATATTTTAGGTTCCCCATGCCATTTATAAAGTTACGTTTTTTCTAAGTTATTTGAGTTAATAAATTAATGTTAAGAAGCTAAAGCTATTAATATGATCAAAATAAGTCAATTAATGTACACTACTAAACTATTGCAATCAACAGTAAAGAGAAAAAAATCATGTCTGAACTGAGAATTAAACCCCATACCTTCAGCTTGGATGGAAAGGAAGCCTGAATCAGCTCAATGGTCAGAGCATCAGTACATAAAGCTGAAGGTTCAGGGTTCGATTCCTGGTTCAGCATAAATATTTCTCCTTACCATTGATTACAATAGTTTACTTGTGTACATTATTTGAGTAATGTTTATTTTTGTTATATGTGATGGGAAATTTAGGTGGGAGGATAATATTTGGATGTATCTTAGGGAATGGGATATAAGACATATGAATAGGATTCAGATAGGTATTATGGAAGACATTAGTAAATTTCCTTATTGAACTTATAGATTCCATAAATTACTAGTTATCTAGTTTAGAGAGAAGAAATTATCATAAGTAATGCCACGAGTGATTTCCAATTTATCTAGAGAATTTGGAAATCAAGAGTGCCATTTGTTAGGACTATTTAACAAATAAAATTAAACTGTTTACTCACAAATCATTATTTAAATATAGTTATTTTAAAATATTTATATATTTGATGTAAAAGACGATGTTTGAAAACGAGAAATGTTTGTTATGATTCATTTGTTCATCACTGCAACCAGATCATATTATTTATTGTCAAAGGATCGCAATATTGTAAGAATGCACCCTAGTGGAGAAAAAATGAAACATCAAACTGTTTATAACCAACATTATAGGTTATTAATTTCTGATGTAAATTATATTTTTCTGGAACATAAATTCCTGGGAAATAATATGTTTAAGAAAGTGCAAACAGTGGTTTATTTTTATTGTGATATAATCAATATTACTATGAATGTTTTTCTATTATATCCTGCAAGCAGTATCTGTTTACATTTGTGCACTTTATACACAATCTGGTAGTCATATTTCTTAGAGAGTCAGTCACTGCAAAATAATGTTCTGACCTATTCAGAATGTTAAAAAGAAGGAGCTTTCTTTAATATGATAAACTTATTTGATAAATAATTCCAGGTGAAACATGACTGTGATTGGTTGTAAATCAAAATTCATTGAAATGTGATTGGTCATATGACTCCCATTTGGGGCATGAGTCAATAGTCAATGCAAATTAATAGTGAGCAGAGAACATATTTTTAATGACTCGCCTCAAATAATTTCAAATTTCATTGATACCGGCAGTTTTAGGAAGAGGGACAAGATATTGTCTGAAACTGCTGATATCAAAGAAAATTTGAAATTATATGAGGTGAGTCATTAAAAATATGTTCTCCACTCACTATTAATGATATAACCTCATAATGTTTACTTCCCGATATTAATTTAAATATAGTCAATGCAAATTTTAATTCTAGCACAGATATGTCATTTTTGCCACACTTCCATTAGTCTTCCCCTAAACTTCAGTTCCAGTTGTCATAAGTATAATTTATTAATTCAACTGTAAAATATTAACTGGCAGAGTTAATAACATATGGCCTTCTCTTCCACTCAACCAGCAAATACTAAATTAATACATTTTATATACTTGATATAATTTAAAATATTATTATAGTAAATAAGATGAGTCTATTTTCATATTACCTCATAGAAGTTGGGTTCTTTTAGAACATATTTCAAAACAAAATTTCTGTTTCATCTTCAGCTCATCCAGACTGTTGATTTTCCCATTGTCAGCCCTGGATGTCAACTCCATCTTATTGTGGTTCAAAGAACTTGCGTATCAAATCTCTCTCCCCAGAAATTTCAAAATTCATAATTCTATCCCTGTTTTGGATGTAGACCTTCTCACAAATTGTGACAAGTTTAGAATTTTCTATCATCATCATCATCCATGCAAGTTAATAGGCCATGTGGCCTGTTACGGTCTCAATGAGGAGTTTTCCATCCAGTGGTTTTTTGGACGCCCCAGAGATCTTTTGCCATGGGGGCAGTAATGAAGCATGGCTTTTGGAATTCTATGAGATAGCATTCGTTGAAGATGGGCTTTCCAGTTGTTCTGGTAGTTTTGTATGTGGTGAAAAATGGGTATAAACGAGAAAATACACACAAATAAACGTAATTGGTTTGAACATATACAAAGAATGCCAAATAATCGTTTATCAAAACAGCTGCTTCATTATAGGCCTCTAGGCCGAAGAAATGTAGGAAGACCAAAACGTCATTGGAAGGACGACCTGCGCCGGGGAGCGGAACGGGCCAACAGGCCCATACCTTGAAGATGATGATGTGAAAAATGGGTTCTACATCCAACTCTTCAATAATTTCCTTATTTCTTTTATGGTCCCACTTTGTATAGCCTGCTGTACAGTGCATAAATCGCATCTCATTCGCTGTTATTCGGTTTTCATCTCTTCTTTGTATTGTCTATGCTTCACTACCATATCTTAATACTGGTCTGCGAGAACCTTATAAAGCCGTAATCCTGTGTTCTTCTGTATTAAAGGTGGTTTCATTATACTGTTAATTATCCACATTGTTTTTGTGAAATTTGTGATTTTCTTTGATATATCAGCTTCATCTTGAAATGTTAAATTATAATCCAAATAATTAAATTCATTTACTCGTTATAAAATTTCATCATCCAAAACAATTTTGCTAAGTATAGGGTATTTCCCACAAAAGGCCATCACTTTAGTTTTTCTTTGTATTGATTTCTAGTATTTTCTAAATTTTCTAATACTAAAGAACTTATCCATTGAGAGAAGATCTACGAGTATATCCAGAAGAACAGGGATAGAAACATGAATTTTTAAATTTCCGGTAGAGTGAGTTTTAACATGCAAGTTCTTTGGACCACAAAAAGATAGAGTAGAGTCAACATTCAAGGCCGACAACGTTAAAATCAACAGTCTAGACAGGCTGAAGATGAAACAAAAATTTTGTTTTGAAACACGTACTAAAAGAACTTAACTTCTATTAGGTAAGATGAAAAAAGACACACCTTATTTATTAAGAACCTCAAAATGTTACTTTCTATTGTAATTTTATAATAATATTATAGTGAAAACAATGCAAACATAGTCTATTATTAATATTAACAAAACAAATTATTTATACACACAAGAATTAAAATGACTCTTTTTTAATAGTGAGGCAATTTTTTAAAATACTGTTAAGTGCTAAAAAGAATCTTTTTTACTCTTGTTGTATGCAACAGTTATTTCCCACTGAGTTACATATTTCTCAGAAGAAGAGCAATTTCTAAAAGTTTTCTGAATAGCAAAAATAATCCGATTTCCGATTGAGGGTCTTTCTACTTTTCAGCGGTTGCCCTTTTACCAGCCGGCTGCTGGCCCTTCACATCCACATATGTCAATCACAGAGGTAGATGATCAACAGCCAATGTAGGGGTGACATGTGGTTAGCATGTCGAGTCCCCTAGCCGTTATAGCTGGTTCCTCAACCTGGAGTCGCTACTTATTGTAGCTACCCAATTGCCTCATGATGCTGGGTGGGCACCGGTACCATACTGGCCGAAATACCACGAGAAAATTTCTTACCCCATGGAGACTCGAACCAGCGCAAGTCCCGTAACTCTGCGCCAAGGCTTCCTACCTTAACTGCTCGGCTATGGCGCGGGACAGCAAAAATAATCTAATTAAAATTACAGTGGGAGGAAACACTATGAGGTATTTATTAAAGCAAAAATAATCTTTACATTTTTATCAAATGGCACAAACTGGCAATAATGCAATTTTCCTTTTTTCCTTCTGGCCTCCCAATACAATCAACACAATCCTGTCTTCTTTGGGCTTCTCAGCTCAGCTTTGGGCAGTAGAGCTGATGTTGTATATACATAACAGATTTTCTGATAAATTACATGAAATTTGTTTGATTTTATTTTAAGGGCTGCCAGTTAAGAAAACAAGCCAAATTCTGATATATTTTGTAAACTTTTAACAATATTATTTGGAAATATTTACGACACTAAAATGTAACATCCTTTTCCCCTTTCGTTATCAATCATAGTGTTACTTCCTAACAATTTTGAGAATGCTATAAAGTACAGGGCAATTCAAAATAAACTGGACAAAAGAAACATTTCTGTGGCTACTGTATTGAATTTAGTTTACAAATACAAATGTAACATGAAATGTCAACTCTCCAAGTTTCCATGATAATCAAAGATATTAAATGTGGGCTCCATTTGTGACACGGTCAGATGTATGTAAGATATTCCACTTTTTGTCAAACCCATTCCAAGATAGCATGATCAAGTGGGCTAATCACAACATAGACTATCTGCACATAAGGCCATGACCCTGGGGGACCATATGATAAATCCAAGTGTCTTTGATAGAGAAGTATGGAATTTTATTAATGTTAAAACATCAATGGCACATTATTCAATCCAGCATTATGGAAGATTAATAAATTATTTATTAGGCTGTAGTCATTTTTGGTATTAATTTGATATTAAATTAGTCAAAAATCTTCTGGAATTTATTGTGTGCCCATGGATGATATGTGAATCACATTTCATGGGCACTCCATTATTCTTTGCAGTTTAGAATATGAAATTTCATATTTCTTTTGAGAAGAAAAATTAACGCTTGAACCACTGTTCCTCTTCTTCTATATATGAGTATGCTATCCATTACACTGTTCAAGCTATGATACAAATGTTAACATTTCTTTATTCATATACAATTAAATATTTACCCCCAAAAGAGATCTAACCCACAAAAATTGCAAAGTTGAGTTGTCACTTCCTGTCCTCTGTATATGTTCTTTGTCTGGCAGGTAGAGAGCTGACAAATACTATGTATTTTAATGGTCCATCTTTCTAGGCGGTCATTGGCAAAATGACTAATTTGACAACCCTGTTACTATTGGGGTTATGTGTAGGAATGGACTGTCACTTCTCATTACATGTTGCCACTTGTGATTTATTGTGAGACTGGTAATGGAGAGATGACAAATACTGTGATTTTAAATGATCCGACAGCTTGAGCATTCAGTGCTTAAATGACTAATATGACAACCATGTTAAGATCTTTCACACGTGTTTAGGGATTCTCCGCCCAAACTTAAAACTGAACCATTTCAGTACGTATCGGATGAAGTCTTCTCCTACACCCTCCAACAGATTCAATAGTTCTAGCACTAAAACACAGTTTACTTGGATGTGTAATAATTTGTATCATAGCTTCAATAGTGTAATGGAAATCATACTCGTACGAACGAGAGATCCAGGGTTCAAATCCTGGTTCAAGTGAAAATTTTTCTTTTCAAAATAATAATACCCAGCAATGGAAAATGTTAAATTTAAAATCTCACATCAAAATATTAACATTTACTGCTTAAAAAGGTAGTGTAAAATTCTCATTAAAAATACTTCAATAGAAGCTGGCCGTCGGCCATTGGTAGCGACATCTATCTACCTTTGGACAATTTGAGAATTGTATATGAATACAGAAATGTTAATGTTTGTATCATAGCTTGAATAGTGTAATGGATAGCATAATTGTACGGAGAACGAGAGGTCCACGGTTCAGGTGTTAAGTTTTTCTTTTAAAAAATTAAATACTAATGTCCAGCATTGGAAAATGTTAAATTTAAACTCTCACATCAAAATATTTTATATTTCTACTCATTCTAGTTACAAGAGTCTCTTATTTATTTCAAATTGAGGGTATTTACAAGAATTTAAGGTATGCATAAGGAAGAAATACTGAATCTATGAACTGAGTTAACGCAGCTGTTATTTCTGCCTTATTACTAGTACTAAGCCTAGCTTTTACTTCAAATTGTTAATCTATAATAACTTTTTCAAAACTACAAATACTTGCAGACAGAATTCCCATGATGCAGCATGAATTTATTGGGTCCCAATTACGAGATACAACGGCTCTCTCATGTGACTAAGATGTCAATATAATTTGAATGTACATCTAACAGATTACTACAAACTGTACAATAATGCTGTGAAAAAAATTCAGAAAAATGATATGTTATGTTCATTTACTGGTACAATATATCTCATTAAAATTTACACATTTATGCAAAACCATCTAAATAAGAAACCTGGTATAAAAATTTTAACCATTAGAGATAAGCTTCTAAGATTATCTTTGTTTTCCCTCTCACTTCTGAATTAAAATTCTTATGTTTCCAAATCAAAGAAAAGTGAATTATACAGGGTGCAAGTAAATAAACACAATTTTAACATAATATGGAAATTGGTATATACAGACAGGCCATCTGTAAGCAATATTTAACATGACTAAAGAAATAAATTTCTTTCATAAATTAATTTTGGGAAGTAACATTATGAGAATTTCAGTTAATAAATAATTAGTAATGTTAATATTAAAATTTATCGGAGAATATATTGTTTAAACAACTCACCTCATAGGATTCATGCTTCCATGATATCGCGATTTCAAACATAATCATGTTCATCGTCAGCCATAACACCGACTGATGAAATTCATTTTTGTTTTGGAAATTCGGACAAAAGAACATTTCAGAAATATTAAAAATTGTGAAATTGAAAAATCTGCAATTGCTGCACATAGTTTATTAGAACATCATAAAATTGGAAGAGAAGCTAAACTTTTAAAACAAGTAGAGAAACCTTTGGAATTGACAGTTTGGGAAAAAATATACATTCAGAAAAACAAAAATAGATCAATGAATTTTGATATCCCTAACGAAATTACATTGATTTCGAAGTTCATAAATTCAACCATAGATGGCAGCACTGAAGATGGCGACAATAGAATAGTTGACGGCCGAAGAATTTCATCAGTCGGAGATATGGCTGACGACGAACATGATTATGTTTGAAATCGCGATATCATGGAAGCATGAATCCTATGAGGTGACTTGTTTAAACAATATATTCTCCGATAAATTTGAATGATTATACCTCATAATGTTTACTTCCCAACATTAATTAAATATAATGTTAATATTATTCATTTTTAAACATCTTAATGATGGACAAATTATATTTGAAAAGAAAAGTTAACGACTAGACCGGGTTTGAACCCAGGATCCTTGACTCTCTATGTCAATGCTCTTCCATCTGAGCTACCTAGGCCTCCAATCTAAACTCGCATTTTTCTCTTACACATAGTTAATTTCATAACCTCAAATGCTACGATTTTTGCAAATGGTGGCTTCTTTATTAAGATTGGAGGCCTAGGTAGCTCAGATGGAAGAGCATTGACATAGAGAGTCAAAGGTCCTGGGTTCAAACCCCAGTCTAGGCATATATTTTTCTTTCCAAATATAATTTGTCCATCATTAAGATGTTTAAAAACGAATAATATTAACATTGAAAGAAGCACTACTGGTTTTATAAGTAATGTTTAAATTCCCAATAAAAAGTCTTCTTAATAAAGAAGCCGCCATTTGCAAAAATCATAGCATTTGAGGTTAGGGAATTAACTTTGTATAAGAGAAAAATACGCGGTTAGATTGGAGGCCTAGGTAGCTCAGATTGAAGAGCATTGACATAGAGAGTCAAAGGTCCTGGGTTCAAACCCCGGTCTAGGCTTATATTTTTCTTTTCAAATATAAATAATTAGTAATTTTAAAATACAATAGTAAGTAACATTGAGAGGTTTGGTTAATAATTAAAACATTTTGTCCGCTCATTCTTACCTCCTATAGTTGTTTTTGTCGAACATATGTTTCATACCTCTGCTCATATAAATCTTCTAAGTAGATCACGATTTCGAGACCATAACGGTCTCATCTTCAGTACTTTTTTGGCAACTGATGTTATGTCGATCGGAAGAAACTCTTCTTCTTCCCTCTGTTGGTGGACCGATGAACCTCTGGATTAGGTCCACCAACAGAGAGAAGAAAAAAAGTTTCTTCCGATCGACATCAGTCACCAAAAAAGTACAGAAGCTGAGACCGTTATGGTCTCGAAATCGCGATCTACTTAGAAGATTTATATGAGGAGATGTAAGAAACATTTAATTTCACCATAAATTAAACCTCATAGTGATTAATTCCTATAAAAGTTAAATATGTTTCAGGGCTTCTTAACCGCACCGTCAGCGATTACAGACTGAATTTTCTCATGTTGTCAGCCCTGATTCTTGATTCCTGCTCTCTCTGCCTCTGGCCCAATGAATTTATTAATGAGAATTATAAACTTTGAAATTCCCGCAGAAAGGAACCTCATTAGTAAATTCATTGGACCAGAGAGCAGGAATCAAGAATCAGGGCCGACAACATGAGAAAATTCAGTGTGTAATCATTGACGATGGGGCTAAGAAGCCCCCAAACATATGTACGACAAAAACAACTACAAGAGGTAAGAATGAACAGATAAAATGTCTTAATTATTAAATAATTAGTAAGTCAGCAAAATCTCACCTCATAAATTCTGTGTTCTTCAAGCACAGAACTGCAGTTTCAGGAGCCATACATCCCATCTTTACGACCATCATAATGATAGTCCGAAGCTGAAATTATGTGCTTGAAGAACACGGAGTTTATGAGGTGAGATTTCATGACTCACTATTTATTTATCATCATCACTCCAAGGATTAGGCAATTGCCCATTCCAACTTTATAATGTATCAGTCCAATGTTTTCTAGGTCGTCCAACATCATATCTTTCTCTTGCTTGATAATTTCTTGCTAACAATGAATATCTCTCCTTACTCATTCCATTTGTGAGATCAATCCACTTTTGCACGTAATTAATTCATGACTTTACCCAATAAAGGCTGCCCTTTCAATTCTTCTCTTATATCCTCATTTCTAATTCTATCAAATTTTGTATATCCTTTAACTTGTCTAAGGAACCTCATCTCCACCGTCTGTATTCTATCTTTCTGTTTTTTTGTTGGAGCCCAAGTTTCACATCCATACAATATTGTGGGAATTACCATAACTTTATACATTTTTATTTATGAACTAATTATTTATTAAAATAAATTTCTGCCTGAACCATGACTTGAACTCAAGACCTCTAGCTTTATGTACTGGTGCTCTATCATTGAGCTACTCGGACAACTCCAGGAGAAATGCAAATCTCTATCCCTATAGTAGTGAAATAGATGGCTTGTCTACGTATATTAATTTCCATATTACGTTCATAATTACCTTATAGTACAGTGTAAATCCCATTACAATGTCTTCTTGATTTATAAGTAACCCTATTGTGTTGTGAATAAAGTTTCACTACTAAAAAGAGTCATTCACTGTATCCACTGAAGTCACTGACGATTAGTTATAGTCCGTTTGCTCAATTAAGAGAATCTTCCCACGTATATTTTCAAACGGTTGCTGCACGGCCAGTCGGTGAGTTGGAGCAACTAGCCGAAGTTTCTAAAATATGTTAACACTCATCGTTGAAAAAAATACTTCATGTAGCACAATTCATACGTCAACTCACCACTAAGCGCAATACAAAAGTGTACAATACCTTCGAAAGAAAGAATTTCCGACCCTTCCTATACCTGATGCTGGCCTTCAAGTAGACAGAGAATTCACCCCTACCCCTAATCCCTTCAAATATTTGCGCGGGAAGATTATCTTAACTGAGTAAACAGACTATAAATCAATTCTTTACACATTAGCTCTCTTTCTTGGACCAATTTCAAAGGAATACATTCTTCATCCTCGGCCAATAACCGACTGTTGACATATCCATTAGAAACTCTGCATATCCCTTCCTCTAGTACTGTACAGACAAACCTCACGATCAAATCATTTTTCCCAGGAATTTCAAAATTCATTAGCTTGTGTCTATTTTTCTGAATGTAGTCCAACACCAAAGGAAAGGGATATATCAACAACATTCGGTTGTTAGTTGAGGATAAAGGTGATTCCTTTCAAACTAGTCCAAGAAATATAGATATGTGATGAAGTGTAAAGAACTTTATTCTATTTACTTATTTTAGGAATTCACACTATGAGGTATATTCATTTAGGTAAAATTTTTTATCACTCACCTCATATCATTCTTCTTCTTTAACTATAAATTAGTTTCGGAACATAGTTTCTGTTCCATCCTCAGTACCATACAACAGTCGTGATGATACTGAGAATGGAACAGAAACTATGTTCCGAAACTAATTTATAGTTAAAGAAGAAGAATAATATAAGGTGAGTGATAAAAAATGTTACCTAAACTATATTCTATTTTTATTTTTGAAGAAAAAATATACACTCAGACTGGAGTTTAAACCCAGGACCTTTGGCTTTCTATGCCAATGCTCTACAAACTGAGCTACCTGAGCACACCAATCTAAAAAAAATTTCTCTTGTACAATGTTAATTCCAGAGCGCAAAATGTTATGAACCATTGCTTGATCACACAAATGAAGACTTCTTCTTTTTAAGAACTTTTATTGGGAATTTAAACATTACTTTATAAAGTCAGTAGGTCTTCTTTTGATGTTTTTATTATTAATAACAATGTATAAGGGAAAATTTGCTTTTAAATTGGAGTGCTCAGATAGCTCAGTTGGTAGAACACTGGCATTGGTTCAAATCCCGGTTTGAGCCTATATATTTTTTTTTTCTTTAAACATGATTTGTTCTCCAATGAGAAGTAATAAAATAATAATTCCTATCAATTTTATATCAGATTCATAAAATATTATTTTAGAAGGATCTATTTTTTCCTTTAACTCTAATTATTTTGCTCCTGTATTTAGATTTATGGGGTACGCCGTAGCGTAGTGGTCAAGGCACTGAGCTACAAGCCGGAGGGTCGAGGGTTCAAGTCCCGTTGGGGTCAGGATTTTTAAACTGACCCAAACCCTCTGGCGGCACTATGGCCCTGGGGTCGACTCAGCCTCTAACGAAAATCAGTACCAGACGCCTGTTTCTGGGGGTAAAGGCGGCCGTCACGCAGGGCTGACAACCCAGCTGACATCAAGTGCCGATTGTCTAGAAAAAGTGGAGCCTTAACCTCCTACTACCCCAAGGGTCTCCTGAGGCCTGTTGTGGGATCACTTTACTTTACTTATTTAGATTTATATATTATTAAAATTTTCCATAATTTAACATACTAACAATTAGTAATTTAAAAACAATTTCTTTGAGCATAGCTGGGCATATAGAAAAATACGGAAATCCATAAAACATGTAAAGTGAATTTTTTATATTTAAATTAATATTGGGAAGTAAACATTATGAGGTTATATCATTAATAGTGAGTGGAGAATCTATTTTTAATGACTCACCTCATATAATTTCAAATTTCTTTGATACCGGCGATTTCAGACAATATCTTGTCCCTCTTCAGTCATGGCTTCCACAAGATATTGTCTGATACTGCCGGTATTAAATAAAATTTGAAATTATATGAGGTGAGTCGTTAAAAATATGTTCTCCACTCACTATTAATGATTTTTTCCCCCCTAAACTAGGATTTCAACCAAATCTAGATTCAGGCAAAAATTTTTCTCTTTAGTTCTGTTAACTATTGCTCACAGATGGCTTGTTTGTGTATATTAATTTCCATATTACATACCGTAATGTATGTAGATTTGTAAATGGAAGATGTGAAGAAAAAATTCTTAGGATATTGAGAAAAATTAAAATTAATTTTGAGTGAAATATTCTTACACGAGGATGGAAATAAACCTCTGAGTTCTTTAAAAATTAACTGCAAGTAAAAATATGTAAATTTTAATATTTTAAAAACCTAAAAATTTAATTTTCATAGTTAAATATGGGAAATAACATTATGAGGATAATAAAAAAATGAATCGTGAATTCTTCTTACCTCATACTTCTATGTTTTTTTAAACACAGCACCGCAGTATCGGTGACCATCATCACCATCATCAGCTGTGATGGTCGCCGATACTGCAGTGCTGTATTTAAAAAAAAACATAGAAGTATGAGGTAAGAAGAATTCACGATTCATTTTATTCTTATTAATAAAACCTCATATGTTAAAAATTCCCAAATTTATTATATTAAAAAAAATTATGAGGTTCTGAATTCAATTAATGAATGAGTCACTTCTTATCTAACCTCATACTTTATCTTCTTCTTCTTGCAAGGATTGAACCTTTTTTGGTTTGTTCCAGCTCCAAGTATTATAGCTGCTGTGTCCATCTCTTTCGTGGGTGTCCCCAATCTCTTTTTCCTTCTCTTTGTTGATAGTTCAGACTTTTCCTGTGCAAACTGTTGGTATCCATTCTGCAGACATGTTCATACCATTTTTTCCTATACTCTTCTATTTTATCTGTCAAACTGAATATTTGTAGTTTTTACAGATATCGTCCGGCTTTAATTTGGAGCTTGCCAGTACTTAGAATTTTGCCCTGACTGCATTACAAGTGCAGTGCAGAACTATCTTACCGCTTCCAGGACTGCAGGAGTTGATTCAATTTTTTTAACACGGGAACTGCAGTTTTCAAGAGGAGCCCCTCTTATATTCAGCCGAGATTATGGCTACCGGATTTTCATTGGAATCCTCATCTATAATATAGAAAATCCGGTAGTCATAAATGTCATCTATAAAAATGATGCCCTCAGGGGTCCTCATCTAGGGGATATGTGGATGGCGACCACAAGGTGCCCAAGCTGTGCAAAACATTTCTTCAACTTACTTGTGTTTTGCGCTCTTTTAACTTTTCTATCTAACCTATCTTGGTTAACTCTTGTTTTTTCGACCCCGACGCTATTAGGGCATCCGAGGGCTAGGGAGTCCTTCCTTTCTTCCATTTCTCCTTTCCTTTATTTTCTTTTCTTCTCCAGAAAAGCCTGACCAGAGGCTATAAGATGGCAGCCCCATCACTGGTCTTGCCTTCCTTTGGCCAGCAACCAATCGAAGGGACTATTATTATGCTTTCAAGTCTTATACGAGAATTTCCCATAAGGAAAATTTTCTATAGGATCGTAACAGGCCTTGGCCTAATACTTGGAAGGAAGAAGAAGAAGAATATAGATGATGATTCCAACGAAAATCCGGTAGTCATCATGTCGGCTGAAGATAAGAGGAACTCATCTTGAAATCTGCAGTTCCACTTCTTTCTGCAGTATGATAAGAAGTGAAGATGTTTTTATTATTAATTTAACACTTCTCACTGAAGGATACATTTTTCTCTTCAAACAAAAATTTATCCTTCAGTGAGATGTGTTAAATTAATAATAAAAACATCAATAGAAGCCCTACTGCTTTATAAAGTAGTGTTTAAATTTCCGATAAATGTCTTCTTAACTAAGGAGCCGCCATTTGCAAAGATAAAAGCAAAGGCTTCATAGCATTTGGTGCTGGGAATTACAATGTATATAAGAGAAAAATTTTGTGTCTAGATTGGAACTCGCCCTGGTAGTTCAGATGGTAGAGCATTGGTCTAGAAAGTCAAAGGTCCCAGGTTCGAGTCTCGCCTGGACAAAAATTTTTCTCTTCAAATAAAAAGATAAGAAGCGACTCATTCATTCATTGAACCAACGTATCTGCAAAACCAGCTACATAAACCTAAAATAATAATACATGTAAAGATGTAGGTCACATGTACCATGCAAAACTTGTACGCTAATTCAGTCATATTCTCTTTAATAACAACTCTTCTTTACAATAGGCCAGCCTAAATTTTCCTGCTACAAAACTTGAGTATGTTAAAAGATTCAGCATCACATCCAAGGTTTTGCCAAATTAAAAAAAATTCTTTTTCTTCTACTCAAACAAGAGGCTCAAGAGACTGAACTAGAAATATACTTTAATATTTAAAGGAAGTGACACTATGAGGTTTATTTTAATTAATACATAGTTAAATAATTAAAACATTATGTCTGTTCATTCTTATCTCTTAAGAGTTGTTTTGTCGAACATATGTTTCAGAGATTCTTAGCCCCATCGTCAGCGATTACAGTAATCTGTAATCACTGACGATGGGGCTAAGAAGCTCTGAAACATAAATGGTAGAGCACTTGGACTAGAAAACCAAGGGTCCCGGGTTCAAGTCCCGGTCTGAGCGTATAATTTTTCTCTTTAAATATGATTTATCCATCATTGAGATGTATGAAATTAATAATAAAAACATCGAAAATAGCCATACTGGCATTTATAATGTAATGTATAATTCCCAAATATGTCTTCTTAATATAGGAGCCGCCATTTGCAAAGATAGAAGCAAAGGCTTCAAAGCATTTGGTGGGCGGGAATTTCAACGTATATAGAGAAGGATTTGCGTTTAGATCGGTACTTGCTCAGGTAGCTCAAATGGTAGAGCACTTGGACTAGAAAACCAAGGGTCCCGGGTTCAAGTCCCGGTCTGAGCGTATAATTTTTCTCTTTAAATATGATTTATCCTTCATTGAGATGTATGAAATTAATAATAAAAACATCTGAAACATATGTTCGACAAAAACAACTCTAAGAGATAAGAATGAACAGACAAAATGTTTTAATTATTAAACAAACCTCTTAATTTTGTTTAGTTGTTTCTTGACTCACCTCATACTTCTTAACTCCCTTGCATATCTAGATTTCGTCACTGTTTTATGACATTCTTAATGCTGTTCATGTTCACAACTGACGTGAACAGCATTGAGAATGTCACAAAACAATGACAAAATCTAGATATGCAAGGGAGTTAAGAAGTATGAGGTGAGTCAAGAAACAACTAAACAAAATTAAAATAAGCCTCATAGTGTTATTTTGTACCTATATAACTTAAACCTCTTAATGTTACTTCGTATTGTATTTTAAAACATAGTTAGATTTTTCAATGAACGAGTCACTTCTTATCTTATCTCATAGATTTTCTTCCTTTTTTTTTAAATACGGGAACTGCAGTTTTCAAGAGAACATCTCTCTCATTTTCAACCGATATTATGAAGTCATAATATATATATATACACACACACACACACATATATATATATATATATATATATATATATACACACACATAATATTAATAATAATTAAATGAATTGTGATTTCTTCTTACCTCATATTCTATGTTTTTTTAAACACAGCACTGCAGTATCGGCGACACATTGTCGTCATCATCAGCTGTTGAGGTAAGAAGAAATCACGATTCATTTAATTATTATTAATTGAACCTCATAATGTTAAAAATTCCCAAATTTAATATATACACATAATATTGTTTGAAAATGAGAGAGATGTTCTCTTGAAAACTGTAGTTCCTATTTAAAAAAAAAAAGATCTATGAGGTAAGATAAGAAGTGACTCATTCACTCACTGAATTAAAAACCTAAATGTTATGCACCATATTTAACTATGAGTTAGATTTTTTATGACTCACCTCATGCAGATTTCTTGAAGATGATAGTTTTGATCCGTTACATATCATTATCAATTCCATCTAGATTTGTAGATGGATTTTTCATTTATAACAAGGCTATATTTAAAGATTGGCGCTAAAAGTGTGCATACACTTACTTCATGAGCCAGTGCAACAGATGGCATCAAAACCTCATTTAAAAAAAAATGGCACTTAGCCGGTTGATGCATAACATCATCCATTTATTAAGAAGAACCTCATAATGATGCTTCATATTATAATTTATTTATAACCTCAAATAATATTTAAATTTAAAATTTGTGATAGTGTGCATAAATGCATTTTAGAATGTTACCAGTATATGAACATGATGCCATTGAAAACTTGTGGAATTGATGTCGCAGTTCGAATGTTTGCCTAGTGTTAAAGTTTGACGCTGGCGAGGTACTTAATTTTCACTTGTAGGAGTTGCCTAATCTCCCTGAGAGATGACGAGTGGCTATCGTATAGTTTAGAGTCCACAGCCGACCCGACTCCACTTCGCGTCGAGTTGCAACAACCATTTTCACCTCTGAATAAACAGAGAGCTTGCAGATGCGATGGAAGGTCATCGGCAAATATTGAAATAACTGATAATGTTGGCGGAAGTGATTCCCAATACTCCAATGCTGAATCAAGCTCTTCAGAAACACCTTGAAGATCTGATACTAGTTTGTTAAAGGCTTCTATTCTTCTTGAATGTGACTGCTGATTCTAAGAATGAAAAAATCAAATAACAGTATTAATTTAACGTTTATAGGAATTAATCACTATGAGGTTTAATTTATGGTGAAATTAAATGTTTCTTACCTCTCCTCATATAAAGTTGATCGCGATTTCGAGACTATAACTGTCTCATCCTCAGAACTTTGTTGGCGACTGGTGTTATGTCGATCGGAAGAAACTATTCTTCTTCCCTCTGTTGGTGGACCGATGAATCTCTGGATCAGGCCAAAATTGCGGGAATTTCGAAGTTCATAAGTTTTCCTTTGTTTTTCTGAATGTGGTTCTTTTCCCAAACCGTGAGTTCCTTTTGTTTGTCTATTTGTTTAATTAGACTGGCTTTTGATTCAATTAAATGTTTTTCGGACCAAGCATGAGCAGCTACTGCTGACTTTTCCACTTCTCCATTTTTGATGTTTCTAAGATGTTCTTTCAAAAGTCAGCAGTAGCTGCTCATGCTTGGTCCGAAAAACATTTAATTGAGTCAAAAGCCAGTCTAATTAAACAAATAGACAAACAAAAGGAACTCACGGTTTGGGAAAATATCCACATTCAGAAAAACAAAGGAAAACTTATGAACTTTGAAATTCCCGCAAAGTTTGACCTGATCCAGAGGTTCATCGGTCCACCAACAGAGGGAAGAAGAAGAGTTTCTTCCGATCGACATAACATCAGTCGCTAGAAAGTGCTGAAGATGAGACCGTTGTGGTCTCGAAATTGCGATCTACTTAGAAAATTTATATGAGGAGAGGTAAGAAACATTTAATTCCCAGGATGCTGGATTGGATATATACAGGAAAAACAAAAAGGAATCTAAATACAAGATTAAAGGAACACCTCAGAAATGTTAAAAATGGAGAAACCGAAAAATCTGCAATAGCTGCACATGCCTGATCAGAAAAACATAGAATAGAAACCAAAACAAAATTACTTAAACAATTGGAAAATCCGAAGGAACTCACAATTTGGGAAAAAATTTACATATGCAAGAATGAAAATACAACTATGAATTTTGAAATACCCGGTTATAAGGAGAGAGGACTGATTTGGAAGTTCGTCGGTCAGCCATCAGATGGCGTGGAGGTCAGTCTGCAGGATAGAAGGCCATTGGACGTCAGTTGTGAACATAACACAGCATTGAGAATGTCACAAATGATATGACGAAACCCTGGGTTTGCGAGGAGTTATGAAGTATGAGGTGAGTGAAATAAAAAATAAACAATATTATGAGGTATAATCATTAAAAATTTATCGGAGAACATTTTGTTTAAACGACTCACCTAATAGGATTCATGTTTCCATGATACAGCAGTTTCTAACACAGTCGTGTTCATCCTCAGTCATAACTCTGAGTCGGAGTTATGGCTGAGGATGAACATGACTGTGTTTGAAACCGCGGTATCATGGAAGCATGAATCCTATGAGGTGAGTCGTTTAAACAAAATGTTCTCCGATGAATTTTTAATACATCTGGAACTTAGCTTGGAATTAGTAGAGTGAGAATTTAAGCATTTCAATGAACAATAGAGACATTAGTGAACTATAAAATGTAAAGAACTTAGTGTAATAATTGTGAAGAACAGTTATTGAATTAAATAAAGGAAGATTATAACATTTTAAGTGAAACTAGTGGACATTATTTAAGAGTTAATGTTGGTATATGGTTATCCACTCCCCCCCCCCCCCAACAAGTTACAATATAGTAGATACTTACATGCTGATTATTACAGGTTTCCTTTTTCTTCTTGCTTTTTCTTACCATTGGTGCTTTCAAAGGTTTAACTAGCGTATGACCTACACCACAAAGTATGGCAGCCATGCTCAGCATCTGTAACAAAACAATACATAATTAAGATATTTGGTCTGTGTATTCTTACCTCTAATGTTTGTTTTTGTTAAACATATGTATAAAAAGAAAAACATGAATTTTGAAATTCCCGGAGAAAAAGAAAAAAAAATTATTTGGAAGTTCATCGGTCAGCCAGCAGAGCGAGCAGAAATCAACTTACAGGATGGACAACCGCAAAACAACAGTTGGAATGCATCGACAATGTTGCACAAAAGCAGGTCTGCATAAAAATCAAGAAATATGAGGTGAGTCAAAATAACCAACTCATTAATAACCTATGACTTACCTCAACTGTAGTGACAACGTATTCCAGTAGCGACCTTCTCTGAGCAAGCTGGTCCACACCTTCCCCACCCTGTGCTCTGATCATGTTGCATGCTCTCTGTACAGCAGATGACACCAGTTCAGATGCCGTCGTGGCCATTTTAGATAATGAGTTATCACTATCATCACGAACAAACAACTTGATAAGGCCAAATATTTCTAACAGTATACTGCACGATGGTGAAGACAAGTAGCCATGTAGCCGAGACGGCAATGGTGCTCCGATCACATTCTGTCAAATAAAATCACAATATCTTATTTTAGAAAGAAAAATTAATGCTCAAACCAGGAATTGAACTCTGGACTATATGCACCAGCTTAATAAACATTACACCATTCAAGCTCCAATACGAACGTCAACAATTCTTTCCTCTTATTCAATTCTCTATAATCCGATGGTCGATAGCCGACAGTACCAACAATGCCCTCTGACTTCTATTCGGAGTATTTTTATAAAGAATTAATAAAGCTTAATATTTAGATGTTATATTTAATTTGTCCACTGCTGTGGTCTTAAGGTAGCATGATGCCTTGTCATGCAGCGGGCCCGGGTTCGATTCCCGGTCGGGACAGGCTCCTAGGTGAGGTTTCTCGGGGTTTCCCTCACCTGTAAGACAAATGTCAGGAAGCCTAGGGCCCAACGGTCTCCAAAAATCATCCTTATCATCATCATAACTCTTCACCGGTGTGGAAAGCAACGGGAAGCTATCACGCCTATAATTCCCTAGTAAAGCTGCAAAGCATAGCATGAATATGCTATGATTGCAGTGAAAGACCTGCCCTCAGGCAGAATTAATATGGATGGATGGGTATTTAATTTAAAATTTTCCAGTCCTGGAGAGAATTTTATTTTAGAAATAAAAATTAACGCTTGAACTCGAACTGGAACCCTGGATCTCTGACTATATGCACCAGCATGATAATCACTACACCATTTGAGCTCCAATACGAACGTCAAGAATTTCTTTCCTTTTATACAACCGGCACTAATAACAACACCCTTTGACAACTTCTATTCAGAAGTATTTTTATTGAGAATTTATAAATTACTTTTAAGCAATAAGGCCTAATACTATGATGTAACATTTCATTTGACTTTTCCAGTCCTGGACAGAATTTTATTTTAGATAGAAAAATTAATGCTAAAACCAGGATTCGAATCCCGGATCTCTGCCTATACACACCAGAATGAAAACCATTACACAATTCGAGCTCCAATATGAATGTCAACAATTCTTTCCTCTTATACAAGGCCTTATTGGCCTAAGTCCACCGCTGTGGTCTCGAGGTAGCGTGCTGCCTTGTCATGCAGTGGGTCTGGGTTCGATTCCTGGTCGGGACAGGCTCCCGGGTGAGGTTTTTTGGGGTTATTCCTCACCTATAGGACAAATATCAGAAAGTTTAGGACCGTACAGTCCCCAAAAATCATCCTTATCATTATCATCATCATCCTTCACCGATGTGGAAAGCAACGGGAAGCTACCACACCTACAATTCCCTAGTAAAGCTGCAAAGCATAGCATGAAAATGCTATGATTGCAGTGAAAGACCTGCCTTCAGGCAGAACTACTATGGATGGATAGGCCTTAATTCTGCCAGTTTAAATAAATCATTATTATACATATTACTACAATTAATCATGGTATAAAAACATAATCTAAAAGCTCTAAGGCTCTGAGATTAACTCAGTCTCTGATGTAAATAAATACCAGTCATATTATTTTGAAAAGAAAAATTAAAGATTGAATTTGGACTTAAACCTGACCTCTGGTACTATGCAACCTGTATGCAATCCATTACATCATTCAAGCTACAATACAAACGTTAACATTTCTTTCCATATATACAATTGTATGGAGAATGAGAGGTCCAGCGTCAAGTGTTCATTTTTCTTCTCGAAATGATATTATCCAGAATTGGAAAGTGCTACATTTAAAATATTACATCAAAATACCAGTTATATGTTATGGAGGGTTAAGGTAGTTGTCAGGCAGAGCTTGAGATCTCATGCCTATTCTCTATAAAGTTGGGAGCATTATCCCACTTACTACCCCAAGAGTTTCAAAATGCCTATAGTGATAACTCATAACACTTTACTTTTTTACAAAAATACTAACTAATACCTGGCATGCGTTGCTATGCCTAAATAAGTGAAATATTAAAGGTAAATTAAACTGTATGGTATATTTACTTATTTTAGGAATTCTCACTATGAGGTATATTCATTAAGGCAGAATTTTTTATCACTCACCTCATATTGTTCTTCTTATTTGACTATAAACTAGTGTCGGAACATAGTTTCTGTTCCATCCTCAGTATCGTCACGACCGTTGTTCCATCGTCTTGAAGAGCTGTCCTTCGCTCCTTCCATTGGCTGACCTGGTTTCGAGGTTTTTCAGTCAGCCAATGGAAGGAGCAAAGGACAGCTCTTCAAGACGACAGAACAATTGTCGTGACGATACTGAGGATGGAACAGAAACTATGTTCTGACACTAGTTTATAATCAAATTAGAACAACAATATGAGGTGAGTGATAAAAAATTCTACCTTAATGTATGGTATATGTTGTTGTTTTCAAATGCTGGGCCTTGGCAATGAAACCATTAGCGTTCTTGCTCTCCAATATTTCTCTATGGTGGATCCAACAGGTAATACTTCACAGGTTTGTAGATGTTCTTCGTTCATTTCTTCGTCTTTGTTGCATAGAGGACAATTTGGATTCCTATTTTTATATAAATGTTTGGCCAAATAAGTCATGTTCTGTAAGCAGTCTAAATTTTGCTACTGTAGTTTTACGTGGAATTTCTGGAATAATATCTGGCTTCTTTACTAAAATATTCCATTTTTTGTCTTTGGCTTTATCACATATGTCTCGTTAAATGTTGTATGGTATATGTTGAGATGAACCAAATATGGTGGTTGCTAGTCAGTTTTTAATTTTGGATTTAAGGTAAACCTCCACTTCTAATTGTCAGATTTTGCTCATTTTTTTGATAATACCTACTTCAGTTTATTTTAATAGGAGATACTGAGTTTTGTTGTGAAAATTAAAAAAAATTTACTTTAGGTGAACTCTTACACCTAATGGTTTTAGAGGTTCCAATTATGAATCTAAAACATCCATGGACCCACTCAAACACACACAAAAAATTTCATCAAAATCAGTCCAGTCGTTTAGGCAATTTTTTAAAAAATAAATTAATGAGTCATTTTAACATCTTACCTCATATTTCATGTTTTTCAAACACGGTAACTATAGTTTTCAAATGATCTTGTCATTCATTTTCAACCGCCATTATGACTACCGGATATTCGTTGGAATCTCCCTCTATAACGTTGCCATCTGGTGTTGATTTGACGAACTTTGAGATATCGTTGCCATCTGGTGTTGATTCGATGAACTTCGAGATGAGGTCCGATGAATGACAAGATCATTTGAAAACTATAGTTACCGTGTTTGAAAAACATGAAATATGAGGTAAGATGTTAAAATGACTCATTAATTTATTAATTAAGAACCTCATAATGTGTTTCCCAATTTTAACTTTGAATTTTTTAAAATTTCAGATATCAGGTAAACCTCCAGTTGTAATTATCGGATTTTTCTCATTTTTTGTTAATACTTACCTCAGTTCATTTTAATATGATATACTGAGTTTCATTATAAAACATCAAAAATTGTGACCGTACAGCGATTTTTAAATTTTCATTTTTGGTGAACTCCTATACCTAATGGTTAGAGATCCGTGAAATTTGCGAGTCGTGATAACAGGAAATGCTCTAATTTTGTCATTTTTTTGTACCATTTCTTAACTCCACTTCCCATAACCTCAAAAAAAAGCATTTATGAATCGTGAAATCCTACGATAATGTGAAATAACACCAAAATTAAAAATTTTCAGTGAATTACGGAGATTTTTTTTGTTTTATTCGCAAAATTTTCATAATGCAGTTTTAAACACTGTTTTCGGCTACCATCTTCTTTTTAACTACCGTACTGCTTTCCTCCATGCACTCTTGCAAAGGGAAATGGTTGCAACACAGATATACTCATCACGTTTTTCTTCTTTAGACTTAGAATTTAATTTTTAAAATAAAACAGATACTCAGCATGGTTGCTTTTTCTTAAAAGGTAAATTTTGCTTACAAATTAGTGACTAGGATTAAAATTTTATGCATTTTAATGTATTAAAATCAATGTCAATTGTACAAGCTAAAAGTTGACCTTAAACTACTGGATATATAATTCTTATTGGGTTTAATATGTCCCGCGCCATAGCTGAGTGGTTAAGGCAAGAAGCCTTGGCGCAGAGCTACGGGACTTGTGCTGGTTCGAGTCTCCATGGGGGAAGAAATTTTTCTCATGGAATTTTGGCCAGTATGGGACCCAGTGCCCACCCAGCATCGTGAGGCATTTGGGTAGCTACATTAAGTAGTGACTCCAGGTTGAGAATACCAGCTATAACGGCTGGTGGATCCAACATGCTGACCACATGTCACCTCTACACTGGCAAGATGATTGTCTATCTCTGTGCCTTCTAGGCCTGTCGCGCTTGGAGTTTTTTTCTGGGGTTTAATATACTGAATTAGGATTAAAAAGACTCAAATTTACATTTTTTAGAATAACATCGCTAAATTTCCAATAACTCAAAGTCTTGATATTTTAAAACGAATTTTCCCTAAAAATAAAACCATTTTCACAGATCTCTACTAATGGTTTTACAGGGTCCAATTGTGAATCTGAACCATCCAGGGACTCACTCAAACACACACAAGAATTTTCTTCAAAATCGGCCCAGTCGTTTAGGAGGAATTCAGTGATATACAACATATAGAAGAATTATATATATACACACACACACACACACACACACACACACATATATATATATATATATAAAGATAAGTAGTTTTTAAGTTGATGTATCTATTATTAATTTATTACATCTCAATGATGGATAAATCATATTTGAAGAGAAAAATTATACATTCAGATCGGGGCCCTTGGTCTACAGAACCAAGGGTCCGGGGGTTCAAGTCCCGGTCTGAATGTATAATTTTTCTCTTCAAATAAGTTTTTAACTTATTAAATTGTCACCAATGATTAAATTTTCTCATTCATAAATCAAAACACTTGTTTGTAGAATTACCTGAGACACTTGTGGAGGAGGTTTCTTCGCAAAACCTTCGTGCAAATTGAGCAGTTCTTCAGTAATTTTAACAAAAGTTTGATATCTAGACCCGCTGATACCATCTTCCTTATCTTCACCATTAATAACAGGCGCTATATTGTTTGTGTGATGGTGGTTATCGTGAGCACAAACCAAATCCACAGCAGCAGCTACACAACGCAGTGTCAAACTGCGCAGCCTCAGAAACGACATGTCATCAGTAAAAGTGTGATGCTCAATGTCTTTACTCACTTGCCTGCAACATTACATTAATACAAGTTTTAACCTCTTCATTAATCAAATTCCTAAGTTATGTAGGAAGAAATAACGCTATGAGGTTTATTTTAATTTTGTATAGTTGTCTTGACTCACCTCATACTTCTTAACTCCCTTGCATATCTAGATTTCGTCACTGTATTTGTGAACGTAAACAGCATTGAGAATGTCACAAATACAGTGACAAAATCTAGATATTGCAAGGGAGTTAAGAAGTATGAGGTGAGTCAAGAAACAACTATACAAAATCAAATTACACTCTGATCCATTTGAAAACTTCTATATATATTTTTTTTAATACAATACGAGGTAACATTAAGAGGTTTGTTTAATAATTAAAACATTTGGTCTGTTCATTCTTACCTCTTTAAGAGTTGACAAAAACAACTCTTAAGAGGTAAGAATGAACAGACCAAATGTTTTAATCACTTCTATATAAATTCAACTTACATTTATGATGTATCAAAAGGACTTAACAACTTTACAAACTTATGCAAATTTTATTTTTGAAGAGAAAAATATACATGAGGAATAAGTCATTTTTTATATCTTACCTCATAATTTATGTTTTCTTAAACATGGGAACTGTAGTTTTCAAAAGGAAACATCCCTTCCATTTTCAACCGACATTATGACTAGAACATCCCTTCCATTTTCAACTGACATTATGACCAGCGGATTTTGAAGAAATATATAGGCTCAGGCTGAGTATTTTTCTCTTCAAATATAATTTGTCCTTCAGTGAGAAGTATTAAATTGATAATAAAAACATTGAAAGAAACCCTACTGGCTTTATAAAGTAGTTCAATGAATGAATGAGTCACTTCAAATCTTACTTTATACTTTATGTTTTTTTAAAATACACAAACTGCAGGTTTCAAGGAGTCCCCAATATCTTCAGCCGACATTGTGACTACTGGATTTTCATTGGAATCATCTACATTATAAATAGAGGATTTCAACGTAAATCTGGTAGTCATAATGTTGGCTGAAGATAAGAGGGACTCCTCTTCAAAACTACAGTTCCATGTTTAAAAAAACAAAGTATGAGGTAAGATATGAAGTGACTCATTCATTCATTGATTTAAAAACCTCAATGATATTTCCCTTATTTAACTATGAATTTATAAAGTAGTGTTTAAATTCCCAATAAATGTCTTCTTAAATAAGAAGCTGCCATTTGTGTGATCAAACAAAGGTTTGTAGCATTTGACGATCGGGAATTAACACTGTCTAAGAGAAAAAATTGCATTTAGATTGTAGTGCTCAGGTAGCTAGATGGTAGAGCATTGGCATAGAAAGTCAAAGATCTTGGGTTCAAATTCCTGTCTGAGCGTATTTTTTTTCTTCAGATATAATTTGTCCTTCAATGAGAAGTATTAAATTAATAACAAAAACATTATACAAAAGATGTTTTTATTATTGATTTCATACATCTCAATGATGGATAAATCATATTTGAAGAGAAAAATTATACGCTCAGACTGGGACTTGAACCCAGGACCCTTGTTTCTCTAGACCAAGTGCTCTACCATCTGAGCTACCTGAGCAAGTACCGATCTAAACGCTAATTTTTCTCTATATACGTTGTAATTCCCGCCTACCAAATGCTATGAAGTCTTTGCTTCTATCTTTGCAAATGGTGACTCCTATATTAAAAAGACATATTTGGGAATTATACATTACATCAGATGGTAGAGCACTTGGTCTAGAGAACCAAGGATCCTGGGTTCAAGTCCCGGTCTGAGCATATAATTTTTGTCTTCAAATATGATTTATCCACCATTGAGATGTATGAAATCAATAATAAAAACATAAAAAAAAAAGCCGTACTGGCATTTATAATGTAATGTATAATTCCCAAATGTCTTCTTAATATAGGAGCCCCCATTTGCAAAGATAGAAGCAAAGGCTTCATAGCATTTGGTGGGCGGGAATTACAATGTATATAGAGAAAAATTTGCGTTTAGATCGGTACCTGCTCAGATGGTAGAGCAGTTGGTCTAGAGAACCAAGGGTCCTGGGTTCAAGTACCGGTCTGAGCGTATAATTTTTCTCTTCAAATATGATTTATACATTATACAAAATTATTGCGAATTTTTTTATCAATGTTGTTACTAACCTCAAGTGTGGATCCCAGGAAACAATAACTTGTAGGTCCCGGTTGTCCTGCAGGTTGTCCCAGTCTATCGTATCTCTGTCTGGGGTGATATCCATACCTTCGATGTACTGCAAACATCAGATATACTTAGTTAAATTAATAATAGTTAGAATTTAAAACCTCACCTCATAATTGTAGATTTCTCAAAGACATGTTTCAATATTTGTGTGTATTATCTTTAGCTCCATTTAAACTGTTTCTATTTTCTCTGGTGGCTGACCGATGTACTTCCAAATTAAATCCCTTTCCCGGGAATTCCAAAATTCATGATTCTTCATCATAAACCACTAGGACGAAGATTAGTGAACATACCCATGAACAAAAGAAAATTATGAAAAAGAAAAAGAACACATAATCAACGTAGCCACGAAAAATGATTTTGTAGTAAAAATGATACTCAAGAAAATAAACAAGTTCAAAAGACAAAAATTATTAATCAAAGCACTCTTCTAAAAGTAAAAAAAAGAAAATGTAAAATTCAGAAAATTCACATATCATCCATTAAAACACAAGTTTCAAAATTTTTTAAAGATTTCAACATAAGGTTAGCACCCAAAAATGATTACAGCATCAGTAGACTGATTAGACCTAATAAAAATGAGAAAATAAAAGAAGAAAACAAATCAGGGATTTATCAGATTAAATGCGAAGAATGTGAGAAATTCTACATAAGAAAAACTAAGAGAAATTTGAAAACTAGAGTGAAAGAACATCTCAGGAATGTCATGAAAGGGGAAGTAGAAAAATCTGCAGTGGCTGCCCATGCATGGTCTGAAAAATATCTTATCGAGAAAGAAGCCAAATTATTAAAACAAATAGAAAAACCAAAAGAACTTACTGTTTGGGAAAAGATCTACATTCAAAAGAGCGAAAAGAAGAAATTGATGAACTTTGAAATTCCCGGTGAGAATGACCTGGTTTCGAGGTTTTTCAGTCAGCCAATGGAAGGAGCAAAGGACAGCTCTTCAAGACGACAGAACAATGGTTGTGACCATGCTGAGGATGGAACAGAAACTATGTTCCGAAACTAGTTTATAGTCAAATAAGGAGAACAATATGAGGTGAGTGATAAAAAATTCTATCTTAATTCAACAATAAAATTTAAAATAAAATTCTTTACATCTCACTACATATCCTGTCTTCTAAATTAGACTGGTTTCGTAAACTTAGTGCTTATATCTTCAGTATTTACACGACCAATGTTCTGTTGTCAAGAAGTACTGCTTCTTACTCCATCTGTTGGTGGACCGACGAACTTCCCATTCAAATGGAAATTTAAAAAAATCATTAATTTTTCTTTATTTTCCCGAATGTGGATTTTATCATAAACTGTGAGCTCCTTGGGTTTTTCTATTTGTTTTATTAAACTGGTCTTATGTTTTCCTGACCATGGATGAGTAGCTACTGCTGATTTTTCCAATTCCCATTTTCGACATTCCAAGCTGTTCTTTCACTCTGGTTTTCAAATTTCTTTTTGTTTTATATTAATTAATGTTGGGAAGTAAACATTATGAGGTATAATCATTAAAATTACTCACCTCACAGGATTCATGCTTCCATGATACCGCGGTTTCAAACACAGTTGTGTTAATCCTCAGCCATAACTCACTGACCTAATTCTTCGGCCGTCAACTGTTCTATTGTTGCCATCTATGGTTGAATTTAATAGTTCATAAATTCAACCATAGATGGCAGCACTGAAGATGGCAACAATAGAACAGTTGATGGCCGAAGAACTTCATCAGTCGGAGTTATGGCTGAGGATGAACATGACTGTTTGAAACCACGGTATCATGGAAGCATGAATCCTATTGAGGTGAGTTGTTTAAACAAAAATGTTCTCTGATTAATTCTTTTTGTTTTTGCTATGTAAATTTTATCACAATCTCCACATTTAATCTGGCAAATTCCTGATTTTTCTTTTTCAATTTTGTCATTTTTGTGGATTTAATTATCCCATAATTTTTTTTTATTTAATTTGTAGTGCGTCCACAGGTGGTAGTTCAATTTCTTGAATTTTATTCTTTTTTTTAGAAGTGTACTTTGATTGATTATTTTTTGTCTTTTAAAGTTATTTATTTTCCTGTGTACTGGATATGAGGTAAGGTGTAAAGAATTTTATTTTAAATTTAAATTAAATTTCATAATGATACTTCTTATAATAGTTCAATTCAACAAAAAGTTCAAGAGTGTCAAAATTGCATAATTTTAAATTAATCTTTATCTTAAAAATTCATTATATTTAAAAAACACAATTGTGGGCTTAATGATAACAATGTGTAGTTACAGCGCAAGAGAGAAAGGAATATAAAGAATTATTGGCAGAAACAAAACTAGCATGGCAAAATAAAAAATCCGAAGAAATGAGAGTCGCGACTGAAAGTGGGAACATTGCGAACATATGGAAAGTGTTAAGGGAACTCAAAGTAAAGTCCATAAATCGGACAAGAATAATACCCGGGGAATGGAGAAGTTACTTTGATAGGGTGCTGGGAAATGAGAGGTTAAGATATAATCAAGGAAATATAGTTGAGATCCCTGACCCAATTCATATTCAATTACTGGATCAGGATATTTCGAAAAATGAAGTGGTTTCTTCCATTAAATGTTTAAAGAATGGTAAAGCACCTGGAATTGATGGAATACCAGGGGAATTCTTGAAAAATATGATATCATCCAATAAATTATTAGACGTTTTGAAAACTGCGTTCAACAAACTTTTAATGGAGGAGATTATCCGGAAGCCTGGGCGACAGGTGTCATCCAACCGCTATACAAAGGAAAGGTGGGGCACAGATACCAGAAAGTTACAGGGGAATTTGTCTCTTGTCAGTGTTCGGAAAAATATATTGTAAAGTACTTTACGAACGAATAAGACAATGGGCTAAAGAGAACAATAGGCTCTCAAAATATCAGGCAGGTTTTAGAGAAGGGTGGACAACGTTTTTGTTCTGAGAACATTAATTGATGACAATCTGAAAATGAAGGGGGGTTAATTATTTTGTGCATTCATTGATTTTAAGATGGCATTTGATACTGTGGACCGAAGCGCACTTTGGGAAAAATTAAATCGGAAAGGATTGTCTCATAAAATGATACATGCTTTAATGTCAATTTATAAATATGTTAAATTTTGTATAAAAGTAGACCGAGGGCACATTACAGAGAGCAGTGAAGCCAATCGGGGAGTGAGACAAGGTTGCATTTTATCACCAATGCTATTTAATCTATTCTTTGATGATATTGTAGACGTAATGCTAGAAGGAGAAATTGAGGCTCCGGAGATAGGAAATGTTAGAATCCCAGTCCTGTTGTATGCAGATGATTTAATTATCTGTTCCAAGACAATCAAGGGATTGCAAAGAGGTCTTGACCTACTGGAAATATACTGTAGGAATTGGGGATTGACTGTAAATGTTAGTAAGACAAAAACAATAACCTTTAAAAATGGGACGGTTTATGGTAGAGCAGAGGAATGGAAATACAGAGATCAAGTACTTCAAAACGTGAAACATTTTGAATATCTTGGTACGACGTTGAAAATGAACGGAAAGTGGAAAAAATATATTGATATAGCATTATTTAAAGGGAGGGGACAACTTAACAGTGTACTCGGTATTCTGGGTCGAGTGCCTGATATTCCAGTCAGCACATTAGAAAAAAATGTATGGAGCTATGGTCAGGCCAGTAATGCACTATGGTAGTGAGATTTGGGGTTTCCAAAGAACGGAAATACTAAATAAGGTATATACGCATTTTCTAAAGTATATTACAGGACTTAGTAAGGCCGTTTCTAACTGTGGAATTTTATATGAATTCGGGTCATTCCAGGACGACATTAACTGTAAAATTCGTGTACTCAAATACTGGTTGCGAGTAATCCAAGGTGAACAAACAATGCTTAGAGCAATTTGTTACGACCACCAAATTAAAAACATAGATGTTAAATTTTGGGCAGACGAGGTTAGGAGAGAACTCCAAAAGATTGGGATGGGCTGGATATGGGAAAAAGGGACTGAAAATCGCAAGAATGTGTGGAGAAAAATAAGGAGGAGGTACTTAGATATAAACCAACAAGATACTTTCGCCGAATGTACAGGAAAACGCTCACTGTGTTTACAAAGAGACCTAAAACACGTCTGGGGAAAAGAATCGTATATACTCAACCTAGGATTTAAGGAGAGATCAGGGCTTGCTTGGTTTAGGCTAGGGGCATAGAAATTTCTAAAAATTAGCGACGATCACGATATGCGAATATGTCCAATGTGCGGGAACTTTGAAGTTGAGATACATATATTAGGAAAATGTAATGATTTAGAATATTGGAGACGTCAGTTATTACCGGAAAGATTTCTAAATTCAAATCGGGAAAGATTGGCATGCTACGAATTATTGGAAAATCCAGAAAATTGGATAAACCTCGGTAAATTTCTGGACAAAACGCGAAAAATAAGGACAACACTCATTCATGAATAAATATATGTTATCAAAATGCAATACCATTAATTATTAACAATTATATATAAATTAATTAGTGTATAATGCTGTTGTGTTATTATTTAATTGTAATATTAATGTGTTTTCTTTATGTAATTGTAATGTTAATGTTTTTTTAGTGTATAATGCCATTGTGTTATTACTTAATTGTAATATTATTGTGTTTTCTTTATGTAATTGTAATGTTAATGTTTTTAGTGTATAATGCTATTGTGTTATTATTTAATTGTAATATTATTATTGTGTTTTCTTTATGTAATTGTAATGTTATTGCTGTTTTTGTTGTTTATTTTTCTTTACACTAGTACCAATTATTACTTTATTGTAACGGACTGTCAACAGCACGTACGGCTTACTGCCCGTGCGACCCATATTTGTAAATAATATTGTAAATATCTTACTTTTTGTCTAATAAAGTCCTACTACTACTACTACAAATCTTAACCTTCACACAACATAAGAACTTACCTTCACCGTCTCTGAAAAGTTTTTGCTCGCTAGCAGTTCTAGCAACATTCTCTCCACGGTAACAAGCGCATAGTGCAATGAATTGTTCAGCCTTTCTCGGAATTCTACAAATTCTTCTATTTTCAGGAATGAACCAAATTTATATGAAAATGTTAAATGATCTACACTCTGGAAAATAAAAACACACTTTAAGTTATGTAGGTAGGAAGTAACACTATGAGGTTTATTTTAATTTATGTTGAGTTGTTTTTGACTCACCTCATACTTCTTAACTCCCTCGCAGACTCGAGCATTTGTAACATTCTTAATGCTGTATCACGTTCACAACTGACGCCCAACAGCCTGCAGGAGAGGAGGCCATTGGACGTCAGTTGTGAATGTGATACAGCATTGAGAATGTCACAATTGCAGTGAAGAAACTTGAGTCTGCGAGGGAGTTAAGTATGAGGTGAGTCAAAAACAACTCAACATAAATTAAAAAAATAAATATATTTTAGAACTAAAATAAAATTAAATGCAGCGAGGAGATACTAAAGGACAACACACACACTATTGAGTAACACTAAGAAATTAGGACTGGAAGTAAATATCAATAAAACTAAATATATGGTCACACGTAGAATTTCATTATATAATGGAAATGGGCAGCTAATGACAAATGAGGGAAATTTTGACGAAGTGGCTGAATTCAAATACCTAGGAAAAATAATCACAAATAGGAATGAGATGCACAAAGAAATTAAACATAGGCTCAATTCTGGAAATGCGTGCTATTATGCATTGCAGAGACTCTTGATGTCCCAACTGCTTTCAAAAAACATTAAACTGAAAATATATAAAACTATTATTCTACCAGTTATATTATATGGGTGCAAAACATGGACTCTTACTTTAAGGGAGGAAAGGAGATTACAAGTATTTGAGAATAAAGTACTTAGGAAAATTTCTGGACCAAAGAGAGATGAAGACAGGTGAAAGGAGAAGACTACATAACAATGAACTACATGGTCTTTATAGGAAGCCAGATATAATAAGAACAGTTAAGTCTCATAGACTGCGATGGGCAGGACATGTTGCACGTATGGAAGCTTCTTGTAGGAAAGCTAGAGGGAAAATGCCCAGTTGGTAGACCAAGAATGAGGTGGGAGAATAACATTAACTATGATTTGAGGGAAGTAGATTATACAGGGAATGATTGGAAAGCATTAGCTCAGGATAGGGATGTATGGGGAGCATATGTCCACGCGGCCATGAACCTACGGGTTCGATAGTGCCAGTGAGTAAGTAAGTATTTCATATTAATATAAGTTATTATTTGCGCAGTTATACCCCATATGGAAAACTATGAACATCTCTTTGAAGACAAAACTTAAGACTGTTCAACACCAACGTAAAATCAGTCCTCCTCTATGTCTGTGAAACATGGAAAGTTACAGAAGTAACAAATAAAACGTTGCAGACCTTTGTAAACAGATGTCTGAGGCGTATTTTAAATATAAGATGGCTGGAAATAATATCAAATGAACTGTGGAGAAAAAACAACCAATCTCCAATATGTTACCAAATAAAACAAAGAAAGTGGAATTGGATAGGCCACACATTGAGAGAACTGGACAGAGCCATCGAGTAGACTGCACTAGATTGGAATTCACAAGGAGTAAGAAAGCAGGGATGACCTAGGAAAACTTGGAAGTGATCAGTAGAGGAGGAAGCAAAGGAAAGAGGGAAAAGCCAGAAACAAGTGAAATGGCTGGCTGGAAGCAGAGTACGCTGGAGGAAGTTAACTGCTGCCCTATGTTCCATTTAAGAATTACAGGAAATAAATAATAATGAAAAAAAAGTTAATATTATTTTAAAAGTAAATTTACTATGTTTAAAATTGACAGAGAAATGACACTGGAAAATTGAATGTGACCAAACTAGTAATTTAAGTTGAACATAAAATCTGCAAAGATTTAGAGGAATTGACGATTTTTATTATTAATTTAACACTTCTCATTGAAGGATAAATTATATTTGAAGAGAAAAATTTTCGCCTAGACCGGGACTCGAACCCGGGACCCTTGGCTTTCCGGGCCAAGTGCTCTACCAACTGAGCTACCGAGGCGAGTTACGATCTAGACGCAAATTCTTCTCTTATGTACGTTGTAATTCCCTTGCGCCAAATGCTTGAAACCATAGCTTCTATCTTTGCAAATGGCGGCTTCTTAGTTAAGAAGACATTTATTGGGAATTTAACACTACTTTATAGCCAGTAGGGCTTCTATTGACGATTTTTATTATTAATTTAACACTTCTCATTGAAGGATAAATTATATTTGAAGAGAAAAATTTTCGCCTAGACCGGGACTCGAACCCGGGACCCTTGGCTTTCCGGGCCAAGTGCTCTACCAACTGAGCTACCGAGGCGAGTTACGATCTAGACGCAAATTCTTCTCTTATGTACGTTGTAATTCCCTTGCGCCAAATGCTTGAAACCATAGCTTCTATCTTTGCAAATGGCGGCTTCTTAGTTAAGAAGACATTTATTGGGAATTTAACACTACTTTATAGCCAGTAGGGCTTCTATTGACGATTTTTATTATTAATTTAACACTTCTCATTGAAGGATAAATTATATTTGAAGAGAAAAATTTTCGCCTAGACCGGGACTCGAACCCGGGACCCTTGGCTTTCCGGGCCAAGTGCTCTACCAACTGAGCTACCGAGGCGAGTTACGATCTAGACGCAAATTCTTCTCTTATGTACGTTGTAATTCCCTTGCGCCAAATGCTTGAAACCATAGCTTCTATCTTTGCAAATGGCGGCTTCTTAGTTAAGAAGACATTTATTGGGAATTTTTCTCTTCAAATATAATTTAGAGGAATGCTAAAATTAATCTAATTGATGAGATAAGGGAGAGAACAAGCTTAGTCGCAGTGGTGGTTCATGGTGAAATTTTATGGGTGGGCACTCATATTAACACATTCAGTACCGTAAACCAGTTAAGGCATTTAAAGAGACTATTGTGTGTGCGGCCGTCGGTCAGTTAACTCGTTTTAGAGCGGGTGCGAACAAACCGCATTTATATTCGGCGCCTAAATATTGTGTTGGCTTAGTATATCTTGGAAATCATAGATGGCATGTAAATGTACATTTTCTATTCCCGTTTGACATGTTTAAGCTTGGTGAATCCCCTTTTATTTTTAAAACAAACACATGGAATTCGTTCACCCAAACTTGACTCCAGGCTCCAATGCAATCGTGTATGTTTCTCGTAATAGCGCTGTTGTTTGTGCATGAGTGAAACTATGGTGAAAGAAAAATATCTCACTGAAGAACAATTAGTGAATATTTTGTATAATGATGATTCAGGTGATGAACTGATTCCTGAATTAGAAGATTCACAAAGTGAAAGTGAAGATGAACTTCCACTTCCTGAAATTGATATGCTGATACCAAGTGATGTCAATCACCCAAGTTATTTCACCATCTAATCCTTATAGGATATCTCCATTAGGTATGTACAAAATTTGAACTTTCTAGGACTAATAGTTTGTGAATAATGGTCCATTATCTGAAGTGCCACGAAAAGGTTAGCTGAGGTATTTAAATGGCTGGCCTGTGGGTTTAAATGCGCTGCTCAGTGCCTGGTACTGAATGTGGTAAGATAAAAATGTTTTTGTTTCACCATGGCCTACATCATTACTCTACTAGATCTTAGTTTTCATTCAAGTTTTTTCCTTGGATTTTCAATCCTAAAGAATCCATTGACAGTGGCTGGATTTGAAACAAATCAGAAATGTGTTACGTTTCATTATTTATCCACTGCAACTTGATCATATTATTTATTGTCAAATAGAACCGCAATATTGCAAGAATGCAGTAGTGGAGAAATAATGAAACACATCAAACTGTATATTATAATCAATATTATAGGTTATTAATTTATTTTTTTAGTAAACAACTCAGTAAAATCAAGGAATCTGTTCATTTCTTGCTATATTCAATGTATTTGTTGGAGAAAAATAATGCATTGAGCTGTTCAGAATATTAAAAAGGAGGAGTTTTCTTTATCAGAAAAGCAGGAGCTGATAAAGATAAATCAATACAGAGTGAGGTGAAACACGACTATCATTGGTTGTAAAACAAAATTCATTGAAACGTGATTGGTCATTGAATCCCATTTGGGGCATGAGTTAAATAGTCAACATAAATTAATCAGTGATTTTTTAATGCCAGTCTTTGAAAAGTAACTAAAATATTACAAAGCTGGAAGGCCCATGCAACTTTCCAGTATTGTCATACTTTATTGTAAACAATTAAAAAAAATTATAACAGAAAATTTAAAAGTAGTGAATTACTTTAGCAGAAACAGAAATCACAAGCATGCAGTAGCCACATCTGTCTTACATCTTTATAATTGGCTGTGAAAAACTTGAGAGTTGCTTCATATAGTGCTGAAGTTGCTGTAAACTGTCCGGTAACGAAGATATTATTACAATGGTAATATCCTAGCGAGTCCAACTGCATGTGTTTAACATCTAGAAGTTCATATGTTCTATGTGCCGCTCCTCCTGCACCTGTCAACAAAACATTCATAATTAATTAATCTGTTATAAGAAATATCACTCATCATCATCATTGTTCTCTTATCGTGTCCTCCTTTCAGAAGGTCGATTCCAAATATGCCTCCAACCATCTCTATCTTCCCATGCTTTCCTTCTTTTTAGATTTTCCCAGTTGTATCCTCCTTTTTGTAAACTTTTCTTCACTTGGTTAATCCAGTTTTCTCATAGTCTACCTCGTGGTCATTTTTCTCGTATCTTGAGATTTAACAGTCTTTGTGGTTGTCTTTCCCTTTCCATTCTTTTTAAATGTCCAAACTATTTTAGTCTATTTAGGTAAAATTTTATCACTCATCTCATATTTTTCTGTGAACGACAGAACAGTGATCATGAAATTGCTGAAGATGGAACTGAAGTGTAAAGTTCTGAAACTAGTTTAAATAAAAAGAAAAATATGAAGTGAGTGATAAAAGTTTAATATTTAATTTTAGGAAATGATATTTTGAGGTTATTTTAATTATATTATTTTTAGTCTGATCATCATACCTCAATATTAGTGTTGATTTGTTCTTGAACATGTTTCAAAACAATTCTGTTTTATCGTCGCAAGATCATGTCCTCAATTATGCAGTTTTTTTTTCTCATGATATTTGTATTAAAATGTTTTATGAATTAAATACAACATTTTATTTTGACATTTGAATTAAATCAATGTTAATGTCACCTAAATCTCTATTAAGGGAAACATGGGCTTACAAGATACAAGAAGATAATGTCGTTATTGTAACAACTATGCTTACCACATTCAGGGTTTGTTTTAGGTAATTTCAATGTATTGCATTCAATAGAATATGAACGTGCAGACGTTTGCGCAAGAGCAACAGCCTCTAACAAGTTTGTTTATAATGAAACATATTGAGTTTTACCATGGCTCAGCGCACACACAAGGACATAGGCACAAGGCAATCTTAATGCCCCGCATATTGAGGGTTGTATTAGATGCTGAGGGTTCATACACCCGATGTTGATTTTGTTTTTGTTAAAGTTTTCATTTTTTCTTTCCTCATTTATTTATTAGAAGAAGGTTTTAATTTATGTTTTTGTGTGTTCATTAAAGCCATCAAACTCAAATACAGAGTATAAAATTAAATATGAAACTATATTATAGGCAAAATGCTATACTAACATTCTGTTAAAAAAAAAAGTAGAACGGGAATCGAACCTGTGAGGTTACTAACGCAGATGGTCTGTTAAACCTCTCGACCATGGAAACACGCTAAACCAAGCTTTCTCTTTCATGTTGCTTGAGTGTGCACTGCATTAACTAGTAAACAATCCAGTTCAATTACTGAAAACGTGTTGATGTGAATACGGCTTCTGCGAGCACTCACGAAGTCCCCGATCGGTTGATAGAATCTGCAGATGACTAATTTTTTTTGTCTTTCTATGTAAAAATTTCATTTCTATAGCTTGGATTCTGCTCAATTCAAGTCTCAGATGCATATGTTGGCTTTAAATATGTTTTATACATTGCCATTTTAATCCTGATGGGTATATCTTCATTCCAGATTAATTCTTTAGTCAAATTATAGACTTTTAAACTTTTAAATTAAATTATTTTCAGTCTGATCAGCTTGAAGCTGACGATAAAACAGAATTGTTTTGAAACATGTCCAAGAACAAATCAACATTAATATTGAGGTAAGGTGATCAGACTGAAAATAATTTAATTAAAATAACCTCAAAATATCACTTCCTAAAATTAAATATTATTTTAAACTCTTCTCTATTTCTTTTACTGATTTCAGTCTGTATTTTCCCATTTGCATATTCATAAAAGCTCTTGGCGCGACAGGCCTACAAGGCCCTTAGCCTACCAGCTGGCTGCTGGCCTCACATCCACAAGTGTCAATCACAGAGGTAGATGATAATCAACCAGTGTAGGGGTGACATGTGGTCAGCATGTCGAGTCCCCCAGCTGTTATAGCTGGTTTTCTCAACCTGGAGCTGCTACTTATTGTAGCTACCCAAATGCATCACGATGCTGGGTGGGCACCAGTCCCATACTGGCCAAAATACCATGAGAAAATTTCTTCCCCCACGGAGACTCGAACCAGCGCAAGTCCCGTAGCTCTGCGCCAAGGCTTCCTGCCTTAACCACTCGGCTATGGCATGGGATGCATATTCATAAATATGTAAATAATTTTTTCCAATTTTTGTAGATTAATGCCTGATAACTTAATATTCCAAACAACATTCTGGTTTCTACATATTTTCATGACTGCTATTTTCTCGATATTTATCTATGAACCATATTCTTCTGCAACTGCTTTCCAACGTTCATATCTGTATCCTATGATATTTTTTGAATTTCCCCATATCATCACATCATCTGTGAAGACGAAGGCTTTTAATTTGAGAAATATGTCAGGATATCTTATTTTATGAGATGAGGGGTAATATTTATTATTCAAGTTTTGATATTACTAAATACACAGTACTTACCAAGGATGGAATAGAAGCGTAGCAAGAGGAGCTTGACATGGAAATTGGATGGGCTGATGGTGAGAGCGTATTCCAGGACTAGTATAGCATCGTATATGTGCTGACTGGTTCCTGTTTCTACCCACACGTCGTATAGAATATGAGCAGCCAGTAGCGCATATGGATCGTTACACCTGCACAAAACATTGAGTTAGTAAATCATTTTTAAAACACGGCAAATCAAACATAACAATAAATAAAATCAAATAAATTGTGAATTCTTCTTACCTCATACACCTATGTTTTTTAACACAGAACCACAGTATCAGGAAACATCATTCCCATCCTCAGCTGTTGTCATGACTGTCGATTCTTCAGTATGCCAGTCATCTTCTAAACTGCCATCTGGTGTTGATTTGAAGAACTTTGTAATCAAATTTGGTTTGTCCGCAAACTCAAAATTCATGGTTCCAGTATGATTTTTTTGAATGTATATCTTTTCTCAAAATGTTAATTCCAAAGGTTTAGATAGATGTTTCAAAATTTTGTTGAGTTGTTTCTTGACTCACTTCATACTTCTTAACTCCCTCGCGATCCGAATTTCACAAATACAGTGACGAAATCCGGATCGCGAGGGAGTTAAGAAGTATGAGGTGAGTCAAGAAACAACTGAACAAAATTAAAATAAATCTCATAGTGTTATTTCCTACCTATATAACTTAAGATGTTTTAAAAGTTTAGCTTCTTTTTCAATTCTATGATTCTCTAATAAACTATGTGCTGCTATTGCTGATTTTTCAATTTCATCATTTTCTATATTTCTAAAGTGTTTTTTTTTGTGAGTGTCTAAATTCCTTTTTGTTTTTCCTATGTATATTTTATTGCAATCTTTACAATTAATTTGATAAATTCCAGATTTTTTATTATCTGGGGTGTTAATTTTTTATTAGTTAACAGAAGAATTTGTTAATGTTATATTAATTTTTTTGAACATCTTTTGAAATTTGTTATGAACTGCTGTATAGTAAGAAAATTTCTTGAATTTTTCATCTTTTTTTGGAATTATGTTACAGAGTGGTGTATTCATGTAACCTTTTTTTTTTTGCTGTTTAAATTAATTACATTTTTTTTTATTATGTCTTCACCAAAACCATTTAAGTTAGCTACGTGTGCAAAATATTCATGAATTTTGAGTTTCCAGACGAACCTAATTTGATTATAAAGTTCTTCAAATCAACACCAGATGGCAGTTTAGAAAATGACTGGCATAATGAAGGATCGACAGTCATCACAACAGCTGAGGATGGGAATGATGATTTCCAATACGGTGGTTCTGTGTTAAAAAAATAGATGTATGAGTTAAGAAGAATTCAAGATTCATTTGATTCTTATTAAGAAAACCTCATTATGTAAAAATTCCCAAATTTATTATATTATTTGATTTTTACATGCATCTACAGAAATGAGAAGAAAACCCTACTTTGAACGTCTGTGAAGTACAAGATTGCCAATAGACCAGGCCACTATACCATCAAAAGTGTGTAAGTGATCAAACTACAGGCCTTATGAGATATCCTTGGGTAGGAGGTTAAGGCTCCCACCTATCTAGACAATTGGCATATGTCAGCTGGGTTGTCAACCCTGTGTGATGGCTGCCTTTACCCCACAGAACAAATGTCTGGTGCTCATTTCTGTTAGAGGCTGTGTTGACTTGACTGGGACTTGAACTGCCAACTATTCACCTTCTAGTATATTTCCTTAACCAACTATGCTATGGAAAAAATTCAACTCTGGTCAGCATCGAACAACAACAAACACAGGGTCTCTGGTGAAGTTATAGTGCAGTTCTGGATTCTGTAGCCGCTTTTGAGGATTCTATGCTGTATGTAGTCCACCGCTGTGGTCTCGAGGTAGCATGCTGCCTTGTCATGCAGCGGGCCCGGGTTCGATTCCTGGTCGGGACTGGCTCCTGGGTGAGGTTTTTCCCTTACCTGTAAGACAAATGTCAGGAAGCTTGGGGCCCAACAGTCCCCAAAAATCATCCGGCCATCATCATCATCATCATCAATATCATCACCATCCTCCACCGGTGAGGAAAGCAACAGGAAGCTACCATACCTATAATTCCCTAGTAAAGCTGCAAAGCATAGCATGAAAATGCTATGATTGCAGTGAAAGACCTGCCCTTGGGCAGAATTACTATGGATGGATGGATGGTGTATGTTGCAGTAAAAGTGGAGGGTGAGGTGCAGGTACTGCCAGCAACTATCCTCAGTTTTGAAAACATAATAGTTAATATAACATAATAGTTACTATACATTGAATTTTTGTATCTACTAGTTCTGTGTTAGTGAATAATTTTGAAGTAGTGAAGCATGGACAATATGAAAAAAAGACGAAAGCCGAATAACAGCAAATGAGATGCGATTTATGTGCTGTACAGCAGGCTACACAAAGTGGGACCATAAAAGAAATGAGGAAATTCTGGAAGAGTTGGATGTAGAACCCATTCTTCACCATATACAAAATTACCAGAACAACTGGAAAGCCCATCTTCAATGAATGCCGTCTCATAGAATTCCAAAAGCCATACTTCGTTACTGCCCCCAAGTCAAAAGATTGGGACATCCAAAAAAGCGCTGCATGGAAAATTCCTCTTTGAGACCGTAACAGGCCACATGGCCTAATACTTGCATGGATGATGATGAATAAGTTTGAAGTGTTCATTATAGAATAGCATTGTTTTTGTAACAATTCATTTTATTACGAATATTACTAATATTAATAAGATGATTTTTTTGCATTGATACTAGTTCCTTCCCTCATTCGGCAATGTTCCCTCCTGTGACGCGCCTTTGGCTTCATGAGACGACTACAGTTACCAGAACTGGACTGTCATTGGGCCTAGCAAGTTGGCAATGGAAAATAGTCTCCTTTTTTCAAAGGAGAAAAAAGAATTATTGCATAAACTGTAACTTACGCAAACTCGGTGTGTAATGTGTCTCTGTTGAAAGTGTGACCATGATCATAGAATTGAAGAAGCGAGGAAGCGAGTGCCAGCTTGTCTGACACACTCAGGTCCATGTGGCATCCGACACAGCGACTCAACTGAACACTGCTGATGTGCTGCTGCATCTGTTTTACCTGCAAATTCAAACCATATTCATTCTAATTATTAAGAGTGAGTGGAGAACATATTTTTAACGACTCACCTCATATAATTTCAAATTTCTTTGATACCGGTGGTTTCAGACTATTGCTGGTATCAAAGAAATTTGAAATTATATGAGGTGTGTCGTTAAAAATATGTTCTCCACTCACTATTAATGATATAACCTCATAATGTTTACTTTCCAATATTAATTTAAACATATACATTCTAAATAACATAAATACAGTGTTTGCCATGCATAACCGTCTCTTAACTAGCAGATCTAGGTTTGATATCCGATAGGGTTGCAAATTTTAATACAACTAAAGAGAAAAATTCTCTTCCTTTGGCATTGTTTTAATAGCTTTAACTATCTGCCTTTGGACGTAAGAGAATTGTATAAGTGAAAAGAAATGTTAAAGGTTGTATCATTTCTTGAATGGTGTAATGGACTGCACACTGATGTACAGAGGTGGAGGTCCGGGGTTCGATTCCTGGTTCAGAGTTAATTTTTCTTTTCAAAAAAATAAATCTACAGTTAAATTAACAATACATAATAGACCTACACAATATACAGATAAGAAAAAAGTTGACTGACTATTTATCTCACATACCGATAATTTTCCCTCTTCCTGTTGATAAAATTGCCTCTTCCTGTTCGTAATGAGAGATCTCTCTGCAAATTAACTTCTTTGCCAAGGACATCAATTGAACAATGTATGATCGATATGGTTACAGCAAGAAATACCAAAAGAAAACAACTTCAAAAATTACCAAAAAAAAAGTTAGTTCTGTTGCTGTAAAAAATTTATTAAATGTTGTATAATGAATCTGCATTATTGTTAATAGTTATTTCTCATACAATTATCTGTTATTGATTTTTCCCAAGCCCAAAGAGATTTAACAGTAAAGATATGCTATTTATAACTATACAGCTGGCTTAGAAATCGCCCAGAAGTAAGATCAGAATACATAACCTCACATTTGGTAAATATTAAACATAATAATTATTTTTAGCTTCTAATGTTATGTGATTTTTTCAGAAAAACACAACCTCTTGTTAGATTACTGTTGATAGTAACACAAACTCTATGGTGTGACAGGCCTAGAAGGCCTTGGCCTACCTGCAAGCTGGGTAAATCACAGAGGTAGACAATCATTCAGCCAGTATAGGACTGACATGTGGTCAGTATGTCGGGTCCCCAGCCGTTACAGCTGGTCTTCTCAACTTGTAGCCAATACTTATTGTAGCTACCCAAATGCCTTACGATGCTGGTTGAGCATTGGTTTCATACTGGCCGAAATTCCATGAAAAAATTTCTTCGCCCATTGAGAGGTCGAACCAGTGCAAGTCCCTTAGCTCTGCACTAAGACATCCTGTCTTAACCACTCGGCTATGGCACGGGACAATAACACAAATAAATCCAAGCTAATTTTCTTGAAAATGTAATTTTTATAGTGAATATACAATTTGTTATGTGAGGTCTTTGTAGCCTTCCTCACTGAAGATTGGGGGCAAAATCATCCTCGATGGGTATGTTGTAACTTTTACCTCCCTTTATGGTATAAATAACGTGTCTTTGAATGAATGTTGCAATTCAAACTTACTGAAGTTGGAAGCTCTCCCTCTTTCAGTCCAATACTCTCGTTCACTCTATGAATAAAATCTTTTGTACGATTGCTGGGAATTAATGGTAAAAATATCTTAAGGTCAGATACACAGCACGGCTTGTCTCCAAAGTTGTCTATATATCTCATCAGCAGTTCCATTATATCACCTGTAACAATCGATATCATTAAAAAAGGGCCAAGAAAGTAGTATTGATTATTTATATTAAATAAAACTGGAAAAGATAGGAAAGGAAAAAAGGGAAGACCTAAAGAAGGTTGGATGGACGGTGTGGCAGAAATTTTTCTTTTTAAAAATTGATTCAGAGAGTGTATTAATTTACATGTTTCCACCAAACTGAAATGATGTGGAAAAAAAAAAAAAAGAGCTAATATTTAATTATATTTTCAGTTTATGTTTTTTGACTCACCTCATAATTCTTCAATTCGGATGCTTTACAAGTCGAAAATGCAGTGAAAATGTCGCATAGATAATGACGAAACTAGTTTGCATAAAAATCAAGAATTATGAGGCGAGTCAAAAAAAAAAAAACTCAAAATATAATTAAACAAACCTCATAGTGTTATTTCCCACATACATTCAATAAAATTGCTATCATTTGTTTGTAGTTTATATATATTAAGCAGCTAAGAGCAGTTCTCACCTAGAACTTGTTCAGGCTTGTCTCCTCGCTCATGAAGTCTCCTGTATAACTCCAAATAGGCAAGATACGGTCCACGCAATTTCCTCGACAGAGCTTCATTTTCTGACAAAACTAAGGAAAGGAAATCTTTACACATCTCGACACTGCTATCTGCTACCTGCCACCTAGCATCAATACTACCATCTGTCTCTCCCGATGCTTTAATGTCTTTTAGTTTTGATGTGTCGCCCTGACCAGAATCCATCAGAGCCAAAGCTGATGTGAAGTAATCCACATAGTATGACCATCTGTCCAAACTGAAAAGAAACATGGAATTAACAGTATACAAAAGAAAAATTTGCATTTAGATTGGAGTTTCTCAGGTACCTGAGAGGTAGAGCATTGGCCTAGAAAGCCAAATATCACTATGGTACTTTAACAGGGAAAAAAATCACTATGATGTTTAATTTAAGAATTAAATTAATATTTTTAATACCTCAACTCATATCCTTTATTCTTCTAGACTGCAGTTTCGGAGCTGTATCTCCATCATCAGTAGCCTCTCGTCGATCAGTGTTAAGTCGTTTCTTGGCAATTTTGAAAACTATGAGTTGAGTGATAAAAATTTTACCTAAATGAATATACCTCAGTGTGAATTCCTAAAATAAGTAATATATCACATGATGTTACATAAAAATGCATTAATTTAGTTTTTAAAGAAAGTAAATTTCAGGGTTTTCTTGTATCTTCATGTACATTTCTTCCTTTCAGAACAGAATATATATAAAAAAAACTTGTTATCCAAGGCGAGATAGCTCTTAGTGTTCTATTATACTTTTAATTATTTATATAAATTAACAATTATATATATATTTTTTATATTTCAGGATTGTTTCTGTTATTTACACAGGTATCCTCAACCAAAATATATAATTTTTTTCTTCCACTCTTCCCGGTCTTGTGTGTCTATTCTGTCATATTTCTCTTCTTCATGTTGTCTTGAATTCCCTTTATCCACGTTGGTTTTGGTCTACCACATTTCCCTTTTCCAGGAGGTATCCATTTCAATACTTCTTTGTTTGTTTCTGTGCCCCTCCTTCTCATTATTATGCCCATACTATCTTAGTACGATTTCTTCAATCTCTTGTACAATATCCTTCCCTACATTCTTAATTTCTCTTTTTGTATTATCTTTTATTTTGTCTAATTATATATAATTAGTATTATATATAATAATATATCCATTTCATAGTAATTCTGCCTGAAGGCAGGTCTTTCATTGCAATCATAGCATTTTCATGCTATGCTTTGCAGCTTTACTAGGAAATTATAGGTGGGGTAGCTTCCCGTTGCTTTCCACATATAATATATATTTGTCTAATTATATATAATTTACTAGCTGGCCTGGCGAACTTTGTTTTATATATATATATATATATATATACATACATACATACATACATAGAATTCCCGGCCATGCGTTGCTGTGGCTAAGGTATACGTTAAATTACATTGTAGTAAACTAAGGGAAATTATTATTTACGAATAAAGACGGAAACGTTATAGCCGATATAAAAATTCACGGGATTGAGATTTGAACCTGAGGTCAAAATTTGAAAACGATTGATGAAAATTTTCGTACAGTTGATAAGAAGCTTGCTGATTTCATTATACTTTCGTTTTTTTCTACGAACTTGTTGCCAGTTTGGATTCTCATCATCATCAAGAAGTCTCTGTATAGTAATATCATCTTGTGATATATTATAGTCATCTTGTTTTTCATTTAATTGAGGCATGGAGATTGTTTCTGTAATATTAGGCATATTATTATAACTAACAGACTTACTTACAGTTCTGTTATTCCATTCTTTAGGACCTTCATATGTTTTTAAATTGACATTCTTCTTAAATGTAAGATTTATGTCACATAGGCCTATACCAATTTGCAGAAATTCACTTGATATCTTATCATTCATGGTCTCTGCCATATTGTTCAATGTCCCTTCTCGGTCCAGTTACATTTAAATTAAGTTGCTGTCTTTCAGCCAGATTATTTAAAACTAATACTTACACATGTAATTAATATTATTATCAATATATTGAAAATAAAATAAACACTGAACACACTTAAATTATGAAATAATCAATATTTGTATTCAATTGAAATTTGCAGTTGCAACAAAAAGCACAGCCACCTGGATCTCTCTTTGTTAAATAATAAACCAATTAATATTTAATTTTAGGAAGTTATATTTTGAGGTCCAAGAACAAATCAACATTAATATTGAGGTAAGATGTCCAGACCAAAAATAATAAACCAATTACCTTACCAAATTACCTTACACTGCCACCTGTTAGAATCGTATGGAACTCACAGATAATTATAACTCTTTGTTAAATAATAAACATATAATTAAAATTCATCGGAGAGCATATTGTTTAAACAACTCACCTCATAGGATTCATGCTTCCATGATATCGCGATTTCAAACATAATCATGTTCATCGTCAGCCATAACTCCGACTGATGAAATTCTTCGGCCGTCAACTATTCTATTGTCGCCATCTTCAGTGCTGCCATCTATGGTTGAATTTATGAACTTCGAAATCAATGTAATTTTGTTAGGGATATCAAAATTCATTGATCTATTTTTGTTTTTCTGAATGTATATTTTTTCCCAAACTGTCAATTCCAATGTTTGAAATCGCGATATCATGCAAGCATGAATCCTATGAGGTGAGTTGTTTAAACAATATGTTCTCCGATGAATTTTAATGATTATACCTCATAATGTTTACTTCCCAACATTAATTAAATATAATAAACATATAATTTGCAATAAAAAAATAATGTGACTATAAATTTAGTTATGAACTACCCTATGTCTCAAGTTGGATCAAACTGCACACAGTGTGCAAAATTTTATTAAAATTGGTTCAGTAGTTTGGGATTCCATCGTGGACAAACAACATGACACGAAATTTTTATATATAATTTATAAAATAATTTGTAACCGGTGTAAATATAAGACTGGATATGAGGTGAGGTTTAAAGAATTTTAATTTAAATCTTAAATTAAACCTCATAGTGATTTTTCCTATAAAAGTTCAATTTTAATATAATGTTTGCCAGAAGCAACACATACATACAGATATATGAAGATAACTTACTCTTCTCTGAGCAGCAGTTTGAAGAGAATGTTAGAGTCCTGCCATCGCTCCAGTTTCATTAATAAACTTGCTCTCTTCAGTGGAACAAAAACATAAGAAACTAGTTTTTCGCCCAGCGGTCCTTCAACAACCTGAAGCGCCTCCTCAAATTTACCCTGCAAACCAAAATTCACATGGTGACATAATTACTATTAGCTGATTTTCCTAATTAAATTTATATTCAAAAATATATTTGAATCTTCAAATTTCATATAATAGTTAATGCATTAGTAAACCATTCTTTTACCATTTTGACAGACTGTTTCTGTGAATTTATTACTTTCAATCACTAATACATTAATAATTTTAAGATGGCTAATTTCTGCAAGGGTATAAAAAAAGACCTGAATTACTGTATACTGATGTTTTTATTATTAATTTAACACTTCTTACTGAAGGATAAATTATGTGTGAAGAGAAAAATTATATGCTCAGACTGGGGTTTGAACCTAGGACTTTTGGCTATCTAAGCCAATGTTTGTAGCATTCGGCAATTGGGAATTAACAGTGTATGAGAGAAAAATTTGCATTTAGATTGGAGATTCTCAGATAGCTCAGTGGTAGAGCATTGGTCTAGAAAGTCAAAGGTCCTGGGTTCAAACCCCAGTCTGAGCATATAATTTTTCTCTTCAAATATAATTTAGCCTTCAGTGAGAAGTATTAAATTAATAATAAAAATATCAAATGAAGCCCTACTGGCTTTATAAAGTAGTGTTTAAATTCCCAATAAATGTCTTCTTAAAACAAGATGCTGCCATTTGCGTGATCGAGCAAATGCTCGTAGCATTCAGCACTCGGGAATTAAAAGTGTATAAGAGAAAAATTTGTGTTTAGATTGGAGTTTCTCAGGTAGCTCAATGTAGAGCATTGGCCTAGAAAGCCAAAGGTCCTTGGTTCAAACCCCGCCTCACATCCACATGTGTTAATCATAGAGGTAGACGATCATCTAACCAGTGTAGGGGTGACATATGGTCAGCATGTCGGATCCCCTAACCGTTATAGCTGGTATTCTCAATCTGGATCGCTACTTATTGTAGCAACCCAAATGCCTCACAAATCTGGGTGGGCACTGGTCCCATACTGGCCAAAATTCCATGAGAAAAATTTCTTCCCACATAGAGACTCGAATCAGTGCAAGTCCTGTAGCTCTGTGCCAAGGCTTCTTGCCTTAACCACTCGGCTATGGTACGGGACTAGAGAAATTTTTTTCTCTTAAAAATATGAGAAATGCTTTAAAATAAAGTGAGAAGTTGAGCTCAAATTAACCTAAAATTACTGTATTTGCAATGTAAAATATTTATATTAGTCATTGCTCATATAGTGTAGCCAACTTATCACAAAAAATCTGCTAACAAACAAGTAAATGCTAATTTTGTTGAGTTGTTTCTTGACTCACCTCATACTTCTTAACTCCCTCGCAGATCTAGATTTCATCACTGTATTTGTGACATTCTCAATGCTGTTCACACTCATAACTGACGTCCAATGTTCTCCTCTCCTGCAGACTGACCTCTGCTCTATCAAGTCTGCAGGAGAGGAGACCATTGGATGTCAGTTGTGAACATGAACAGCATTGAGAATGTCACAAATACAGTGACGAAATCTAAATCTGCGAGGGAGTTAAGAAGTATGAGGTGAGTCAAGAAACAACTCAACAAAATTAAAATAAACTTCATAGTGTTATTTCCTACCTATGTAACTTAATAAAGTAAATGCTAAACTAACCTGGTGTACTAACTCATCCATTTTCTCACGCTAACTTGCCCAAACTAACACTTACTTCCCCATCTAACATTAACTTGTCCAAACTAACACTTACTTGCCCATCTAGCACTAACTTTCCCAAATTAACACTTACTTATATTTGAAGAGAAAATTTTTCGCCTAGACCGGGACTCGAACCTGGGACCCTTGGCTTTCCGGGCCAAGTGCTCTACCAACTGAGCTACCGAGGCGAATTACGATCTAGACGCAAATTTTTCTCTTATGTACGTTTTCTCTTCAAATATAATTTATCCTTCTATGAGAAGTGTTAAATTAATAATAAAAATCGTCAATAGAAGCCCTACTGGCTATAAAGTATTGTTAAATTCCCAATAAATGTCTTCTTAACTAAGAAGCCACCATTTGCAAAGATAGAAGCTATGGTTTCAAGCATTTGGCATGAGGGAATTACAACGTACATAAGAGAAAAATTTGCGTCTAGATCGTAACTCGCCTCGGTAGCTCAGTTGGTAGAGCACTTGGCCCGGAAAGCCAAGGGTCCCGGGTTCGAGTCCCGGTCTAGGCGAAAATTTCTCTCTTCAAATATAATTTATCCTTCTACGAGAAGTGTTAAATTAATAATAAAAATCGTCAATAGAAGCCCTACTGGCTATAAAGTAGTGTTAAATTCCCAATAAATGTCTTCTTAACTAAGAAGCCGCCATTTTCAAAGATAGAAGCTATGGTTTCAAGCATTTGGAACGAGGGAATTACAACGTACATAAGAGAAAAATTTGCATCTAGATCGTAACTCGCCTCGGTAGCTCAGTTGGTAGAGCACTTGGCCCAGAAAGCCAAGGGTCCCGGGTTCGAGTCCCAGTCTAGGCGAAAATTTTTCTCTTCAAATATAATTTATCCTTCTATGAGAAGTGTTAAATTAATAATAAAAATCGTTAACACTTACTTGCCCATTTTCTCACCCTAACTTGTCCAAACTAACACTTACTTGCCCATCTAGCACTAACTTGCCTATTTTCTCACTTACTTGTCCATCTAACATTAACTTACCCACTAATGTAGGTGGACTCCTGGAATAGAATGCCATCAAATGTGCATAAACATGTTGGCAGATTAGCTCTAGTGGGAACATGTGTTATCACATTAACCAACATGATGCTAGCAGTCACTTCTCCGATCGAATATTCATAGATGGCATAGAATAATCATACTTTTTTCAACAGTTATAAATCTTATTTTCAGTTAAGATTAAACATGTTATAATTGATTGACAAAACCAATTTAAAAATCTTGATTCCACTAGGACTCAAACCCATGACCTTCTGAGATTTAGAATATTATTGTAAATAATTATGCTACATTGTGTCCCATAAAACATTATTATTATTATTGTTTATTTTTTATTAATTAAAATAACCAATAAATAATAAAAAATAAACAATATTAAAAAACCTCATAGTGTTATTTCCTATCTACATAACTTAATTATTATTATTGGTGGTGGTGGTGGAGGAGGCAGAGGTGGTGACAGAGGTAGTGGCAACAGCAGCAGCAGCAGCAGCAGTAATAGTAGTAGTAGTAGTAGTAGTAGTAGTAGTAGTAGTAGTAGTAGTAGTATGAGAAAGAAGAAATTAAAAAGAAAGTATAAAACATACCTGCATTTCCAAGATCATGAGATACAACTGTACCTCTTGCTCGGCTTCAATTTTGCCTTCATTCACAAACTTCTTGACCATCCTCTCTGCGAGAGGCAGCACCACAGTTTTGGCAAGTTTGTCGTCTGCTTTGTACGCCTGCATCACCACGCTCATCACTGCCCAGAAGTAGTATGGATTCTTTGGTTTCAACTTGTACAGTGCCATCGCAGTCTGCTGCTGCTTCTTGTAGTCGGCTACACGAACGTAAGACATGAATAAGTGTGTCAGCAGCTCCTCGTTGTTTGGTTCTTTCTTCGTAGCAGCTTCATAAATTTCACAAATTCGTTCCGCTGTAAAATTAAATAACTGATTAATATATTCTTTAATCCAGTGACTTTGATAAGAATCATTAGCCATAATTACAACATCTAAGAAAAGATTTTTTTTTAATATAATAGGAAGTAACATGTTATCAAATGCTGGACCTTGGCAATGAAACCATTAGCGTTCTTGCTCTCCAATATTTCTCTATGGTGGATCCAACAGGTAATACTTCACAGGTTTGTAGATGTTCATTTATTTCTTCATCTTTGTTGCATAGAGGACAATTTAGATTTGCGTAAATTCCTATTTTATTTTATAAACTTCTTAATGTTACTTCCTATTGCATTTTAAAATAAATTCAGGCAATCAAGTCTCAGGAAATTAAACACGGAATTTGGTTTTACGTATATCAACGGATTCAAGATGGCCTCCACCTTCCAGCAATTCAATCAAAATTTTTCAAATTTAAAAGAAGAAATAAAAAAGTTTTTAAAAATTAAAAGAAAATAAAAGTAGAAGAATGGCCGATATAAATTTCATAAACCAATGTTTGAAATTAGAATTAACACCCAATTTCGTAAGGAAAACTATTAAAGAAAGAAAGAAAGAAAGAAAGAAAGAAAGAAAGAAAAAAAAGATAAATTACTAAAATGAGGAGAAACAAATATTAAGTCACAATAAACAATTTGGACATTGAAATTTACCTATTACACACAAAACTTTTGAAACAATTAGGGAATATCATGTGAAAAACTTAGAAAAAATCTGTAATCAATGAAGATGGGGCTCAGAAGCCTTGAAACACATGTTCAACAAAAACAACCATAAGAGGTAAGAATAAACAGACCAAATATCTTAATTTAAAAGGATGTTATACAAAACCTCAAACAGCGGTATTTCTAACAAAAGTAGTTTTAAAAAAAAAGTTAATAAATAAAGGAATTACAACTGTTTAAAAACTTATCAAACACTCTGTACATGTAACTTCTTAAAATTATATGAGTGATAAAAGCATTTTGTCTTTAAGTCACAATTAAACAAGGATTAATCAAATATAGTACTTTGGATACTGAATAAAGTAAATTATCCTCCAATCTAGCACAGGTTAGATGTGAAAGGTCTCATAATAAAATCCAACCTGTTTCTTGGTTGTGTCTGTATTTCCTACTTCTTTTGCCTCTAAGGTCCTCTGAGAACATTGGTCTGCTTTATAACAACTGACCATTCTTCTCTATTCACATACTTTTGTCGCCACCTATTAATATTCAGTTGTCTTAAGTACGTGACTGGACACCTCAGCAGAAAAGGCCTTTAGGAAGACTACGACGACGATGGAAGGACATCACCATTACCCGGACCTGTAGTGAATGAACACGCAACACGCTGCCAGCTTTCATGCATAGAGGAAGAAGAAGAAGAAGAAAAGTCTTAAATCTTCCTCAACCCTATCCAATTATTTTATTTTTCAGTCTTCCAACCTTCCGACTTCCTTACAAAATTGGAATAGTTTTGTTTCAATGTCCCCCATAAATAAAAAGTTACACTCAATCCAGGGAATGTGACGGCCATAATCTGAGACTAACTATTCTCTCATCATCAAACTTTTAAGTTCCTTATTTTAAAGAGCAAAATATTTTGTTTCTATTTCAGTTTATTCCATTACTTATTTCAGTGAAATACTGTGTCCCTGGGGCCGACTCAGCCTCTAACGAAAATGAGTACCACACACTTGTTCTGGGGGTAAAGGCGGCCGTCACGCAGGGCTGACAACCCGGCTGACATAAAGTGCCGATTGTCTAGAAAAAGTGGGAGCCTTAACCTCCTACTACCCCAATGGCCTCTGGGCCTGTTGTGGGATCACTTTACTGCCCTCCATGGTATCTTTACCTTGTCGTGGTGGAGTGGCTTGCGCGCTTAAATGATCCTGAGAGATATGCCGGCGGTAACATTGCTACCGATAGGGTTACCCATGCCGGACTGGTCGAAGGTGATAAGCCAGACGAAAAAAGTATCTTGGTCGAAAGAATGACCATCTTTCACCGTAAAAATATAACCATCAAGAAATGCGGACATGGGTTTAACCAGGGTAAAATTTTCCGGAGGTCAAATAGTCCCCCATTCGGTTCTCTGGGCGGGGACTACTTCAGGGAACCCATTCCAAAGGCTCAAACACAGGGACATGTTCCTAGGAACATGGAATGTTAGGACTTTTGTTGCAATTTTGATGTACTCCCTTATGAAAAATTCTTCAACGAGTCTTGGGGAACGGCCACTTCCTGGCCAATGACAGACACATGGCAAATATGTTGAATGTTTGGTAGCTCCACCTTTGCAGCTCTCTGTATAGATGTTTGTAATTCTCAGGATTCGGCAATACAGCCATTTTCCTTACAGCCTCCCAATATTTGGTGACAATATCTAATGCATGTTCAAAACTTGGCATGATTTTAAGTTTGATGTTTATTTTCTTTTTTAACACTACTTTTTTTTAACTTGTACAGCTTATTTTTTCAATGTTTTTATTTTAAATTTGTCATTTACATTTAATCCATTGAGCCTGGATTTTTTTTTTCAATTTTATGTCACTTGGAACTGGGTTTTTTTAGGAAAAATGAACAGTCGGACGACGACGTGTTTTGGTATGATATATATTTAAGATTTTTCCCCATTTATCGATAGTTTTGATTCCAATGCTGCCAAATGCATGAAGAGAAATGGGCCCAACAGTAACGTAAAAGTGAATGTTAGTGCCATCTTTAAATGAAAAGATGAACATAACCACGGAAGTTATGTAGGTAGGAAATAACACTATACGGTTTATTTTAATTTATGTTGAGTTGTTTTTGACTCACCTCATATTTCTTAACTCCCTTGGAGACGAGTTTCTTCACTGCATTTGTGACATTCTCAATGCTGTATCATGTTCACAAAAGTGATACAGCATTGAGAATGTCACAAATGCAGTGAAGAAACTTGAGTTTGTGAGGGAGTTAAGAAGTATGAGGTGAGTCAAAAACAACTCAATATAAATTAAAAGAAAAATATACGCTCGGACTGGGATTTGAACTCAGGATCTTTGGCTTTCTATGCCAATGCTCTAACTGAGTTATCTCTGCACTACAATCTAACTCAATCCTTTGACACTCTATGCCAATGCTCTACTAACTGAGTTATCTCTGCACTACAATCTAACTCAATCCTTTGACACTCTATGCCAATGCTCTACTAACTGAGTTATCTCTGCACTACAATCTAACCCAATCCTTTGACACTCTATGCCAATGCTCTACTAACTGAGTTATCTCTGCACTACAATCTAACTCAATCCTTTGACACTCTATGCCAATGCTCTACTAACTGAGTTATCTCTGCACTACAATCTAACCCAATCCTTTGACACTCTATGCCAATGCTCTACTAACTGAGTTATCTCTGCACTACAATCTAACTCAATCCTTTGACACTCTATGCCAATGCTCTACTAACTGAGCTAGCTGAGCACACTAATCTAAATGCATTGTTGGTAGAGTGTTGGCATAGAAAGCCTAAGATCCTGGGTTCAAACCCCAGTCTGAACATATATTTTTCTCTTCAAATATAATTTGTCCTTCAGTGAGAAGTATTAAATTAATAATAGAACATCAGAAAAATGTTTGCCCAAACTGGGATTTGAATTCAAGATTTCTGGTTTTCTGTACCAGCGCTTTGACCATTAAGCTACCTGGCCTCCTGATTTAGACGGAAATTTTTCTCTTACTATTAATTTGTCGTTCAATGTAAGTGACAAATTTAAAATAAAAATATTGATAAAATGATTTCAAGTGTTGCATACTCTTAATCACTTCTACAAAGCAGACAGATTGCAAACAGTGATAAGAGGTATTGTGCAATACGTATACAATTAGTCATTATTTTCTGGTACTATATTATTCCTTTAGTGTTTATGGTACATCTGAATGATTCATATGGGAATTATGTAATTTCTTTCTTTGCCAACATATCAGACTTCTGTGAAGATTATTATCTAATGATAAGCCACTATTGGCAACTCTGCTTTTTGCAGATGATCAAGTAATAATGACAGCATCAGAAAATGCTTTACAACAATTCCTTTATACTTTAAATAATATCTCTCTAAAATACAATTTAAGAATATCTACATCTAAAACAAAAATATTAGCTCTGAAAGGAAAGTGTACAATAAGAACAAAAATAGTGATAAACAATGTAATTATGGATCAAGTTCAGAATTTTAATTATTTGGGATGTCATTTAGGTAATAACAGAAATTTAGATAAACACACTAAAATACAATGATTCAATTATCTATGTGGCACAATTAAATGTACTTTATTGAATAAAACTAGAAAAGAAACTATTTTAAAATTTTACAAAGTATTGGCAGTTCCATCTCTTATCTATGGATGTGAAACCTGGACATTGACAAAGGCAAATAGTAAACAAATAGAGGCTGCAGAAATGAAGATGTTGAGAGCAATACCAGGATACCAAAGGACCAATAAAAAGAAAAACGAAGATATAAGAACAGAACTTAATATATTTAATCTCTGTGAAAGAAATAAAATACTATCAAAATGCTTACCTTCAGCACATATTACGAATGAATGAACAGTGCATACCAAGAAGAATGTATAATTATAAATCAAAAGGGAGAAGAATGTTGGGAAAACCATTGAAGAGATGGAAGGACCAATTTGACCTATAATGAGATCAGAACAGGCCATTGGGCTTAATCCTTGTTGTTGATGATAAGCCACTACTGTTTGCATGCTTTCAGTTCTGAAATCTTCCTGAACAGCTCACTTTTATTAAACTTTTAGTAAAAAATAAAAAGCAGAATGTGTCACATTCAGTACCAGGCACTGAGCAGGGCATTTAATCCCACAGGCCAGCCATTTAAATATCCCAGCTAACCTTTTTGTGGCACTTCAGAAAATGGACCTTATTCACAAACTATTAGTCCTAGAAAATTCAAATTTTGTACATACCTAAAGGAGATATCCTAGTAGTATTTGATGGTGAAATAACTAGGGTGATTGACATCACATGGTATCGGTGTATCAATTTCAGGAAGTGGAAGTTCATCTTCACTTTCACTTTGTGAATCTTCTAATTCAGGAATCAGTTTATCACCTGAATCATCATTATACAAAATATTCACCAATTCTTCTTCAGTGAGATATTTTTCTTTCGCCATGGTTTCACTCACGCACAAACAACAGCGCGATAACAAGAAACATATACGTCTGCACTGGAGCCTGGAGGCAAGTTTGAATGAACGAATTCCATGTGTTGTTTGTTTCAAAAATAAAAGGGGATTCACCAAGGTTAAACGGGAATAGAAAATGTACATTTACCCATGATCTCCAAGACATAATAAGCCAACACAATATTTAGGCACTGAATATAAATGCAGTTTGTTCGCACCCACTCTAAAACGAGTTAACTGACCGATGGCCGCATACACGATAGTCTTTTTAAATGCCTTAACTGGTTTACGGTACTGAATGTGTTAATGTACAGTATAAGCTCCTTATTCATGGGTTAAAAGATTGCGACACAGTTCCTGTATTCGCGGCTAAAAATTTCTTTATTCACTGATCCAGTCAGTATATTAGAAGGATTAGTATCCTGTATTAACGCATCAGCAACTTTCTGTACTGCAGGCACATGCCAAGGCAGGTTTTACAATGAGCGATTCAAACCAAATGAACAAATTAATATCAAAGTAAAACAAACCTTATTGTCACTAAGCCTAAAGTTCGTTGTTAAAAGCCACCACCGCCGTAATTCACGTGCTGCTATGTCCGTTGATAAATGCTGCCTTCGCCACTATCAGTGTTTTATTGTTTCAACTTGTCATGCATTGCAATAATTTTGATTGAATAACACGTGTCTCTTCTGCTTTGTTCCCAATTTATAATGTTGAAGAAAAGGAAAGAAAATTAGTTCCAAAACTGCGTAGTATTGTTTACCGCTTAAAGTAAAATATAAATGTTTGACCGTTTACGTGTTGGCGAGTCGTTTGCATCTATATCACACTGTTTCAGTGTTTATGAATCAACTGTATGATTCATCAAGAAATCCGAAGAAAAAATAAGGAACTCTATTGCTGAATTCACAGCTGAATATCAATCTGAATTGAAAGATCTTTCAAAAGTGGCAAAACAGGAAAAAAATTACTAAGTTCTTTAAGAACCTTACCTAAGTCTGACAGTAATAATTAATAGAAGTTGTTCAAAATCTCTCATTAATTAATTTTATTTTGATACTTTTTATTTTATTTCGGGACCTTGGAACGTATCTCCTATTTACCCATAAAAAGTACTATTCCATATTTGTAGTTTCTGTGTTCACAGCATATTTACGGAACATATCCCCCGCAAATAAGGAGCTTTTACTGTATTGTGTAAAATGAGCAGGAGTGAAATGCTAATACTGCAAACTCCCGATTATCCGTGTTAATTGGGACCGAGATATGCATGGAAAATCGAAAAACATGGATAATCCAATTAAGTTATTCGGCACCGTGGAAGTTGATTAGAAATGTATTTACCCACTTTAACACTACTTAAATGCAACAAATATTCATAAAATGTTATATTAAATTCTTGTATAAGACTTGAAAGCATAATAATAGTCCCTTCGATTGGTTGCTGGCCAAAGGAAGGCAAGACCAGTGATGGGGCTGCCATCTTATAGCCTCTGGTCAGGCTTTTCTGGAGAAGAAAAGAAAATAAAGGAAAGAAGAAATGGAAGAAAGGGACTCCCTAGCCCTCGGATGCCCTAATAGCGTCGGGGTAAAAAAAAACAAGAGTTAACCAAGAGAGGTTAGATAGTAAAATTAAAAGAGTACAAAACACAAGTAAGTGAAAGAAATGTTTTGCTCAGCTTGGGCACCTTGTGGTCGCCATCCACATATTCCCTAGATGAGGACCTCTGAGGGTTGACCTATGGTAGTGAAGCATGGACACTATAAAGATAACATGAAAGCAGAATAACGGCTTGTGAAATGAGATCCATGCGCAGAACAGCGGGTTACACCAGATGGGATTGGAAAAGGAACACCAATATCTTAAAAGAATTGAAGACTACGCCAATTTTGGAATATATTAAACAGTACCAACTAAATTGGAAACACCATCTTGAAAGAATCAGTTCAAATCGGATCCCCAAAGCTGTTTATAATTATATACCGAGAGGATGAAGATCACGGGCCGTCCTATGAAACGCTGGAAGAAAAATTTTCTATACGATCATAACAGGCCTTGGCCTAATACTTGGAAGGAAGGAAGAAGAAGAAGTTATATTAAATGTTTAAAGAGAAAAATTATACGCTCAGACCGGGACTTGAACCCGGGACCCTTGGTCCCGGTCTGAGCGTATAATTTTTCTCTTTAAATATGATTTATCCATCATTGAGATGTATGAAATTAATAATAAAAACATCGATATATTAAATGTATTTAGGTGCAAGACGTAATTATTTTATTTTACTCGCAAATGTGAAAAAAAAAAAAGTTGGACTATTTCCGAGTCGTGACCAAGAGAAAATGATTTTATTTCAAGGTTCTTCAGTCTACCAACAGAGGGAGCAGGAGGTGGCTCTTCAGGACGACAAAACAATGGTAGTGAAAATACTGAGGATGGAACTAAAGAATACAGTTCTAAAACCGGTCTAAGAAGAAGAAGAAGAATATGAGGTGAAGCAATAAAATTTTACTTAAATAAATAATACCTCGTAGTGTTAATTCCTAAAATAAAGTAATTCAAAAATAAATTTTAATAGTGAGTGGAGAACATATTTTTTAACAACTCAGCTCATATAATTTCAAATTTATTTGATACCGGCGGTTTCAGACAATATTTTGTCCCTCTTCAGTCATGGCTTCCACTGATGAAATTCTCTGGTTGTTCAAAGATCGTCATATAATTCTTCCCTAGTCATCAGTGGAAGCCATGACTGAAGAGGGACAAGATATTGTCTGAAACTGTCAGTATCGAAGAAATTTGAAATTATATGAGGTGAGTCGTTAAAAATATGTTCTCCACTCACTATTAATGATATAACCTCATAATGTTTACTTCCCAATATTAATTTAAATATCAAAAATATATTTTGAAATGAATGTTCCCGCTCTTAATTTTGTTAGGTTCCTATGGGACGAGTTAGTGTACATCATATTACTTTACACTTATGCATCAGAGTTTATAGAGTCACTGATAATCCACAATTGAACTACATATTGATTATCATCCTCGATTATGATCTGTCACTATGAATTTTAAATGGCTAATCTTTGCAATAAATCTCCAAATCTATGTTAAAAAAATATATTAATAACATTAAATTTACCAAACGTTTATTAAAAATGGGTGTACATTTACTTATCACTGCCTAATGCTGATCCAACCAGTGATAACCCAAAACAGTGATAGAAAAATCATGGACTAAGTAATATATTCTGTGGAGAAAATAGCAGTTAGCATCACAACATTGTCTAACAGTGTCATAATATTGTGATTTGCATATTTAAATATATACTTCAAAATTGTCTAATAATGTTATAAAAATTGTTTCAAAAAGTTTAAAATAATAATGTTAGTAAATACAGAAGAAGAGCTATAGTTTATAATAATAAACTGAAAAATCAAGCATAAGTAGAAGTACAGTTGAGCCAGCGCATGTACACTATGATTCGAGGTAATCTGAACTTGGCTCAACTATAGAAAAACTCTCACTATGCTACACCATGCAACATTCTTATGACACTGTTGCACTATTCACTTTTTCCATTTCTATTCATATTTCCTATTATTTTAACATTTTCTAACATTTTTTTTTCAATTGTTAAGTATGCAAAATTTCTCAATAATTTCTTCCAAGTTCTACATAACCGTAGTGTGCATCCTCATCAACAGATGGCAGTCCAGTATGGCCAACCTTCAAATAAGAAATTGCACTAGTACTTTTTTATGGGTAAAGTTTCCATTAAATGCAACGAGAAATTTTTCTAAGTCCCAGGCAGACACCATGCGCATGTGCCAACAAACGCAAAGGGGTTTACACTATGGAATCACGCGATGTAGCCAACGAATATATGATACTTAATGAACCTAAAAGCTAACCTAACATAATTTAAGTACTCTACCCTGTGAAACACCAACCTAAAAGCTAACCTAACGCAATTTAAGTACTCTTACCTGTGAAAGAATGCAACACCCAAAAATAAATAGTAAGTTCTGAAATTTGAAGTACATACTTTATGTTGGCTGCATTGGAACATGTGTTGTTGTTGTATGGAACATTTGTTAAAATCATTATGGCTGCCATGTCTTCATGTTATGTATGTAGTTAAATATCATAGAAAAATGTATTGAAATAATCATTAGGTAAAATGTAAAATTTATTGTAAATGATGAGAAATAATTTGAAAATGACACCCTGTTGGCACATGTGGGTGGTGTCTGCCTGGGACAAAAATTTCTCACTGTGCTTAATGGAAACTTTGCTAGAAGGCATAAGTTAATGTAGACCAAACTAGGGCTCAACTGCACTTCTATTAGTGCTTGATTTTTCAGTTATATTGTTGTAAACTATAGCTCTTCTTCTGTATTTACTAACATTATTTCATATTTAAAACTTTTTCAAACAATTTTTATAACATTATTAGACAATTTTGAAGTATTTATTTAAATATGCAAATCACAATATTATGACACTGTTAGACAATATTGTGATGCTAACTGCTATTTTCTCCACAGAGTATATTACTTAGTCTATGATTTTTCTATCGCTGTTTTGGGTTTTCGCTGGTTGGATCAGTGTTAGGGAGTGATAAGTAAGTGTATACCCATTTTTAATAAACGTTTGGTAATTTTAATATTATTAATACATTTTTTAACATAGAGTTGGCAATTTATTGCAAATATTGGTCATTTAAATTTCATAGTGGCGGATAGTAATTGAAGATGATAATCGATATGTGGTTCGATTGTGGGTTATCGCTAGCTGTATAAACTCTGGCGCATGCGCAGTGTTGTTCTATAGGGCTTTGAAAATATTTCACACTAGTTTAAGTGCAGTTTTTTCCAAACTAGTTTACACTTTATTGAAATAGTATGTAAATGATTTACTTTGAGGTTACAAATTATGTGTTAGTGTACATCCATGTTTAAAACCACATTTGAAAATTGATTGCAAAGGTTGGCAATACCAACTGCATTGATCATTCTGCCATCTATGGAGCAAGTTAATAACCCTTGCACATTTGCAGTACTATTCTGCAGGACTTTAGGAAAATTATGGTTAAACTGCGATTTTTCCTTAAACTTTTTCCGGTTGGCAGTATGAGATGTATAAAAAATAAATTGCTAAATAACCACGTGTAGTTTATAAATAATTATCTAACATAACATATCTTAAATACATTGCAAAATGAGAAAAACCTGCAAGCATACGATTGTGAATCTCTCGATAGCAGATAGTCATTGCCTGCAAAGTAGAATCATCACATGGAACTTCTGCTCTCACTACGTCCAATAGTTGGATGCATTCGTCTTCTTTTCCAAGGCGCAATAGGGCAAGTGCCTTAAGAACCTGGCAAAAACAGAAATATAATAGTCAGAACAGTACATAATCTTATTTATATTACTCATGCCAACACAACAACGATAGTACCTTTGCACATTGGAAATTTGGCTGCTTCTTAAGGACTTTATCTGCTTCCTGCAATGCTTTCTTTGTTGTTTCCATTGTCAAGCCAATCTAAAATAACAAAAATACAATTATCGAGTGTTACAAGTGTTTACACTGAATGGAAGATGTGCTTCATGCTTCCACATAATGGAAAGTACGTCACATTAAAAGGTAAATAGTTTTTTAAAACAAAACTTGATTTTTAATAAATCCCTGTAAAACTATGTCTGCCACATCTAACGCTTAATTACCATAAATTGGTCGAAGTCTTCGTTCTCCAACACTACTGTCCACATGGGTTTTGGCAGCCATATTTGACAACAAATGCAGATTTCGAACGCAAGACGGGGGAAGAATCGCAGGATCGTCTGCTATATTAACCGGGATATTTGAATAGTTATTTGATAATTTCTCTCTAGAATATGAAATCGCTTGTTTTAGTTTCAAAAATACGTATTATCTCAATCTCAATGCATGACATTTTGAGATATATCTATGACCCATCATTATATAAAGAGAAAAATGAAACTTTACAGGGTCATATGTGATGTAATGTGGTGCCATCTCGTATTGAAGCTTATGTAAATAAATTGGAATAAATGCTATCCACAAATATTCCACTCTCATAATCCAATCGCCTTTTGCCAGAATAGATAAAATTAATAACACAATCAATTATTTTAACTTTTTAGTAACTAAAAGATTGTTATATATCTCAGGAGATAATCGTGAAGGTTATCGTTTTAATAGAGTGACCAAAAATTACAATTCCAATAAGTTACAGTTGGTGAATATAGATGTCTCTTCAATACCAATACTGTCTTTGGAATTTCCCACAAGTTAAATGAGTTGTCTATATGCAAGGAGTATCAAGGATAAAGAAACGTCATAACTATCTTACTGTATCGAACCCGTAAGCTCTCCATAAATCCCTATCCTGAGCTTATGTTTTCCAATCATTCCCTGTATAATCTAACTCACTGGCACTATCAAACCCATAGGTTCATGGCCGCACGGACATAAGCTCTCCATACATCCCTATCTTGAGATAATGTTTTCCAATCATTTCCTGTATAATTTAATTCCCTTAAATCATGGTTAATGTTATTCTCCCACCTCATTCTTGGTCTACCAACTGGTAGACCTCTATAATCTACTTCCCTCAAATCATAGTTAATGTTAATGTTTTGAATCCTGCTGATGATGGAACAAGTCCCGAAAGCGCTACAGTTAAATGATTAATTAAGTTGAGGAGACGGACCTTTCAGGTGAATATTCCATATTTTATATTAATGTTATTCTCTCACCTCATTCTTGGTCTACCAACTGGGCGTTTTTTCCTCTGGTTTTCCTACAAGAAGCTTCCATACATGTCTTTCATTCCCCATCCGTGCCACATGCCTTGTCCATCGCAGTCTACGAGACTTAACTGTTCTCGTTATATCTGGCTTACTGTAAAGACCATGTAATTCACTGTTATGTAGTCTTCTCCATTCACCTGTCTGTTCATCTCTCTTTAGTCCAAAAATGTTTCTAAGAACTTTATTCTCAAATACTCGTAATCCTCTTTCCTCCCTTAAAGTAGAGTCCATGTTTCACATCCATATAACTGGTAGAATAACAGTTTATTTATTTTCAGTTTAATATGTTATGAAAGGAGTCGGGACGTCAATAGTCCCTGTAATGCGTAATAGCACGCAATTCCAGAATTGATATTCATGACAATTGCGCTAAATTAGAAGTAAAATTACTGTTTTATAAGTAAATAAAATAAAATAAAATAAAATTGAAAATAACATAAAGCTTGGACCGAATCTGTAATGTAAAGATTAACGTGTGTACGTCATATGGGTGCTGGATCTAATTCCCGCCTATACTATGTACGTATATACATATTATACTGACATGTTGATAACAATCATCTGCCAAAAATCCTCTAACACAACAAGAAATATACAAATTAAGTAATGAAATAAGAAGACCCGTGTTGGTATCCCATTTTACAACTTTCTACCCAGTTTCGATGGCATTCATTGGTGGCATTCAAATTAGGGGATTGTCTTCTTGTATATGGCATGAGGTATAACACTGAGTTTGTGCTCTTCCAAACGTGTGGAGATGTTTTGACAGTCAGTCAGATGTGTGCTGTGTGCAGTGTTACACAATTACTTCTGGACAAATCAGATAGGTCTTGAGGTCATATGGCCTTAGCGCCAGTTAGTGTAGTGGAATTTAGAGGCTGCTCCCGGATTGAAATAGGGGTTCAGGTTGTTATCTTAAAAGTTTATTTATATTTTTAAATCTTTTGGCTGAATTTAAAAGTGGTAATGTTATTTTTGATTGCCATTTTTTTTCTTTCCAAATTTCACGCTGATATCGCTGAAGATAAAAAAAACCACGACAATGACCAACCGGCGGGTTGGGACACCCCTCCAATGTGCAAGATCAACGGAATAATACGGTTTATTTCTTGATACTTCAAATGTCCAGAAATAAACCGGGGGACTGGGCGCACTCTTATCTTCAGAAAAAAAATATGGATTCCAAAATCATCAAAAGTCCGTCACGCAGAAATTACGTAAACAAAGTGAATTTTTTGTAAGGAACAGAAATCGAAGACCGAATCCAGCGATGGTGACCCAATGTACAGGAAAAAACGTGCTCCCATTGAAGAAAGTTAAATAATGTTGAATAACAGGATAAATTGAGGTTAACTAGCTATAAATAGAGAGTGAAAGAGCTGAAAAATTAAAAATCTAATATATAAAAATCAATGTTTGTTTGTTTGTTCATATTATCTCTGCAGGCGGAAGAATTACGAAGCTCTGTTTGTTGCTACACGTGACGTCATTTAAGGAAGTGTACACTGTGTACACTGTCAGCGTCCCACGTTCCATTCCCCTCTGCACTCATAGATAGCAGTGTCACGTGTTCTATTCCTGCATAAACACGACTGCAGTGCCCTCCGTCAACAATTGCACTTACTCCTTAAACGGGTAATACTCTATGCGCGGCCATACCGTTGATCGGATTTTGATGGGCTTTTTTGTAAAATATTCAGAAGATTCCCGGGATGGCCATAAGCTATAAGGGAGTTGTAATACTCAACCGCTTCACCCCTAAAAATCACGCTTTCTAGCGAAACGTGAAATAAAGTCCCTATTTTGACGCTTAAATGGCTTACGCTGCCTAAACCATAACAAATACACCAAATTAATGTACACAGAATTTAATATCTAAAAAAACTCTACAAAAAAGTCCGCGACAGCATATGTTTATCTTTTACGGATAACTCACAATAACCATTTTTGTCTTTCATTGATGCCAAGAAGATCAGGATAAATTAATTCCCGGGCAAGCATAGCAGCTCAAGGCTGGTAGTAAAAACACATTAACATTTATTTAGGAGTAGCAGTGCACGCCGGGTATTAGCTAGTAAATTATAAAAATTGCATTAAAAAAAGTTCCATAAAATACCTTATTGCGTTATATAGTCCCAAAGAAGTTTTAAAAAATATAGTCCTGCAGTAAGATCACTAGGGCAAGGCATTTGATGACCTATAAATTGGTAAAAAATTCAAAATAAAAAATGCATTTATGACCTAAAAATACAAAAAAAGACCAATAAATAAAAAAAAATGACGAATAAGAAGTTAAGAATTACCAATAAAATACTATTTATTAGACTGAGTATTTACTTGATTACTGAATTACATAAAATTTAACTTAACATCAAAATATTAAAAGAAAAGTATTAAAAATACATATTACAGTACCTTTTATTGCAGAAAATCCATTTCAATTACACAATGCACTTTTACAACAATTTTGAATTCCAGTTAACAATGAAAATAGGGGTAGAAGCTAGCATAAGCTTTAAGAAATTGAATAAAATACCTAGAAATGGGCAAGTTCATTAAGCACATACCTCGAAAATAGGGGTAGTAGTTAGCAAAACATCTACTTAATTCCAAGAAATTGTATTGACAAGGAAAAATACTGAATTATAACAAATAAATTCACAGCCTTCCGGAGAAGTGTAAAAAATGCTCAAAATGACCTAAAAATTGCCAAAAAATGACCTATCCCTAGAAAAGTTAAGAAAATGCAAAAAAATGCCCTAACGAATTGCTTTAATTTAATCCGTTTTTTAATGTCATACATTTTCATATATGCAAGCTATGTTTCAGCCTTCATAAGAAGAAGATGCAAAATCATTAATTGCCTTGCCCTAAAGATCACTGTCTGAATATCATACAGTAGCAGCTATAGATGTGAGAATCTATAACTTGTAAGATGTATTCTCTTGAATTGTTCAACGTACGTATTTTTGGTACAATGTGTCTGTGCTAAGCTTATCTAGATGTTAAATGTTTCTTTTACATGAATATTGATGCATGTGTTATTTTCATCATCATCATCATCATCATCCGGGGATTAAGCCTGTTGGCTCCTTCCGGTTTCATAAAAGCTAGAATTGTTAAAATTGTTCAGACCATCTTCTGTGTGGGCGTCCAACATTTCTCATTCCGTGCGGTTTATAATTTAGCAATAATTTTGAAAATCTTTCTTCTGGCATTCTATCAATATGTTCTTTCCAGTCGTTCCTGTATTTAATTATTCGGTCTGTAAGTTTGAAAATATTTAGTCCCTTTCTTATATCTTCATTTATTTTCTTATCCAGCAGAGTATATCCTGCTATATTTCTTAAAAATCTCATCTCAGCTGCTTCCAATCTTTGTCCTTGTCTTTTAGTGATCGTCAAACATTCTGATCCATACATCAATACAGTCAGTACTTTATAAAATTTCATTTTTGTTTCTTTTATTGTGTTTTTAAGGGTTCTTTTAATGGTGCTACACATTAGATTAAATTTATTTATTTTGTCATTAATATCTTCAGTTTTAACATATGATAAATTGAAACCTAGATATTTAAAACTGTTCACTTGCTCTAAAATTTTATTATCAATTACTATTTTTGCTCTTAAGGTATCATGTCCTTTAAATGCTAAACTTTTTGTTTTATTCTTTGAAATTTTTAAATTGTAATTGTTATTTTCATTTCTCTAATAATATTATATGGTATAGTACACGGTGATTACAAATGATTGGAGCGATTTCATGATTTTATTGTAGCGATCTTATTTGACATATCTTCACAGAACTTTAAAGTTATGTATAAAAACTCATAAGGTTTTTTTTGTTTTCTCTCGCAGCCGTGTTTCAGCTTTAAACCGAGAGAGCGCAGCAGTTATCAAAGATGGCGACAGGCGAGGAGAAAGCATATGCTGTGCTTGAATTTCATTCAACTCAATCTGTGATAACTGTGCAACGACACTTCAGAACGAAGTTCGAGAAAGATGCACCGAGTGCCAACTCCATTCGGCGATGGTATGCGCAATTTAAAGCTACAGGATGCCTCTGTAAAAGGAAATCAACGGGTCGTCCTTCAGTGAGTGAAGAAAAGGTTGAGAGTGTGCGGATGAGTTTCACACGTAGCCCACAGAAATCAACACGAAAAGCGAGCAGAGAGCTGAACATTCCACAACCGACCGTTTGGAAGATCTTGCGGAAAAGATTGAAGCATAAACCTTACCACTTGCAATTTCTACAAGCCCTTACGCCCATTGACAAAGTGAGTCGGTTTGAATTTTGTACACAAATGCAGCAGTTTATGGATAGGATGGTTTTGTGAGAAACTTGTCTTCAGTGACGAAGCAACATTCTTTGTGAATGGCAAAGTGAACAAACACAATGTGCGAATCTGGGGCACAGAAAATCCCCGCGTTATTGTGCAGCACATTCGCGACTCCCCAAAAGTTAGTGTGTTCTGTGCGGTTTCTCAGTTCAAAGTTTATGGCCCTTTTTTCTTCTGCGAGCAGAACGTTACAGGACACGTGTACCTGGACATGCTGGAAAATTGGCTCATGCCGCAGCTGACGACCGACAGTGAGACCTTCATCTACCAGCAGGATGGTGCTCCACCACACTTCCATCACGATGTTCGTGAATTTTTAAACATGAGATTGCCAAACCGATGGATCGGTCGCAGTGGAGAGAATGATCAGAAATTGTTGTCATGGCCTCCACGCTCCCCCGATTTGACGCCGTGCGATTTTTTTGTTTGGGGGTATGTGAAAGATTCAGTGTTTGTGCCTCCTTTACCAGTAGACTTACCAGAACTGCGAGCTCGCATAATCAATGCCTTTGAACAAATTAATAGGGACATGTTACGTCGAGTATGGGACGAACTTGATTACAGACTTGATATCTGCAGAATTACCAAGGGGGAGCATATGGAGCACCTGTAACATCTCAAAAAAAACCTGGGAAGTTGCTCTATGTATCTGTAAAAGTTCGTGAAAATATGTCGAATACTACAGCTACCATAAAATCATGAAATCGCTCCAATCATTTGTAATCACCCTGTATTCTTTTTAAGCCTCTTAACTCCACATTTTGGAGATATTTACTTTTTTTTTCACAAGAAGAAGCAAAACAAAAAAAACCTAAAAATAAACTATAATAAAAGAAAAAAAGTAAGACTGAATGTGGTAAGGTACAACACAAGCTTAAGATGAGTGGAATGGAAATAGAGGGGGTTTAGTATTTTATATATTTGGGAAGCATGGGTACGAAATCAGATGTTGTGGAGGAGTCGTATACAGCAGGCAAATGGAGCTTTCGTACAACTGTACCCCATTTGGAAAAATGAAAATATATCAAGAAAAATATTAAATTTCACATCTTTAATACAAATTTTAAGTCCATCGCGCTCTATGGGTCCGAAACATGGAAGGTCACAGAAGTGATAACTAAGAAATTACAAACTTTTATAAATATATCTCCGAAAATAATTTTTAATATCAAATGGACAGAGGTAATAATAAATTAACAGTAATTCTGCCCGAGGACAGGTCTTTCACTGCAATCATAGCATTTTCACGCTGTGCTTTGCAGCTTTACTAGGGAATTAAAGGCGTAGCAGCTTCCCGTTGCTTTCCACACCGGTGAAGGATGATGGTGATAATGATAAGGATGATGACCGGATGATTTTCGGGGACCGTAGGGCCCTAAGCTTCCTGACATTTGTCTTACAGGTGAGAAAAAAAAACCGAGAAAAACCTCACCCAGGAGCCTGTCCCGACCGGGAATCGAACCCGGGCTCGCAGCGTGACAAGGCAGCACGCTACCTCCAGACCACAGCGGTGGACATTATATATATATATATATATATATATATATATGAAAAATAAAAATACAAATAAAAGAAAGAAAATGGAGATTAATTGGACATACAATGAGGAAATCGGTGGGTGCGATTGAGAGACAAGCCTTGGACTGGATTTCACAGAGTAAGAATTAAAGGTAGACTTAGGAGAACATGAAGGAAAATCCATAGAAGAGGCAGTGCAAAGGTATGGAAAAACATGGAGAGAAGAAAGAAGATTGACTGGCAATAGGAGGCAATCGAAGACCATTACTGATGTCCTATGCTCCACAAGAAGCAACGTGAATTAAGTATCAAGGAAATTATGGTTCATTTAAAATACAATATTCTAAAAACACACACACATACACACACACATATATATATCTTCTTCTTCTTCTTCCTCTACGCATGAAAGCAGGTCCGGGGTATGGTGACATCCTTCCATCGTAGTTGTGGTCTTCCTAACGGCCTTTTCTGCTGAGGTGTCCAGTCACGTACTTTCTTCACTAATTAACTAATTAACTGTTCTCCATTCTATCTATGTGATCGTTCCAATTTAGTCTTCTATCATTTATCCAAAGGTTTATAGGTTCAATTTCACATTCTTCTCTAATAACAGAGCTGCGAATTTTCTCTCTCAGCGGTTTTCCTACGATTTTCCTTAAATCTTTCATTTCAGTTGTTTCATTGATTTGTTTTGTTTTCTGAGTTTCTGTTCGGCATTCACAACCATATGTTAGAACTGGTCTTATAACAGATTTGTATATTCTTACTTTTGTACCTATTCTTAAATTTTATTTTTTCCAAACAGTATTGTTCAAACATCCCGATATTTTGTTTGCATTATTTGCTTGATGGAGGATTTCATCTGTTATTCTGTTGCTGCTATTGATTTCTAGTCCTAAACATTTGAATTTCATGACTTGTTCTATACTTTTCCCTTCTATTTCTAATTTAACACGTTATATATATATATATATATATATATATATATATAATATATATATATATATATAAAGCAACGGGAACCTACCACACCTACAATTCCCTAGTAAAGCTGCAAGCATAGCGTGAAGGACCTGCCTTCGGGCAGAATATATATATATATATATATAGCCACATCTACTATGTTCGGTCGAGAATAGTTTTGAACGATAAAATTATCGAACAAGTACAGAGTTTTAAATATTTAGGATGTCACATATCTTACAATTGGGAAAATTATACATGAAAAAAATTATAAATTTCAAAGTATGTGTGGGACTATTAAAAGAACACTACAAACAAAAACAACCAAAGAAACAATGCTAAAGTTTTATAAAGTAATGGCAGTTTCCATTGTGACATATGGATCAGAGAATTGGGCCATGAATAGATCATGAATAGATTACTAGAAACATCAGAGATGAAGTTCCTCATACGTTGCAGGATATACTCAAAGAGACCACATTCCTAGTGAAACAATTAGGCAAGAACTAAAAAAAAAATAATCTAAATGAAAAAATACAAAACTATAAACAAAAATGGTATGAACATATTTTAAGAATGGACTCTTCTAGGCTAACAAAACAAGCACTGTTGTACCAACCTCAAGGCTATAGAGATGTGGGACGTCCTAGAAGACAATGGGAAGATGAGTTCTGAGAGCGGAACAGGCCGACGGCCTACCATGAAGAAGATATATATATATATATATATATTGCCTTTATTGCCAAATATCAAAAATATAGTTATAACATCTAAATATACAAGCGTTACTGCTATAAAGTAAATATATTGTCTTTAAAAATTTGCTTATCTCTTATGGTGGCCACTAGATGTCAGTTGGAACTATTTCCCGCTACCTCGTGTGTGAATTGAGAATACTACACATATAAGAAAAATGTAATGCTTGTGTTGGAATACTGAGTAGCTCAGTTGGTTAGAGGGCTAAACGTACAGCGTTTAGAGACTCGGGTTCAAATCCCGACTCAAGCATTCATTTTCCTTTCATATCAAATATATCCTATAGATTGTGATAATACAACTTTTTTTCTCTTGCTTTGGAATTATGAAAATGGAGCCACAAAGTTTACAAATTATGAATGATGATAAATTGTGCTGAAAATCTAGAAAGTATCCTTCGCTTACACATGTTGTGCACGGCACTACAAAAGCACGAATTAAATATTATATTGAAGGCCAGACACATGGGAACCACCTTATGTAACAATAATTCGCACACATTATGTCTTTATGAGAAAACAACAATGAGGTCACGATAAAATTGTATTTCATAACTTACTAAAATCGTGGATGAACATTACAAATTGATTTTTAAACTTATTTATATTTATATGCTTAACCCTGTATATCGGTATGATTATCTAATATTATTTATACATAAGACAGAAGCATATAAGAGATCCTGGTTGATTTACCTCTGCTCGGATTAATATTCTTAAAGATGTACCTATTATTCCTGATCAGGCCCCAAAAATAAAATATCCAAATATATTTATGATTAGTTGAAAATAATCACCGTTTCAAATAGTAGAATGATCAAGAAGACTTTTTTTTTACTGTAAATAAATTCTTGTAGCCGAGAGTTTTGACTTACAAGATAAATTATTATTATTATTATTATTATTATTATTATTATTATTATAAGCAACTAAAATGGTATGGACATATTAGGCGAATGGAGGATGAAAGATTACCGAAGAAAATAATGGAATGGACACCATCAGGAACGAGAAGGAAAGGACGACCAAATCTCACGTGGATCCAGTGATTAGAAAAACTTTGAAGGACTGGGAAATGGAGGAAGAAATGTGTTATTATACAGACGAATGGAGGAAAATTATAAAGCGAAATTGAAGACAAATCATTGGTGCCGGTAAAATGTATAACGTTGTTAAAACCGGAAATATAGGCCCCATTATTATTATTATTATTATTGTTATTATTATTATTGTTATTATTATTATTATTATTATTATTATTATTATTATTATTATATCTTTTAATTTCCTGCACTTAATGAAGTGACAAATGAGGGAAATTTTGAAGAAGTGACTCAATTAAAATATCTAGGTATAATAATTACAAATAGGAATGAGATGCACAAAGAAATTAAACACATACTCAATTCTGCATGCAATTATGCATTACAGGGACTCTTGTCCCAACTCCTAAAAAAAGTCAAACCGAAAATATATAAAACTGTTAATATCCAGTTATATTATATGGATGCAAAACATGGACTGTTACTTTAAGGGAGGGAGGAAAGGAGATTACGAGTATTTGAGAATAAAGTTCTTAGGACAATGTTTGGACCAAAGAGAGATAAACAGACAGTTGAATGGAGAACACTACATAACAGTGAACTACATGGTTTTTATAGGAAGCCAGATATAATAAGAAAAGTTAAGTATCGTATATTGCGATGGGCAGGACATGTGGCACGAATGGGGAATGAAAGAGGTGCATGGAAACTTCTTACAGGAAAACCAGAGGGAAAACGCCCAGTTGGTAGACCAAGAATTAAGTGGGAGAATAACATTAACCATGTTTTAAAGGAAGTAGATTATACAGGGGATGATTGGAAAATATTAGCTGAAGATGGAGCTATATGGAGAGCTTATGTCCGCGCGCTCATTAACATATGGGTTCGATAGTCCAGCGAGTTGGTTATATTCAACGAAGTTACAGTTTTTTTTATATAACACGTTTATGAAACATTTAGGTCTTAAGTTCATATTTTAGTGCATTTTGGGAATTTTTAGGGCATAAAACTGGTGGCCCTAGTGTAGTGTTGGGAAAGTAGACTAGCGCGTGATGGAGGGGGGACTGGGCCAGTCAGTGCTCTGGTGGCCGCGCCGTTAACAGTCGTGTGTCAATGTTCTCGTGTTCAGCATCCACATCTTATGGGAACAACAATATTCACCTCACAACTAAGGTAAGTTCTCAAACGTACACTTTTTAAATATCTCATCTACTCTCGATATTACATCAGGACCACAACTTAACGCCATAAATATTCCCAAAATACGAAGAATAAAATATGATCGTAAGATTTAAAAAAAATCACAAAAATGTTATACAATAAAAAAAATGTGATAACAAAATATTTAACTGTTTATAGTTACAGTCACTCGAAAAAGCGTGTACGCCCACTAAAAGTTTTGAGACTTTGAGACCTAATATTATCCCTTAAATTGGCAATTCAATGAGGAAATTTGGTCTAACAGATGAAGATACAGAGGACGGAGAACTTTAATTAAGGGAAATTTGTGAATGTTTGTTACAAACTGAGAGTCTATAGGTCCGTAGTCATTTTTATATACATTTTTTTTTTTAAATTCATATTAATTATCAAGATTGGTTGGAGAAAATCCTCAATGATGAGGAATATTCTCAAAATGAATGAAACATTGGTCACGTATCCTATAGGATAGGATACATTGATTCGTTTAATTCATGTAATATTTTTAATAAAAAAGAAGAAAATAAATAATAAAAATTACTAAATCTTGTATCGAATTAATAATAATACAAAGAATAAAAATGATCCTAAGATATAAAAAATCATAAAAATGCTATACAATAAAAAATGTGATACAATTTTTAATTGTTTATAGTTACATTCACTCGAAAAAGTGTAAGCCCACTAAAAGTTTGAGACTTTGAGACCTGATTTTAACTAGTTTTATAATTAGGCAGATTGCAGTTTGGTTCAGCACTTTATTATCCCTTAAATTAGCAAATTCAATGAGGAAATTTGGTGTAACAAATGAAGACACAGAGGACAGAGAACGATGGACAACTTTGATTAAGGGAAATTTGGGAATGTTTGTTACAAACTGATAGTCTGTAAGTCCGTAGTCATTATTATATATAATTATATATATTATATATTATATATATATATATATATATTAATTAATGTTAATTACTAAGATTGGTTGGAGAAAACCCTCAATCATGAGGAAAATTCTCAAAATAATGAAAAATTGGCCATGTATCCTATAGGATAGGCTACATTGATTCGTTTAATTTATGTAATATTTTTAATAAAATAAGATACAAATGAAATAATAAAAATTACTAAATCTTGTATCGAATTACATAATATACCTAATAATTTAGAGTTAGGCGTGATTTCGTTTACACTGCGGTCCGACACTAATACAAGAAATTATTATTTTTTGCCAATTTAAGGGTTAAAATTATTATTTTATTATTTCGTATAAAGCTGTTCCTTAAACATTATTTGTAAATAATTGTCCAAATATTAAATATAATATTGTAGTAATGTAAAAAGTAAATACTATTCTTATACCTTCGTTTCTTTCTTATTACTAACACTAAATTGTGTTCTATTCCACTATTTTTCTGTCCTTTTAGAGATGTAATTAAGTTATTCAGAAAGGAGAAAAGCATTTTCTTTAACTTCTAATTATATTCCTTATTATTTTGAGCCTATTTTATTTTATTGTGAGATACGAGTTTTACACTATTCGTAGAAAATGTGTAATCCTTTACCCCAATTTTGGTTATTACATTTTATAAAACTTCATAAATAATATAATGTCCAAGTACTGTGTATGCTTTATTCCACATAATAACATCAACAATATATAAAAGTTTATAAAGTAGTTACATAATTCCAGAAAGTTAAAAATTTATATAACATACATGTTTTTGTTAAATTATCCAATTATGTGGATATAAGAATACAATATTAAACAAAATAATTAAATAGGTTACGATCTCACCCGAGTCTTGAAAGTTTAGGTAAATAATCTGTAAATCTTAGTCATGTCAAGGGACAAAACACATCCATTTCCTAAAAAAAAAAATAGCTGTAATTACCATATTTAACAAAAGTAGGAATGTTTTCCGTCAGTAATGAATACAAGCAATAAACTAAAAAATCAATCAACTTAACTAGGACATCAAGAAATAGTGTAAAAAAGTGAATGCTGCTTTTAGAGATCGAAGCTACTGTGGACAAACTGGACTGTACAAAATATAAGTTTTTTTTATTTTGAAAATAAATGAATATGTAAAAGAGTTCCCAGTATCGGACCGAGAAGGTTCTTCGGTGGTCATCTGGGTTTTCAGCCCTGCGTTACGACCGCCTTTACCCCCGGAACAAATGTTTTGTCATCGTTTTCGTTAGAGACCCATGGTACCGCCAGAAGGTTTGGGTTAGTTTAAGGTTAGTTAAAAATCCTGACCCTATCGAGATTCGAACATCCGACATTCCGGCTTAAGCTTATTGCCTTAACTAACTACGCTACGATGTGCCCCATATGAATATGTATAACATATAATGTTAGGACAAATGACATAATGTTGTTATATAGGCCTATAATGTATATAACATTGTTAAAACTCAATTAAATTAATTAAGTTCGTGATTCTGTTATTCAAATTCGAACTGTACAGTAAACGAACTGTACAGTAAAAAAAATCCATACATCATCATCCGTCACGAATTAGGCCTTTGTAGACCTATTTCGTTCCCATCTAGCAGTCTTTTAAGAGTCTTCCTGGTCGGCGATATCCTTTGGGTTTATATTGCATCATCATTTTTGGAATTCTTGAATTATCCAGTCTTTTTACACGGTGTAGCCAGTTTAATTTATAGCTGTTCAGTTTTTCTTCTACTGATTCACTTCTAATTGTTTTCAAATTTCTTAATTATTTTTTTGATCTAAGAAAGTGTATCCGCTGTCTTTCTGAGAAATTTCATTTCCGTTGCTTTGATTCTGCTCCTGTCTCTTTTTCTTGATGTGAAAATCTCACTTCCGTGTAAAAAGGGAGCGTAACATAAAGTATTATATATTTTTATTCTTGATTTTAGGGAACACTACATTACTTTCAAGCTTCAGGAAAGCTGTATAAGGTCCATACATAATTTCAATAAAACAGATTGAAGACTAAAAATAATCATAAGTAATGCCACGAGTGATTTCCAAATTATCGATAAATTCACGACTCACGAAGTGAATTTATCTAGAGAATTTGGAGATCAAGAGTGGTATTTGTTAGGACTATTTAACGAATAAAAAATTAAGCTGTTTACTCACAAATCATTATTTAATAAAGTTATTTTAAAATATTTATATATTTAATGTAAACGGCGATGTTTGAAAACAAATGAGAAACGATAGGTACGCTTCATCTGCTTCTTTTGTTTATCACTGCAACCAGATCATACTATTTATTGCCAAAGGAACGCAATATTGTAAGAATGCTCTCTAGTGGAGAAAAAATGAAACACATCAAACTGTATATTAACTCATTTCTGATGTCGTATGATGTAAATATGACAATTATATTTTTCTGGATTACTACCTGGGAAAAAATACATTTAAGAAAGTTTTCTTTTTTTTTTTTTTTTTGGTGATATAATAATTGCTACAAATGTTTTTATATTGACTCCTGCAATCGCTATGTGTTGACATCTATGCACTATATATACAATCTGGTAGTCGTGTTTCTTACAGGCTCAGTCACTGCAAAATAATGGTCAGACCTGACCAGAATATTAAAAAGGAGGAGCTTTCTTTAATACGGTAAATTTAACACTGATAAATATTTCGTGAAACAAGACTCTGATTGGTTGTAAAACAGAAATAATTGAAACGTGATTGGTCATTGTCTCCCATTTGGGGCATGAGTTAAATAGTCAATTATAAATTAACATTTAATATTTAAAACGAAAACAAATACATCATCATCATCATCATCATGAACAAATTCGTTTTAGGCCATGTGGCCTGTACGATAAAAAAAAAATTAATATCATGAAAACACTAGAATTTTGAGGTTAAATTCTATTAACCTGATTAACCTTCTTTTTATTGAACTACAGTTAAGATCATCATCATCATCCAGGGATTCAGCCTGTTGGCTCGTTCCGGTTTCACGAAAGCCAGACTTGTTAAAATTGTTCAGACCATCTTCTGTGTGGGCGTCCAACATTTATCCTTCCGTGCGGTTTATAATTTAGCAATAATTTTGAAAATGTAAAATTGTAGACTTTCACGGCAGGTATTTTGATTTATGTATTTTATATTTTTTCGGGCTAAATGGTCGTGGTCTGGTTTTATTAAAACTCGACGTTTCGTCTACTACTGCGGTAAACATCCTCAGGAGATTCTGCGTGTTCTTTGACTTCTTAACTCTTCAAATGTCGGCTGCAGTCAAAGAACACGCAGAATCTCCTGAGGATTTCTACCGCAGTAGTAGACGAAACGTCGAGTTTTAATAAAACCAGACCACGGCCATTTAGCCCGAAAAACATAAAATACATAAATCAATTTTGGAAATCTTTCTTCTGCCATTCTATCAATATGTTATTTCCAGTCGTTTCTATATTTAATTATTCGGTCTGTAAATTTGAAAATATTTAGTTCATTTCTTATATCTTCATTTCTTTTCTTATCCAGCAGAGTATATCCTGCTATATTTCTTAAAAATCTCATCTCAGCTGCTTCCCAATCTTTGTTCTTGTCTTTTAGTGATCGTCCAATATTCTCCATCAATACAGGAACATCCATTACTTTATAAATTTTATTTTTGTTTCATTTATTGTGTTTTTAAGGGTTCTTTTAATAGTGCCACACAGTTAAGGATCATTAGCGTAGTAATTCAAATCTGATCGTGAAAGGGCCGACAAGTTTTGTTTTTCTCATGCATTAGGTTATTTTACGTGCCATAAAATCTACGACATGGGTCCTACGGCTTTAGAAAACTTCCGAATGAACCCACACTCAGGAGTTTTACGCGGTTAAAACTCATCGGCACCGGCCGGGTTTAAACCCTAGAACCTAGGAACCAGAGGAGAGCATGTTCCACAAGTTCACCGGGAATTATCTAATTACAGGATCCTGGTCTATAATACGAAGGTAATACAGTATTAGTCTAATGTTTTGGTTGAAATTTTAAAAAAATGTTAAAGTTTACGAGATAGGAAATACCATACTGGTAACCTTGATTGTGAGATCCTCGACCTGTGCGTGATTCATACGGGTCTCCCCTTCTTCCGGTTACCGTTACAAATGAATGAGGGTGAAATAATTATTACGTCTCACGTCATGAAATTGTTTTAACTACACGTATGATCTGCATGTAAAAATCCATTGGGTGGAGTTTTCCAATTTCTTATTGTTTCTATACCACTTATAAAAATGACTGAAAATTCACAGATTTGTTATGAAACCATAGACATGATTCATACATAGTGCATTTTGTCGTAATTACAGCAGTGGCGACCATGATTGAAAATTCAATTTACTACATTTCGGGGTTGCCAACCTGAAATAACTATACTGTAATATTACATATTACAAACCACATGCGGGAAGTAAAACCACTGCCCTTTATGTATACTACATACAATGTATATACAAAAAAAAAATATCCAAAAGGTAGTGTTAATATACATTATGCGAAACAAATCACTGCATTTTAAAATGAATTGAACTTAATAAATATGAAACAATATAAAACAATAAATGCGTACTTGCCGCCATTTTATTACTGGTGTCACGATTTCCTGTAGTTTCAACTAATAAACATTGCCTACACTGTTAACGTTAGTCAGTTGTTTATCCATCTATCCATAGTAATTCTGCCTGAGGGCACGTCTTTAACTGCAATCATAGCATTTTCATGCTATGCTTTGCTGCTTTACTAGGCGTGGTAGCTTCCCGTTGCTTTCCACACCGGTGAAGGATGATGATGATGGCCGGATGATTTTCGGGGACCGTTGGGCCCTAAGCATCCTGACATTTGTCTTATAGGTGAGGAAAAACCCCGAAAAATACCTCACCCAGGAGCCTGTCCCGACCGGGAATCGAACCCGGGCCCGCAGCGCGTGACAAGGCAGCACGCAACCTCGAGACCACAGCGGTGGACAGTTGTTTATAATGAACGCAAATATTTTCAACAAAGATGTTATTAATTTTACTATTGTTTATTATTCTGAAAACACCATCGCGCAAAAAGTAATGTAAAACGCACGTTTGTGAAGCGTTTTACAGAATCTCGGAAATTAAAACCTCCGTATCGCTCGGTTTTTAAACATTTTCTCGCTTCTGTAAAAACCATTTCCCAACCTCGCATCGTAATATATTATGTAATTAACAGCCGTAGATTTTCGGTTGTTATGGAAACAATAAACAATCGAAAAACCTCAATCGTGGTTTAGACTTGGGTTGGGCAATCCAACCATTAAGTATGAGCTTCAAACAGTGATATTTAAACATGTTCACAATTACTTGATTTAATAACTATTTGTAAAGAAATAATTATTAGCATTAATGACACAAATCAAGAAACTGGTTACGTCGAATTCGACGCAATCATGATGCAAATATATCATTGATCTAGAGCAGCGGTCCTCAATCTTTTTAGACTCGCGAACCCCTTCCACAACGATCTGAGTCGGGTGAACCACTGACTTTTAAATATGCTATTATATTATGTACAACTTTCCTCATTAGAGGACTGCCTCAAGGACAAAGTGATACAGACAATTAATTTTCAAAATTGATGAAATACATTTTGTAAATACATTTAAAAAAAAATCAAATTGTAATTGAAATATACATACTATAAAGTAGAAATTATGAAGATGGTTTCTTAAAATTGAAATTGATCCTCTAATGGCAGTGGGGTCAGGATTTTTAAACTGACCCAAACCCTCTGGCGGCACTATGGCCCTGGGGTCGACTCAGCCTCTAACGGAAATGAGTACCAGACGCTTGTTCTGGGGGTAAAGGCGGCCGTCACGCAGGGCTGACAACCCGGCTGACGTAAAGTGCCGATTGTCTAGAAAAAGTGGGTGCCTTAACCTCCTACTACCCCAAGGGCCTCCGGGCCTGTTGTGGGATCACTTTACTTTACTTTACTAATGGCAGCGATGGCAATTTTAGAAAGATACACCCTGTCCAAATTAAGGAATTCCAAAATTTAGCTAAGAATCCTGGTATAGTACCTCTTGCCCCGATCATCAATCCTGTGACAGTTATACTATATAATTGGTATTTATCTCTGTAACAGTCAATTGTTGACTCATATATGGCTTTTTTTTTACATAGAATAGACATTATAATATTATAATGATATTGTGAAAAGAAAAATTAACGTCTGAACCAGGAATCGAACTGTGGACCTCTAGTTCTCCAGACTAGTGTGCAGTCCACTACACCATTCCAGATTTGGCACACACATTAACAATTCTTTCCACATATACAAATCTATAATTCTCGTTTCGTCCGCTGTCAGGTAGGTGTCACAACCATCGCTAACGGCCGGCTTTGTTTAGAAGTATCTACATTTGAGAATTTTACACCACCACTTTTATAAGCAGTAAACGGTGTTGTTTAACATTTTCCAATACTGTTATTTTAACACAGTTCCAATAATGGATCATATTATAATATTATAATGATATTGTGAAAAGAAAAATTAATGTCTGAACCAGGAACCGAAGCGTGGACCTATAGTTCTCCAGACTAGGGTGCAGCCCACTACACCATTCCAGACCTGGCACACCCATATCAAATTATGGTTAATACATCATTTTTGGTCTACTAAAAGGGCGTTTACCTTCTGTTTTTTCTACAAGAAGCTTCCATGCTACTCTTTCATTCCCCATTCGTACCACTTGTCCTGCCTATCGCAGTCTACGAGAGTTATAGTTATTAGGTATTTGAATTCAGCCACTTCTTTTAAGAGCATTATTTACAAAATATATCTTGTTAATTTTCATAAATTTATGAAAAGACCGGTAATCAAAAGTCGGTTTTTAAGGATGGAGAATAAATTTGACTAATAGTAGTCACTGTTAATGCAAGTAACATTTGTACATTGAACTAACGTGAGTTTGGGTTCCAGATGGTATGAGACGTTTTGAAAATGAGCTTCTGAAGATTTAACAGTAAATACATGATTGTGATAAACATATGCTACGACATAACCTGAAGATTGCCGAAACGAACTCTGAGCCACGACCACGGTTCCACATTTGTTATTATTTCCATAACAAAATCTGAATATTCAAGGCAATGATCATAAAATCATGGCTGTGGTTCAAACTTTGGTTCTGCATTTCTCTTCTTCTTTCTTATTCTTAGTTTAATCTCTCCCTTTTAGTACTTTTGTGTGCCCCATTGCCACATGGACCTTACAGCGACCTCTCGGGAGAGATTGTTTATACTTTTGATAGCATACGTAACATTTTTTGGTCACACAAGGAAGTGGATAGTCTCCCCGGATGAGGGATCAGTTCAATATCATGGCCACCTCCAAGACAACTTGAACATTTAAGATAAAACACACTATTCACTCTCACATTTATATAAAAAAGGTGAATATCGGTTGGTAATGTTGGCCAAATTATATAGATTACGTTTGAGGCCTTAAGTTTCCCGATATGTGTTTCCTGGGTGAGTTAGAACATATATCAAGCTAAATATTTTAACCTTTGTGACATACTGGCAGTGGCTCTGATTATTGTCTGTGGCCAAGTATAAGAAATTCTATTGTGACAGGGGGTCGATTGATAAGGCTCAGCAATACAGAAAATAATGTGTATACCATATAACTTGTTTTCAACATTCCACAGAAATTCAAGAATCCAGCTTTGAAATACATATGCTATTGAATAAATGTTTAACGATCATCTGACAAGAATACTCTTGAGGATTTTATTATTAATTTAACACTTCTCATTGAAGGTAAATTATATTTGAAGAGAAAAATTTTCGCCTAGACCGGGACTCGAACCCGGGACCCTTGGCTTTCCGGGCCAAGTGCTCTACCAACTGAGCTACCGAGGCGAGTTACGATCTAGACGCAAATTTTTCTCTTATGTACGTTGTAATTCCCTCGCGCCAAATGGTTTGAAACCATAGCTTCTATCTTTGCAAATGGCGGCTTCTTAGTTAAGAAGACATTTATTGGGAATTTAACACTACTTTATAGCCAGTAGGGCTTCTATTGACGATTTTATTATTAATTTAACACTTCTCATTGAAGGATAAATTATATTTGAAGAGAAAAATTTTCGTGTTAAATTCCCAATAAATGTCTTCTTAACTAAGAAGCCGCCATTTGCAAAGATAGAAGCTATGGTTTCAACCATTTGGCGCGAGGGAATTACAACGTACATAAGAGAAAAATTTGCGTCTAGATCGTAACTCGCCTCGGTAGCTCAGTTGGTAGAGCACTTGGCCCGGAAAGCCAAGGGTCCCGTCTAGGCGAAAATTTTTCTCTTCAAATATAAGAATACTCTTGTTGATGTCAGAAATAGAATTAAGAGAACAACCAGTGAATTTGTCCAGCTATATCTAGTTTTATCTCTACACACATAAACTTAAAAATCTTAATAGTCATGTTAAATCTAAGCTTGTGAAACCTGGAAAACTGGCAAATCATAGAAAATAAATTGAAAATGCTCATAAATAGATGCCTAAAGAAAATATTTAATAATAAAAAGGCCAGAAACAACATTGAATAAACAATTATTGGGAAGAAAAAACTGACCAGAAAGAAATTAAAATAGAAATAAAAAGCGAAAATGAAACTGGATAGGACATATATTATGAAAAGACCATGATTCGATTGAAAGAATTGCATTGGATTGGAACCCCCAAGGACACAGGGGAAGAGGCAAATCGAAACAGACATGAAAGAGAAACATCCTGGAAGAAACTGCAAATGAGGGGAAAACCTGGAGGGAAGTGAAGAAGTTTTCTCAGAATAGAATCCGTTGGTGACGCTTTGTAGATACTCTATGCTCCTAATAGGAGATGACAAGAACAACTTTGAAACCAAAAAATAGAATAGAATATATTTATTTAGCCTGGTGGAGTTAAGGCCATGTGGCCTTCTCTTCCACTCACCACGGCAAACATACGTTACATATAAATACAAAAAATTGCAATAATAGTCATACTAAACAATTAATTATGTCAAATTGAATAATAATGAAAATGATGTCTAATAGTACAATATATTACCAAAATGCTTATCTTCAGCATGTATTACGAATGAATGAACAGCGCATACCAAAAGGGAGAAGAACGTTGGGAAGATCATTGAAGAGATGGAAGGACCAATTCGACCTATAATGAGATCGGAACAGGCCATTGTGCCTAATCCTTGTTGTTGTTGTTGTTGATGATGATGATGATAGTACAATTAAATTAAATACAATTAAAATTAAATTAATGATAGAATGCATACAGAAGGAATAACAGCTCGAATCTACTATACATAAAAAGAAAAGAAAGAAAAAATACAAAGAAAGTAATAAACTACAATGAATTAATCTATGCTTTTTATACAAGGCATTAAGTAAATATATTAACGAATCTTAAATCTATTTTTATTAAATAATGAAAAAAAAAACACATTATTAATTTTTAAAAAGTAATATTAGCGAGTAGTTTCTGTTAATAATTGTATTTTCAATTTGTTTCTGAAAGATGGTAAAGTTTGGCATCTTTCAAACAAATTGAAAATAAAATTAAATATGGAATACATTTAAAATAAAACATTGAGTTACATAAAAGTATGTGATTTTTCTGAAATATGTAAACATATATAGACTACTGTACCTTTTAACTATGGTAAAATATGGAAAAATAAATTCTTAAAACACTCCAAATACCCTGATCTGTTAAACATTAATGGAATTTTAACTTCAATCAATAAATTGAAAAACGAATATGTATTTAAATGGAAATTCTAGCTCTGATAATAGCATTACTGATGTCAGAACTTGTGCTCTGTATATGTTGGACAATGTTCGTGCAATTGATAGAGAAATGTGCAACATGGCACGGTTTGGTTTCTTTCCACGGATCATTGGCTCTTGTTCACTGAGTTGTGGAGAAATTCACGAAAATATGTTCTACTTCATTAAGACGAAGAGAGAAATCATTACATCTGGAGAAGAACTAAGTTCCGGTACGTGCTATGCATGTTTAAGCGAACTAAGTCCAGACATGAGAGTTCTTGTACAACATTTACAATTTTTCTATTAAAATGTATGTGCTGAAGTTAGAGTGGTTGTTATTTTGGAAAGCAGTAAAACTACAAATCATTGTAGGCCTACAAATTCAATTAAATTCAAGACTCTATGTTAAATTTGGAATCGGATGATCACCTAAATTGATGACGTTAATAATACTTCCAAAATTCATTACTTGGCGAAGTTTTTTTTTTAAACAGAATCCATTTTAGTTGAGCATGACTTAAAGCAGGATTTTAATATCATAATAAATATGAAAGTTAAAGTTAATAATTTTATACTTTAAAATTCTCTCAATATTTAAATATAACTTAAATAAAGAAAAACATCGAAATAATTCATTGTTGTTCATTGTTGAATAAAAATGTCTCAGTAACAATTAAAGAAATTGTATTACATAACAGTCTTTCTAAATGATGCTTTTAAAATTGTCTTAAGTCATTGTTGTCTGAAATATAAAGCTTTCTGTTATAACTGTAATAAGAACACCTGCTTAACTTCATATTTTTAAATGAAAGTAAACTAAACTCTGATTGGATGTTAAAACAATTAACTTTTTTGATTTAACAAATCAAATTTAAAACTTATATTTAATGGACTATTAACCAATAGAATTTAAACTTAACATCATGTGATGTAATAATGTTCTTTAAAATTATAAAAAGAATTACACTAGTCATTCTGCATACAACTTTCAACAAACATAGAAGCAATAAGAGTTCTCCTGATAAAATGTGATATTTAATACAAGAATAATAATTGATTCAAGAAAAGAAAATAATTTATTTTTAATTGACGGTGAAGAATAATACCACCTACATTTACTTGATCTGCTGGGAAATTAATAAGTGAATAAATTTACAATTATTTCTACAAGAAACAGTTTTCAGTGATTTTAAAGTGTTTTCCTATCCAGTGTACCAACTTCCGACCTTGACAAGAGAATCCGGCTCTACCGAAAATCAAACCCAACCTAAACCTGTAATTCTTTTTGGGACACAAATCCTTCTTCAAAATGTTACAACATCGGGCATGAAGAGAATTACTGCTTCAAAACGTCGCCACAACATGGGAAAAGAATTACTTCTTCAGACTGATATATAAGGAACTTATTTAACATACTGTTGTATTAAATTAGCATTCAAGTTGACAAACTTAAGCGGTTTACATATTTTGTTATGTTAATTTCTGAAAAACAAAGAAGTGTGATTTATATATAGGGCTATTAAAAAAGAAGGAACAGACTTCAAACATTTATTTCTTCCAAACTACAAAAAATAGAAACACAATTTCAACATTCCTAGAAAGAGAAAAGTTTGAAGTTCCGATCTTGGCCACATTGGTGCTGTTACTTGAAGTTGCGACCATAGTAGCATTTGCGCTGTTAGATTGGAAGAGGAGGAGCAGAAGATTAACTTCATCACCGGTGACCTCCCAGGTAACCAGACTAATCCTATGTGATTTTTATTTGTGGGGTTATGTAAAAGACCGTGTTTTTATCCCCCTATGCCTGACACTCTTGAAAATCTGCGACATCGAATTGTTTAAGCTGTGAATTCGATAACTAGAGACCAGCTGATTCGTGTGTGGCAAGAAATGAGCCACCGTTTTGATATTTGTCATGTAACACATGGTGGTCATACTGAATGCATAAAATAGTGACATTTGAACTTTTCTCTTTCCAGGAACGTTGGAATTGTGTTTATATATCACCAAAGGGGTAGTATGTGTTCCCGGAGTGCATAACCACATAACATGTTAGCTGGTATTCACCAATTGTTTTCTAGCAATTTTTTTTTAATATTAATGTACAGAATGAGACTTTTTTATTTATTTACACACATGGTCTTTTCATGGATGAGTGTAGATATGTATTATTGTGATGTAGTGTAGACATAGATTTTACTTATATGTAGCCTATTATTGTTTTTGATACAGGTGTATTTGCAGGTATTTGTTTATATTATGATTATTTTAATTTTTTTTATTCATGGAAAAATAATGCACGTACGGCCAAGCAGGCCCGTGCGCAATGTAAATGCATATGTATTTTATTTCTTCTGAAAAGAGGCAATAAATTCCATTATCTCTCTCTCTCTCTCTCTCTCTCTCTCTCTCTCTCTCTCAATAAAACCTGGAAAATGCCATTTATTCCTACCCAGTCTGATATATCCAGGTATTCATCATCGCTCCTAAGACTGGCTAAAGCTGCGAGGACGAAAAGCGAGCTCTCGATGCTTTAAAATTGGGACAGATCAACTAGGAGAGACATCCCAGGCAGATAACATCGATCCTCCAGGATCTCGAGGGTTGACACTCCTGTCCTGTAAAAAAAAATCACTTATTTTGAGATCAAAAGATACCAAAGCCGAACGTACCTTCTTACAACATGGAAGAAAAATAAAAGAGCAAATAAAAGACAGAAAGACTTGGCATAGCTTCTTAAGAAAGTCTAGGCCCTCAATAGAGTGTAGCGTCATTTTTGATAATGATATAGCTCACTGGCATCATAAACCATAGAGGTTCACGACCACGCGGACATAAGTAATATTTACTGTATATGCATTAACCCTTTAACTGGCAGTGTATCCTATAGGCTATGGTTCGATTTATTTAGTGTCATTGATGGAACAGAAGAAAACGAACGAGTAGTAATAACTTAAATATGTGTAGAATTACACAATAAACCTGATAACCTGATACGTGATTTTGTTTTCAGTGCGGTCCGCCACATTTAAAAACTGGCACGATAAATTAGTGTTTTGTTAATTAATTAATTATAATTTATCATAAGTAATGCCACGAGTGATTTCCAAATTACCGATAAATTCACGACTCACGAAGTGAGGAGTGAATTTATCTAGAGAATTTGGAAATCAAGAGTGACATTTGCTAGGACTATTTAACGAATAAAATTAAGCTGTTTACTCACAAATCATTATTTAAATATAGTTATTTTAAAATATTTATTTATATGTTGGGGTCAGGATTTTTAAACTGACCAAACCCTCTGGCGGCACCATGGCCCTGGGGTCGACTCAGCCTCTAACGGAAATGAGTACCAGACGCTTGTTCTGGGGGGTAAAGGCGGCCGTCACGCAGGGCTGACAATCCGGCTGACATAAAGTGCCGATTGTCTAGAAAAGGTGGGAGCCTTAACTTCCTACTACCCCAAGGGCCTCCGGGCCTGTTGTGGGATCACTTTACTTTACTTTATAATGTAAACAATAATAATAATAATAATAATAATAATAATAATAATAATAATAATAATAATACTTTATTATTCTGGCAGAGTTAAGGCCATAAGGCCCTCTCTTCCACTCAACCAGCACAAATACAAATAAATTTCGACAAATATAGATATACACTATACCAATTATAAACAGTTAAAGATACAATAAATGTAGCAATGTAAATGTCATGTACAAACAACATTTTATAGGGTAATAACAATAATGATACGATAATAATAATAATAATAATAATAATAATAATAATAATAATCATGATAATAATAATATAAATATGATACATTATACGGGAACACCAATTAATATATATATATCTTACACTGGATAATAATGAAGTCGAGTTTAGAGCAAATATAAATTTAGATTTCTTTTAAAAGATACCAATGTCGGCAGCCCCTTATTTCTTGTGGTAGGGAATTCCAGTTGCGAGAAGTGGAGATGGTATATGACATGGAGTGATGTGATGTCCTATGTTGCGGTATATTAAGTAAGAGACTATGTTGTGATCTTGTGTTTAAGTTATGGTTTGAGGATAGATACTGTAAACGGCGATGTTTGAAAACAAATGAGAAACGATTGGTACGCTTCATCTGCTTCTCTTGTTCATCACTGCAACCAGATCATATTATTTATTGCCAAAGGAATGTAAGAATGCACACTAGTGGAGAAAAAATGAAACACATCAAACTGTATATTAGTTAATTTCTGATGTCCTATGACAATTGTATTTTTCTGGAATGCTATTACCTGGGGAAAAAAATACATTTAAAGAAGTACAAACAGTGGTTTCTTTTATTGGTGGTATAATCAATTGCTACAAATGTTTTTATATTAACTCCCGCATGCTCTAGTTGACATTCATGCAGTATATATACAATCTGGTAGCCGTATTTCTTTGGGCGTCAGTCACTGCAAAATAATGCTATGACATATTCAGAACGTTAAAAAGGAGGTGCTTTCTTTATTATGATAAACTTTAGTTGGTAAATTCTAGGCGAAACACGAGTGTGATTGATTGTAAATAAAAAAATAATCGAAATGTGATTGTCATTGACTCCCATTTGGGGCATGAGTTAAATAGTCAGTGTGTGTCTGTCTGTTCTTTATAGGCTCAAAAAATACTTGACTGATTTGAATGGGGGTTTTCACTGTTATTTAGAGAATTTTTCTGGGACAATTAACATATGTAACATATTACCGTACGTACTATAGGGCCGAAGCTAAAAAAAAAGTGCATCGGTGCATTAAAAAAGTAGCTTTTTGAACGATTAAATGGCTTACGCTGCCTAAACCATAACAAATGCATCAAATTAATGTATACACAATTGAATATCTCAAAAAATTCTTCAAAAATGTCCGCGAGTGCATGTCCTATCTTTTACGGATAACTCACTATAACCATTTTTGTCTTTCTGCTCGTTGATATGTAGTTAACACGAGGAAATGATAATAGGCACGGGATATCTAAAAATAATTATGATATTAATTTATAATTATTTTTCTTTTTTACTTATTCAACTAAGCATAAAGAACACATTAAATTTATTTATGCGTAGCAGCGCACGCCGGGTATTAGAAGTAACATATAAAGTAATGCAGTTATTTGTATCAAGATTGTTTAAATAAATCAGATTGAAAGACAAAGAGTTGTGTAAACGCTGAATTAAAGTGCAGTTCCACAATATCTTTGCCACGGTTTCATATCGGGGACATGACATAATGATCTTATTTCAGTCATCTGTTTCTAATTTGCATAAATATACATTATAATAGTATTTGAAACCGAGCTAGAGTGGTAACGTTTAAGGTTCAGGATTCAAACCGCGGTGTCAAATAACCTGACTAAAGTTTTTGCGACGTCTAGACAAATGTTGGAGTTGGATTTTATTACCAGTACATTATAAATTATTATTCATCCCTGCCGTCCCCCCTTTACAAAAAAAAAGAGTAAGTATTAAAATAATAAACTGAAAATGATAACAAATCTATTCTCAGTCTTTGATCCATCGACAAGAGTTTATAGCCTTTCACTAAATTCATTTCATCATGTTAACCATTTCATCGTGTTAACCATTTCAACATTGAACTATTTCATCGTGTTAACCATTTCATCGTGTTAACCATTTCATGTTAACCATTTTATCGTGCTAACCATTTCATCGTGTTAACCATTTCATCATGTTAATCATTTCATAGTGTTAACCATTTCATCGTGTTAATCATTTCATAGTGTTAACCATTTCATCGTGTTGATCATTTCATAGTGTTAACCATTTCATCGTGTTAATCATTTCATAGTGCTAACCATTTCATCGTGTTAATCATTTCATAGTGTTAACCATTTCATCGTGTTAATCATTTCATAGTGTTAACCATTTCATCGTGTTAACCATTTCATCGTGTTAATCATTTCATAGTGTTAGCCATTTCATCGTGTTAACCATTTCATCGTGTTAATCATTTCATCGTGTTAACCATTTCATCGTGTTAATCATTTCATAGTGTTAACCATTTCATCGTGTTAATCATTTCATAGTGTTAACCATTTCATCGTGTTAATCATTTCATAGTGTTAGCCATTTCATCGTGTTAACCATTTCATCGTGTTAATCATTTCATCGTGTTAATCATTCATCGTGTTAACCATTTCATCGTGTTAATCATTTCATAGTGTTAACCATTTCATCGTGTTAATCATTTCATAGTGTTAGCCATTTCATCGTGTTAATCATTTCATAGTGTTAACCATTTCATCGTGTTAATCATTTCATAGTATTAACCATTTCATCGTGTTAATCATTTCATAGTATTAGCCATTTTATCGTGTTAACTATTTCATCGTGTTAATCATTTCATAGTGTTAACCATTTCATGGTGTTAATCATTTCATAGTGTTAGCCATTTCATCGTGTTAATCATTTCATAGTGTTAACCATTTCATCGTGTTAATCATTTCATAGTGTTAACCATTTCATCGTGTTAATCATTTCATAGTGTTAACCATTTCATCATGTTCATAATTTCATCATATTAATCATTTCATCGTGTTAACCATTTCATCATGTTAACCATTTCATCGTGTTAACCATTTCATCATGTTAACTATTTCACCGTGTTAACCATTTCATCGTGTTAACCATTTCATCATGTTAACCATTTCATCGTGTTAACCATTTCATCATGTTAACTATTTCATCGTATTTACCATTTCATCGTGTTAACCATTTTATCGTGTTAACTATTTCATCGTGTCAACCATTTCATCATGTCAACCATTTTATCGAGTTAACCATTTCATCGTGTAAACCATCTCATCGTGTTAACATTTCATCATGTTAACCATTTCATGTAGTCTCATCTATACCCATCGGATGGAGATGCTAAGCGTGACGGACCTATTGGTGCTTTTCGACAAGAGTAGGCTACGTGCCGGCTCAGGATTTTACCTTCTCCTTTCTCTTCATTATCATCCCTCATACAACACACTTTACACTACACAAACGCATAAACATGCACTCATCCTACACTCCCCTTTGTACACAATATAAGAATACACCATATACATAAAGTGGTCTGCCGAAGTGTGCATGCATTGAAAATATACCACATTATCGCCATCCATCCGTTTAGCGTGGAACTCGAAGTATGTAATGTGCAGTGTGTGGTATTCGGATCACACACACATACACACGCATATACAGGGGGTTCCGAAATTATTCGTTCAGATTAATACAGGAGGTAGAGAACATCAAAACAATAACATATGGTCTTAGAAGAAGTCAACTTGTAAAGTTAGAAAACATTTTGTTAATGGTGCTGACGTAAGCTGTTGTGTCGGCCGAAGTGGCCTGGCCACCCAGATCACTCGACCTCATGTATCTGGATTTCTTCCTCTGGGGGCATATGAAGTAGCTGGTGTGTGAAACCGTTGCTGAAACAGAAGAAAACCTCGTCGCTAGAATTGCCGTTGCTGCTGGAACCAATGCGAACATGTCAGAAATCTTTGAACCAACACGACAATCAGTGGTCAGACGATGTACTGCGTACGTATAGGCCAATGGTCGTGCATTCGAACAATTCCTGTGATGCTACTGCTGTAATTAACATGTTAAACTATCGTCCCTAACTTTATACAAGTTGACTTTAGAGACCATATGTCCCTTATCGAAATGTATTTGTTTTAATGTTTTCTACCTCCTGCATCAATTTGAATGAATAGTTTCGGAACATATATATCCATCCATAGTAATTCTGCCCAAGGGCAGGTCTTTCGCTGCAATCATAGCATTTTCGTGCTATGCTTTGCAGCTTTACTACGGAATTACAGGTGTGGTAGCTTCCCGTTGCTTTCCTCACCGGTGAAAGATGATGATAATGATAAGCATGATGATTATGGCCGGATGATTTTCGGGGACGATTGGGCCCTAAGTTTCCTGACAATTGTCTTACAGATGAGTGAGGAAAAACCCCGAATAAAAACCTCACCCAGGAGCCTGTCCCTACCGGGAATCGAACCCGGGCCCGCTGCGTGACAAGGTAGCACGCTACCTCGAGACCACAGCGGTGATATATATATATATATATATATATATATATATAGAGAGAGAGAGAGAGAGAGAGAGAGAGAGAGAGAGGAATCAACTCATTAAGGCGGCTCCGTGCCACAAGCGGGTTAGACCCTCGCCTCTCAGCGCTGGGATCCCGATATCGAGTCTCGTTCACTCCATGTGGGTTTCGTGGTCAACGAAACGGAGCTTGGGCAGGTTTTTCTCGGGGTTTTCTCCCGTTTTCCCCTGCCACAATTTCATTCCACCATTTCTCCATACTCATTTCATTCATTTAATTTCATTTCGTTCATCTGCCCTGTGATGGTGCGTCAAGCGTGGTCGGCCGGCATCCTTGTCATTCACAGACCTCTATATAAGAGGCTTCACCTCATCTCATCCCTCGACCCGACCCTTAGTTGGACAAGAGTTGAGGATATTTATTTAACTCGCTAAAATTACAAGGAGTTGAAGACAGCGAAAGTTTATTTTGATATAATTTACTAAATACCGCTGAAGGAAGATGAAAAGGGAAAACATTACAGATATCATCAGGGCGATGCAGTCTGTCTGGTTAACCCATTGGAGACTTTTAACGAGTCTCCCTCGTGAGCAGGTAGAAAGTCCAAACAGCCCCACAACGAGCTAGACTCGTTGTTGTGTTATAACCCCCACCGTAAGAAGTTAGGTTTTTTTAGTGGTTTAAATTTTCGGTTCACTGTCAGTAAAATTTGTTGTTTGTTTATGTAAAGTAAATATGTATAGGCCTAGTGTAGTGTATAGTTTATTTTAGTTATTATTTACAGAATAGTAGACTATAGCTGTGGGCATTTATTACGGTAAAATATAAGTGAATATAAATTCAGTGTATATTTGTTAAAATTCATAGTTGTAAATTTAATTTTTTTTTTGCGATATGTCCGTAAATAGGACACAACGTATTGCTATTGAGAAACTAAGAGAAGTAGTGAATGAAATGTTATGGGACACTGATTGTAGTGAATTATCATGGAACGAAGATTCGAACGATGAAATAATATACAGTGACAACGTAACCGTGCATGCTACTGATGGTAGAAATATTAGGTGAGTTTCGTCCAGTTTTTATCTATAGTATTTTATAATTTACAGGTCGATATATAACTAAGATAATTAAAGAATATACGAAGAACTTTTCCTGATTTTATAATGTATAGGTCTATGCTTATTTATATTTCATATATTTATTTTTATTATGTACAGTATTATATTGCGTTAGTTATTTTTTCGGTCTTGTTTGAACATATGATTTGTGTTTACTTTAGAGGCAATGTCCGAGAACTCTTACAAAAAGATGGTTTTTGAAATGTTTGTCAACTTTCACAGCCTTGAAAATAACAAAACATAACGGTTTACAATGCACAAAAGAGGGTAGCAGGTAGGCCACATTCCTTTGCTATTCGTAAAAGTACAAGATACTAAAAGAAATTCAGGGGTAAACAAAATATCTGAAAACATAAGTCATAGAACACAGTATGTGTATTTTGTATTCTGATTTAAAGTCCAGCGCAGCCGGAGTAGCGGTGAGGAGATTTAAATGGGTTCCCAGTGAACATTCTAGGCGCTTTAAACGTGTCTCCAATGGGTTAACTGTGGGGACAGGACGTGATGAAGTAAGTTCTGTTACTTAACATCCTGTCATTCCGCAACCTGCATATCACTTCTTTTTAAACGTTTGGTTTCCACATTACAAAGAAAACGGTCGAGTCATATCAAACAATTTGATTGTTGTTTTACCTTGGCACACCCATTCATATCAGAAGTAAACTATGTATAGTGGACTCATTTTAGTTTCCAGGCGGCATCAAAGGCAACTGTTTCCCTCTGATTTAAAAAAAAATACATTGTTATTGCCAGGCAGAGCCGGGGAGTTGTTGTTAGAGGCTTCTAAGACGCCGCTCCAATCACCAAAAACTGAAAACAGTTCTCTGCCAATAATGTCTTCGCACTATAATTGACATATAAAATGACTTTTTATGTCAACTCCACGTGGATATAATTATTATCTTAACAGCGTTGCAACTATTGTCTTTTGCGGTATTATTATAATATAGTATGTTAGTGCCAGTGAATAAAACATGACAACGCCGTTTGATATGTCAAATATTTATCCGTGCAAAATAGACCTATCTAACCACAAAGCAAAGCGCCTGTAAACTAAAATACTGAGTCCATTATATATATATATATATATATATATATATATATATATAAATTTCGTGTCACGTTGTTTGTCCGCGATGGAATCCTAAACTACTGAACCGATTTTGATAAAATTTGCACACTGTGCGCAGTTTGATCCAACTTGAGACTTAGGGTAGTTATATTTTTTATTGCAAATTATTTGTTTATTATTTAACAAAGAGTTATAATTATCGGTGAGTTCCATACGATTCTAACAAATGGCGGTGTAATTATCTGTGAGTTCCATACGATTCTAACAGATGGCGATGTAAGGTAATTTGGTAAGAAGGTAATTGGTTTTTAATTTAACAAAGAGAGATCCAGATGGCTGTGTTTTTTGTTGCAACCGCGAATTTCAATTGAATTACAAATATTGATTATTTCATAATTTAAGTGTATTCAGTGTTTATTTTATTGTCAATATTATTAATTTCGTGTGTAAGTATTAGTTCTAAGTAATCTGGCTGAAAGACAGCAACTTAATTTAAATTTTTAACGTATACCTTAGCCACAGCAACGCGTGACCGAGACTTCTGGCCTATATATATTTGTTTATATCTGTACATCTCCATGTTGATTAAACAAGTTCATTTAGTGACGTTAGTTTCCGTACAGTGTCAGCGAATGGCAAGTGATTAGCTCATTGTCTCAAAGAGACATCTAGTAGTCAATTAAGGCAATACTTGGTTCGGAAAGGCCGGTTATATTTTGTACAGAGGCTCGAATTTAGGCTCGAAGTTCTTTAACCTTGCGTGATGGAGAAAAACCGATATCATATTTGAATTCACAAGAAAAAATACTATCAAAATCACATATTTTTCTTTCTGAGACAAAAAAAAAAAAGAAGTTTCTTTTTTGTTGCTCAGTGTAATCGAATAATGTTCTTTGCTCAATTTTTGTTTCGGCATTCTGATACAACCACACGTCACGTAAACAGGTCTATTACTGAGGAGAGTCGAACATACACACTCTCCGCTCCGAGTAGGCAGTGGAGACGCTCGACAAAGACACGCATTTTGAAAACAATGTGTAGCCTATAGAAATTAGTTACTACCCTGATACCGATACTTTTTTTTGAGCCCTACATATTCCTACCTCGTGCGGGAAGTAAAACCACTGCTTTTTATGTATATTACGTACAATGTATATACAAAAATATATCCAAAATGTAGTGTTAATATACATTATACGAAACAAATCACTGTATTTTAAATGAACTGAACTTTATTTGAAACAATATAAAACAACACATTAGTACTTGCCGCCATTTTATGACTGATTGGTGTCACGGCCTGCTGTAGTTTCAAGTAAATTATTTTCGGCATTTACCGTATAAACATTGGCCACACTATTAACGTCGGTCAGTTGTTTATAATAAATACAAATATTTCCAACAAATATGTTATTATTTTACTTTATTTATTAGCCTATTTTGAAAACATCGCGCAAAAAATAATGTGCAACGCACGTTTGTGAAGTGTTTCACAGAATGTCGGAAATTAAAAACTTCGCTATCGCACGGTTTTTAATCATATCCTCGCTTCTGTAAAAACCACCCCCAACCTCGCATTGTAATGTACTATAATTTATTTAGGCGTAGCAGCGTACGCCGGGTATTCGCTAATAAATAAATAAAACTCAACCCAAAACCCATGTTATGAGCGGCAATGTATGACAGGATGTAACGTCGTCCAGTCATTCTCGCAACAATTGCTTATCTGCGGGAAGTCTTTAAGTTTACGAAGACAAAAGTCTTCTTCTTCTTCTTCTGCTTCATGAAATTAGACATTTTGACCTGTTTTCACATCAAGTGGGATTTAATGAATCCTCCCATCTAGTAAATGGGCGTCCAACATTTCTATGTCCTATTGGTTTGTACTTTAGTAACAGCTGAGGGATTCTATCTGTAGGCATTCTCTTGACATGTTCATACCAGTTGTTTCTCATGTTGTCAATTCTATTTGTTAAATTAAAAATATTTAAGTCATTCCTAATATCCTCACTTCTTTTCTTGTCCAAAATTGTCACACCTGCTACTGAACGTAGGAACTTCATTTCTGCAGTTTCTATTTTCCTTCTGTCTGAACGGTTAAGAGTCCAATTTTCACTTGCATATGTTAAGACAGGCACTGCCATAATTTTGTAAAATTTTAGTTGTGTGCTCCTCAAAGTTTTATTTTTCAGTGTCCGTCTTATAGTGCCACACATTCTGTAAAATCTATTTAATTTAATATTAATATTAAGACAAAAGTGAGATAGATTTTTAACAGATAATCTGTAAACCGGAAGTTTGGTAAAGACTAAACAAGAAGAATCGGACGCGGAAGACTGAAGACAACACGACCAAGTAGCGGTTACGTGAAGACACGAGTCTTGTCAACCTTATCGTTTAACCGCAATCATGGCTGCGTCTGTGGTTACGTTCTCTCTTTATCCAGAACAGGACGTGGTGACCTGCAGGTGTACCACCACAGCATCCATTCAATTTTACTCTCCATATAACAGACACAGTCTTTAAATAATACAAATGCACATGTTTTAAGAATGAATTCATTGAGCCAAATAATCATCAACAATAACAAGGATTAAGCCCAATGGCCTGTTCCGATCTCATTATAGATCGAATTATTCCTTCCATCTCTTGAATGGTCTTCCCAACATTCTTCTCCCTTTTCGTATGCGCTGTTCATTCATTCGTAATACATGCTGAAGATAAGCATTTTGATAATATTTTATTCTTTCACAGAGATTAAATATATTAAGTTCTGTTCTTATATCTTCGTTTTTCTTTTTATAGGCCCTTTGGTATCCTGCTATTGCTCTCAACATCTTCATTTCAGCAGCCTCTATTTGTTTACTATCTGCCTTTGTTAATGTCCAGGTTTCACATCCATAGATAAGAGATGGAACTGCCAATACTTTGTAAAACTTCAAAATAGTTTATTTTCTAGTCTTATTCAATAAAGTGCGTTTAATTGTGCCACATAGATAATTGAATCGTTGTATTTTAGTTTGTTTATCTAAATTTCTGTCATTGCCTAAATGACATCCCAAATAATTAAAATTCTGAACTTGGTCTATAATTACATTGTTTATCATTATTTTTGTTCTTATTGCACATTTTCCTTTCAGAGCTAATATTTTTGTTTTAGATGTAGATATTCTTAAATTGTATTTTAGAGAGATATTATTTAAAGTATAAAGGAATTGTTGTAAAGCATTTTTCTGATGCTGTCATTATTACTTGATCGTCTGCAAAAAATCAGAGTTGTCAATACACTATAATATAAACATTATTTATGCATTTTGTGTCACAAGTGTATGGTTATTTTAAAAAAATGTACATAAATGATTACTGTATGCTACCGTGCCACCTGTGAATATTCGATCGGAGAATAAGTGACTGCTAGCTTCATATTGGACAATGCGATAACACACGTTCCCGCCAGAACCAATTACCAATATGTACACTCATATACAAAGGAATTCTATCCTGGGAGTTCACCTACATTAGTGGGCAAGTTAGCGTGAGAAAATGAACAAGTTAGTTTTAGTTTGGGCAAATTAGGGTGAGAAAATGGGCGAGTTAATATACCAGATTAGTTTAGCATTCACTTGTTTCAATACTAATAAAATTCATATCAAATCCCGTTGAGGTGAATAGTCATAAGACGAAAGTTAAAATTAAAATGTACCTGTTGGCAGGTTCCGTCGTCCTCAACTTTGTTAAAATATTGTATATATAATCAACTGGAGCGCGTTCGGAAGTTATCTTCCATCTTCGGCAGGTTGAGCTTCTGCTACTTTTTGTTGTTGTTTATGGTGATGTATACTCCAACTGTTTGTAGCAGCAACTGACTTGTTTTTGACGACTATTTAACTCATGCCCCAAATTGGAGTCAATGACCAATCACGTTACAATGATTTTTGATTTACAACCAATCACAGTCGTGTTTCACCTCGCTCTTTATCGATTTATCTTTATCAGCACCTGCTTTTGTGATAAAGAAAGCTCCTCCTTTTAATGTTCTGAACAGATCAAAGCATTATTTTTCTCCAACAAATACATTGAATATAGCAAATAATGATAAGATTCCTTGATTTTAATGAATTGTTTACTAAAAAATAAATGAATAACCCGTAATGTTGATTATGATATATAGTTTGATGTGTTTCATTATTTCTCCACTTGGGTACACTCTTACAATATTGCGATATTATTTGGCAATAAATAATACTCGTATGATCAAGGTGCAGTGAATGAACATAACCTCACATGTCTGATTTGTTTTCAAACATCGCCGTTTACATTAAATATATAAATATTAAAAAAATAACTATAGTTAAACAATGATTTGTGAGTAAACAGCTTAACTTTATTCGTTAAATAGTCCTAACAAATGCCACTCTTGATTTCCAAATTCTCTAAATAAATTCACGACTCACGAAATCACTCGTGGCATTACTTATGAAAAATACTGAAGGACATAGTTGTTTTATTTCACGTTCACAGTATCTCACTCTCATCATCACAGTTTAAACACTGATCTTACAGGAATTAGTATAGTTAACATATTATATATTTTGATTTATTTCGGGGTCAATTTTGTTTAGGAAAACTGTTAAACGTTTAAGGGGAGCAATGGGTGAAATTATTATTTTCCACAATTTTATAAATAGAAACTTCATTGTTGGCATGCATTTTCATGTTGGTATTAATAATGAAATGTCTAAGTTTCATTTCTGTAACATCAATAGTTTTTTAATATTTCAGATTTTAGTTTTAACAAAAGACGCTTTTTAAAAACCTATATCATTGTAATATCAGAGGTAAAATGCTAAAAAAATATATTAAATAAGATGTGTATAATAATAATAATAATAATAATAATAATAATAATAATAATAATAATAATAATAATAATAATAATAATAATAGTGGACTAGTGGTTATGCTCCTTGCCTCTGGTCCCGAGGGTCGCGGGTTCAAACCCGGCCGGGATCGATGGATTTTTTAGGATGGAAAAATCCGAGGAGCAAGTCCTCCGGGAGGGCCTTTAAGCCGTGGGTCCCGAGTCTGGAGATTCTCAGGCTCGTAAAAGATCCTTAAGCCTGAATGAAAAGGCCTCTAAGCAAAATTTACCGAATTTTCCCGTCCTAGTACTACCTTGATTTCCTAGATGTCAGTATGAGGCGGAACGCTGACCACGGACCACTCAAATTACATCTATACGAAAACAAGTGTAACTAAATTTGTATGGTTCAAATTCTTCCCTGTAGGGAGAGAGCGCCTAAATCTCTGTTAAGGGAAACATGGGCTTACAAGATTAATAATAATAAAATAATAATAATAATAATAATAATAATAATATAATAATAATAATAATAATAATAATAATAATAACTTATTCAATTCAAATGTTTCATTGATTATTTTCCTAGGAGAGATAAAAATTAGTGCACTCAATTCGGTATTATCTTTGTATTAAATCTTTGTACCCCTTTTTAAGTACATTGCGCGCACGGAGGAGTGTGATATTTGGCATAATTAAAGTTCATGTAGAGAAGGAGTGCAGAAAAGTAAAATGTATCTATAATATGTGTTACAAATAAATCAAATTAAACAAAATGAATAAATAAATTGTCTCTAAGGAATGTATGTGTATTACTGTTTCGTGTACTTATTTATTTGTTCACGATCATACTGACAATGCATTGTAGCAAACAGTTAGTGCAGACAGTATTGATACACTTAAAACTATCACAGATAGAAATAAATAATTTAATTATTTCTTCACTATAAACAAAAACAAAATTATACACCTTTACATTGCACTCCATAAAATTAAATACACGCAGTTTCCTGTGTTTCAACATAACAATTAACGAGTAAAAAAATAATTTATACACGAACAACAATTAACAAACAAAAGTACTGATGCAGTCTCATATTATGACTGTTTTGAGTCTTTACTTTTTGAGCTCAATGCTTGGTTGAGAGCTCCTTTGATTCCAAGATGGCTTGAGGACGACGTAACATGGACCCGACTAAATTTGAAGTTACTGAAGAATGTATATTTCTCAATTCTTTTTCCAAACCTGCCTTCAACGAATTCTCCTTCTCAGATGTTCCCATAAATTCTCAATGGGAATTATGTCCGGAGACTAGGAGGCGTTTCCATGTACTTTGGCGTGTTATACAAAAGCCATAAACTCGTATCGAAACCGATGTGTTGGGATCATTATCTTGCATAAATACAAAACATTGTTAATCCCCATCTCCTCTGAAGAGGTATAAAGATTTGGGAATGCGTAAAGAAAGGTATATGATTTTTTCCTGCAAAAGGGGGGAAAAAAGGAAGTAATTTTTGAACAAAAATTGTCAATTTCCATCCATTCCCGCCTTAAAACTTTGTGGGAATAAATAAAATGGTTCATTTTACTATTTAATAATAATAATAATAATAATAATAATAATAATAATAATAATAATAATAATAATAATGTTTTACTTATTCTGGCAGAGTTAAGGCCATGAGGCCTTCTCTTCCACTCAACCAGCACAAATACAAATAAATATTTGACAAATATAGATATACACTATACTAATTATAAACAGTTAAAGATACATTAAATGTAGCAATGTAAATTACATGTACAAACAACATTTTATACGATAATAACAATAATAATACTTACGATAATAATAATAATACGTATAATAATGATGATGATAATAAATAATAATAAATAATATAACAATGATGATGATGATGATGATGATAATAATAATAATAATAATAATAATAATAATAATAATAATAATAGGCCTAATAGTATGAATATGATAAATTATACGAGAAACATCAATATATATATATATATATATATATATATATATATATATATGTATGTATGTATACCTTACACTGGGTAATGATGAAGTCGAGGTTAGAGCAAATATAAATTTAGATTTCTTTTAAAAGATGCCAACGTCCGGCAGCTCCTTATTTCTTGTGGTAGGGAATTCCAGTTGCGAGAAGTGAAGATGGTATATGACATGGAGTGATGTGATGTCCTATGTTGCGGTATATTAAGCAAGAGACTATGTTGTGATCTTGTGTTTAAGTTATGTTTGGAGGATAGATACTGGAAACGAGATGATAAATAATTGGGAATCGAGGTATGTAGGATCTATTTACTGATGATAACAGAAAAAAAAAAATGAAACTTTCTGTGTTAAATAGAATGTCAGGGAAATGCACCAACACTAAGTGTTTGTGAGAAAGAAGAGTTGTGTATTATTTTTATCCAGCAAACCTTGAAGATTCAAATCCGATACATCCAATGTCTGAGAAAAAAATAAATAAAAAACTTCAGGTTCTCAAGATACGGTTCGCTTGCACATTCAATGACTCATGTTTTACATAACATGCTTAACACTCTTTTCGTCAAGCTTGCCACTGTTCAAAGTTCTCATTTTTACCGTATAATAATATCATGCAATAATTTCGTAATAATATACTCCATTATAACTTACTTACTTACTCACTGGCACTATCGAACCCGTAGGTTCATGGCCGCGCGGACATAAGCTCTCCATACATCCCTGTCCTGAGCTAATGCTTTCTAATCATTCCCTGTATAATCTGCTTGCCAGAAATCATAGTTAATGATATTTTCCCACCTCATTCTTGGTCTACCAACTGGGCGTTTTCCCTCTGGCTTTTCTACAAGCAGCTTCCATGCAAGTCTTTCATTCCCCATACGTGCAACATGTCCTGCCCATCGTAGTCTGCGAGACTTAACTGTTCTCATTATATCTGGCTTCCTATAAATACCATGTAGTTCATTGTTATGTAGTATTTTCCATTCACCTGTCTGTTCATCTCTCTTTGGTCCAAAAAGTACTTTATTCTCAAATACTTCTAATATCCTTTCTTCCCTTAAAGTAAGAGTCCATGTTTCGCACCCATATAATATAACTGGTAGAATAATAGTTTTATATATTTTCAGTTTAACGTTTTTGAAAAGAGTTGGGACATCAAGAGTCTCTGCAATGCATAATAGCATGCATTTCCAGAATTGAGCCTATGTTTAATTTCTTTGTGCATCTCATTCCTATTTGTATAAATTATATCTTTTAAATGCATGTAGGTTTATATTTTTCATCTCGTGGTTGGTCACTTATTTTAATGGAACTGTACTTTCGAGTATTTAAATATGTTTTTTGTGATGTCGCTATGGTCCGATAATAGAAAGTAATTGTTTGTAATGAATGGTTTTCTCACGAACTGGGTGCAACGTCACGCAGTCTCTGTGGACAATAGAATTTTTCACATCGTGCTCACGAAATATTCCCTTGTACCGTTGTTTATTTTATGTCAATACCGTATATTCCTCTCACCACGGCCAGCTGGATTAGTTGTTCAACACAAGTTAGTGAGTTACTATTTATTAACAACACTATTGAGACTAAAGTGGAAATAAGTCAGACTATTTAACTCATGCCCCAAACGCTAGTCAATGACCAATCACGTTACAATTATTTTTTTTATTTACAACCAATGACACCTTACTCTTTATCGATTTCTCTTTATCAGCTGCTTTTGTGATAAAGAAAGCTCCTCCTTTTTAATGTTCTGAACAGGACAGACAGAACATTATTTTTCTCCAACAAATACACTGAATATAGCAAATAATGAAAAGATTCCTTGATTTTACTGAGTTGTTTACTAAAAAAATAAATGAATAATCCGTAATGTTGATTATGATATATAGTTTGATGTGTTTAATTATTTCTCCACTTGGGTACATTCTTACAATATTGCGATCTTATTTGGCAATAAATAATATGATCTAGTTGCAGTGAATGAATATAACCTCACATTTCTGATTTGTTTTCAAACATCGCCGTTTACATTAAATACATAAATATTTAAAAAAAAACAATGATGTGAGTAAACAACTTAATTTTATTCGTTAAATAGTCCTAACAAATGCCACTCTTGATTTCCAAATTCTCTAGATAAATTGGAAATCACTCGTGGCATTACTTATGGTAATTCAAAATGCCAATAAATTATAGTATGGAATGAAAAAAAAAATATTTTAAATCAAAATATCTCACTTTTAATACAAAAATCAGATTATAATGGAGCATTTGATAAGTAATGACAACACTGATGTAAATCAGCGATCCTAGTGGTGACCATTGTAAACTTGTTGTATATCGTTGAGTAGTCTTTGTTGTATAAATCTGTAATATTGAAAGTCTCGAAATAGCAATATTTTATGAATACATTCACTACATCTCGGATTTAGTAAAGTAATAGCACCCTAAAAAGATGTTCAATAGAATTTGTTTAGAAGGTTGAATTGGGAAGTACTCGAACATCCACCAATTCATCATGCAGTATCCCTTGAGACTGTAACTTATTTTCAACAGTTAAAGAACCTCTACGAAGCATTCGATTTCAATCAATAGTTGTTATCCACAAAGCTCTAAACGATCAATGTGATTCATCGTGAGGCATTTGAGTAGCACAATAAGTAGTGACTCCAGGTTGAGAAGACCAGCTATAACGGCTGGAGGACCCGACATGCTGACCATATGTCACCACTACACTCGCTAGATGATCGTCTACCTATGTGATTAACGCATGTGTATGTGAGGCCAGCAGCCAGATGGTAGGCCAAGGTCCTTCTAGGAGTTTTTTTTAATCAATCGACTCTAGTCGGGTTTAAACCTGCGGTTTTTCGGAACCATAGACGATCCATAAGACCGAGAAAGTTGGTTTGAATTACCTGCGACCATTTGATTCAAGTTCTCGACATGTTTTTGAATGCAAGTGTTGTCTTCAAATAACAGTTCTCGTCACGGATGCTGGTTTTCGCTTTGTTGAAATTTAAAAACATGTGATCTTTGACATGAAGTAAGACTATCGCTATTCAATTTTGTATTCGAGTCCACTGCTGTGATCTCGAAGTAACTCGTCACGCAGCGGGCCCGGGTTCGATACCCGGTCGGAACAAGTTTCCTGGGTGAGGTATTTTGGGGTTTTTCCTCACCTCTAAGACAAATGTCAGGAAACTTCAAAGCTCAAATTGTCCGCGAACATCTTCTGGCCATCATTATCTACAGTATCAAACAGAGGTTGTGTTTTTCTGAAAAAAGTCACGAGTGACAAAGTCACGGTGATTTTGTCTAATGAAAAACTCAACCACTCGCGTTGATTTGGAGTGACTATTTAGCAAATAATATATACTTACTTAATACTTAATACAGGCTTTCCACTATGGCTATTCCGTACTTCCCGTTGCCCACCCCTCGGGATGTGGACCACTGAGGTTGGATTTTGAGGGGCACAACAATATATACATCAAAAGCTAAAAATAATTATAATATTTAATATTTACCAAATGTGAGGTTATGTATTCCGATCTTACTTTCGGGAGATTTCTAAGCCGGCTGTATAGTTATAAATTAGCATATCTTTACTGTTAAATCTCTTTGGGCTTGGGAAAAATGAATTACAAATGATTGTATAAGAAATAACTATTAACAATAATGCAGATTCATTATACAACATTTAATAATTTTTTGGCAATTTTTTGAAGTCGTTTTATTTTGGCATTTCTAGCTGTACCATATCGATCGTAGATTGTTGAATCGATATTCTTGCCAAATATGTTATTTTGCGGAGATATCTCTCATTACCAACAGAAAAGGCAATTTTATCAACAGGAAGAGGCAAAATTATCGGTCTATGAGATAAATAGTCGTCAATATCATATTCACCTCATTCGATTAAGTTTAGGATTAAGGTCTCTCTTCGCGTATATCTGTGTTTGTTTGCTTGTTCATTTTTGTCAAACTTAGGAGTAGACGTAAAAATCTCATCTGTGCCGCATCTGCAATTTTGGTTTTATTTCAGAATTTAGTATCCAATTTTCGCTGCTATATTTCAGTCCTGATTTTTCAGTTACATAGTGTAATCTCAATTTTATTGCAGTTGGCATTTGTTTACCAAAATTTATTTTTATGACTCCATTTATTTATTACATTTTTATTTCTGTAACTTTATCTCCGTGATTTCTTATATGATATATTAGGTGACCGAGGTAATTAAATTCAGAAGCTTGTTCTATGATTTTTCCACCTAATTCTATTTTAATTCATTGTAAATGTTTCCCACACATACCCAAGGATTTTTTTTTGGGAAGAAATGGATGCACAAGAAACTGTTATCGATGGGATAACAAAGAGAGCTCTACAGCAGTATGGACATGTATAAGGATGTCGGATGAACAGTGGCCTAAACGGGTGTTAGATTGGCTGGTACCAGGCAGAAGGATGAGGGGGAGAAGTAGAGAAGAATATGGTCCCATAGTAATTCTGCCCGAAGGCAGGTCCTTCACTGCAATCATAGCATTTTCATGCTATGCTTGCAGCATTACTAGGGAATTGTGTAGGTGTGGTAGCTTCCCGTTGCTTTCCACGCCGGTGAAGGATGATGATGATGATAAAGATGATGGCCATATGATTTCGGGGACCGTTTGGGCCTTAAAGTTTTCCTGACATTTGTCTTACAGGTGAGAAAAAACCCCGATAAAAACTTCACCCAGAAAAACTGCCCCGACCGGGGATCGAACCCGGGCCCGCTGCGTGACAAGGCAGCAAGCTACCTCGAGACCACAGCGGTGGACAAGAATATGGTATGAGGGAATATATAATAATAGTAGTAGGAAACGCGCACAAGTGTGCATAAGAGTAGAGTAGGCACTGGAATCAGTGCTCTGTGCTGAGATCCATCACAGTTTTGTGTTCTTCTTGCATTTCAAAACGTGGTATTCGTCGCATTAAGTCCGCATAGTTTGCATACACATTTCTCGGATACGGTGGGAAAGGTGTTAAGGTTGCGTAGTTTGTGATGGAAGCCGTGTACTGACTGTACTCCTCATCTGTTGGTTCGCCCTTGTCCAATTTCTATCTGTCATCGCGCTGGTGATGTAGAATCCATCTTCTATGTCGTTCCTTTTTACTAGATATTCCGTCATGAGACTCTGGTATGCCTGAGTGGATGGCAATAGCAGTGTGAAGCGCACTTCTTCTATTAGGAATGACTCCTAAGTTAGTAAAGATGAGGGGGAGAAGTAGAAAACTATGTTATGAGGGAATATGGGGTATGGAAGAAGGACAACGGGAAGATAGGAATCTCTGGAAAGCAGGAATTAAGGGCGAAATTCTGTAAAGAGGAAAACCTGTATTAAGTAAGGGAAGGAATTTCCAAATCAACTGTTTGACTATATCATTTAATTGATATACACTAAATTTAATTCAATAAAAATGCGCCACTGACTTGAACTTACAGTCACGCATCTTATGCATGACAAAGTATTCAGAATACTGAAACGTAGAGTAGTAACAGTCTTATTCTTCTTCTTTTTTATTCCTTTACAGGATTAGGTCAATGCGCCCTGTTCCGGTCTCAAGTCCATCGTTTCCTTGGCCGTCGCAATGAACTTTTTCCATGCGGTTTGTAGGTGTTGATTGTTTTGGGTAATCTTGTATTGTCATTCTGTCTAAATGTTCTTTCCATTGTTATTTGTGCTCTTCTAGTTTATCGAGTATTGAAAATATCTCCAGTTCATTTCTTATTGATTCATTGTGTAATCTATCCATGCGTGTACATCCTTTTACGGATCTTAAAAATTCTATTTCAGTGGCTTGAATGTGTGAGATATCTTTTTTTGGAAGTACCCAAGATTCAGATCCATATAAAAAAACAGGAACAGCCATAATTTATAAAACCTGAGCTGAGTTTCTCTTCGAGTCTTTCGGAGGGTTCTTCTTATGGTGCCACACATCATTTGATAATGGTTTAATTTATTATGTATGCCAACCATAGCTACATATTACAGCTGAACCAAGATAGTTAAAATGTGCTTTCTATTCTATTATTTAATTATTGATTAATATTTTTCAAGCCACAGTTAGTCCAAAAAATATTCAAGACTAAGAGTGTATAAAACACTGGCTCATCCAACTGTTTTGTATGGTAGCAAAGTATGGACATTGAAAGAGAAGGATATACAGAGATTTAGATCTGCTGAAATGATATACCTTCGGAGGACTGCAGGATACACACTAGTAGATCACAAAAAAGAAAAATGAAGGCATCTTAGAATAATTACACATGGAACCTTTAGAAAACAAAATTTCTGATTATAAGTCAAGAATGGATGCAATATGTTCAACGAAAGGAAGATCACAGGATACGTAAACACATGTTAAGATATCAACCTGCAGTAAGAAGAAGACCAGGACGTCCACTCAAAAGACTTTTGGATGGTGTTTCTCTGAGGCCAAAACAGGTCAACAAATGACCTAAATTCGTGATGTACTATGATGATGATTATTATTATTATTAGTATTATTATTATTTTTGCTCTGATTGGCAGTTTACCTTGACTATTTAGCTCATGCCACAAATGGGAGTCAATGACCAATCACGTTACAATTATTTTTTTTATTTACAACCAATCACAGTCGTGTTTCACCTCGCTCTTTATCAATTTCTCTTTGTCAGCTTCTGCTTTGTGATAAAGAAAGCTACTCCTTTTTAATGTTCTGAATAGGTCAAAGCATTATTTTTCTCCAACAAATACATTGAATATAGCAAATAATGAAAAGATTCCTTGATTTTACTGAGTTGTTTACTAAAAAAAAAAATAAATGAATAACCCGTAATGTTGATTATGATATATAATTGATGTGTTTCATTATTTGTCCACTTGGGTGCACTCTTACAATATTGCGATCTTTTTGGCAATAATAATATGATCAAGGTGCAGTGAATGAACACAACCTCACATCTCTGATTTGTTTTCAAACATCGCCGTTTACATTAAATATATAAATATTTTAAAATAACTATAGTTAAACAATGATTTGTGAGTAAACAGCTTAATTTTATTCGTTAAATAAAGTAAAGTAATTCCACAACAGGCCTCAGGAGGCCCTTGGGGTAGTAGGAGGTCAAGGCTCCCACTTTTTCTAGACAATCGGCACTTGATGTCAGCCGGGTTGTCAGCCCTGCGTGACGGCCGCCTTTACCCCAGAACAAGCGTCTGGTACTCATTTCCGTTAGAGGCTGAGTCAACCCCAGGGCCATAGTGCCGCCAGAGGGTTTGGGTCAGTTTAAAAATCCTGACCCCAACGGGACTTGAACCCTCGACCCTCCGGCTTGTAGCTCAGCGCCTTAACCACTACGCTACGGCGTGCCCCTATTCGTTAAATAGTCCTAACAAATGCCACTCTTGATTTCCAAATTCTCTAGATAAATTCACTCCTCACTTCGTGGGTCGTGAATTTATCGATAATTTGGAAATCACTCGTGGCATTTCTTATGAAAAGCCATAACTTTAGTTTTTGAAGTTGATACTTTAGGATTATAAATTTAATTGATGAACACTAAACTTAATTCAATTAAAATGTGCCACTGATTTGAGCTTAGAGTCACACGTCTTATGTTAAAGCTACTACTATAGTATACCGGATACTGCATCGTACCTCCAGGCCTACTGTGAGAGTACTAACAGTGAAGGTACTTGTGCAACGCCATAGGACATCCGTCCGGGGCACTGAACCTTACGTAGGTGTTTGTAGATATTCAACTTTTCATAAGTTCAAGTGTTTCCCACATCAATCATTCTCACACTCTGTATTATTCCGCCATTAATTCTTTATCTAATGTAGTGATAGCAAGAGTGTATAAGAGTCATTTCTTTCCGGTCCTCTATCATTTATACTCACAAGCGAACTGTCAACAATTGCATGCAAAACCTTCCTTGAAATTTCTCCCGGAGAATCGTTGTGATGTACCAAGGCCGTGTCAAAAAAAAATCTACCGTTTTTAATTGCAAGGCACAGAAATCGAAGCCAGAATCCAGTAACGTCACCCCCTGTATGGAGCAGATGGAGTCCCTGCACTTATAAGAGCGGAGTGGAGTGTGGCGGGACGCAGCGCTGATAGCTGGTAATGAGGGCTATCCATCTGAAAACTGAAATGCGTGGCAGGAGGGAACATTGCCGAGTGGGGAGGGAACTACTAGCCATGCAAAAAAAAATGTCTTCTTCTTCTTATTAATAATAATAATAATAATAATAATAATAATAATAATAATAATAATAATAATAATAATAATAATAATAATAATAATAATAATAATAATCCATCCATAGTAATTCTGCCCGAGGGCAGGTATTACACTGCATTTTCATGCTATCCTTTGCAGTTTTACTAGGGAATTATAGGTGTGGTAGCTTCCCGTTGCTTTCCACACCGGTGAAGGTGGTGATGATAATGACCGGATGATTTTCGGGGCCGTTGGGCCCTAAGCTTCCAGTCATTTGTCTTACAGGTGAGGAAAAACCCAGAAACAACCTCATCGACGAGCCTGTCACGACCGGGAATCGAACCCGGGCCTGCTGCGTGACAAGGCAGCACGCTACCTCGAAACCACAACGGTGGACTCGATAATAATAGCAGCAGCATAATAATAATAATAATAATAATAATAATAATAATAATAATAATAATAATAATAATAATAATAATAATAATAATCCATCCATAGTAATTCTGCCCGAGGGCAGGTATTTCACTGCATTTCATGCTATCCTTTGCAGCTTTACTAGGGAATTATAGGTGTGGTAGCTTCCCGTTGCTTTCCACACCGGTGAAGGATGGTGATGATAATGGCCGGATGATTTTCGGGGCCGTTGGGCCCTAAGCTTCCAGTCATTTGTCTTACAGGTGAGGAAAAACCCAGAAACAACCTCATCGACGAGCCTGTCACGACCGGGAATCGAACCCGGGCCTGCTGCGTAACAAGGCAGCACGCTACCTCGAAACCACAACGGTGGACTCGATAATAATAGCAGCAGCAATAATAATAATAATAATAATAATAATAATAATAATAATAATAATAATAATAATAATAAAATTAATTGTTACAAAAACAACCCTGTTCTATAATGAACACTTCAAACTGATTAGACATCAAAACTATTCAGTAACACAGAACTAGAAGATATGAAAATTCAACTATTATGTTTTCAAAAGTAAGGATAGTTGCTGGCTGTACCTGTAACTCGTCCTCCCCTCTTACCGCACCATACGCCCCTCAAATGCGGCTAAAGAAGCCAGAATTGCCCTATCCTTTCCCATAGTTTAATGAGATATCCATACATAGTAATTCTGCCCGAGGACAGGTCTTTCACTGCAATCATAGCATTTTCATGCTATGCTTTGCGGCTTTACTAGGGAATTGTAGGTGTGGTAGCTTCCCGTTTCTTTCGACACCGGTGAAGGACGATGCTGACATTGATGGCCATATGATTTCGGGGACCGTTTGGGCCTTAAAGTTTTCCTGACATTTGTCTTACAGGTGAGGAAAAACTCCGATAAAACTTCACCCAGAAAAACTGCCCCGACCGGGGATCGAACCCGGCCCAGCTGCGTGACAAGGCAGCACGCTACCTCGAGACCAAAGCGGTGGACAAATGAGATATTTGGGCCTGTATTTTAGTGCCTTCCAATTAAAAAGGCAGATGATTTTTTTTTGACACGGCCTTGGTACATCACATCGCTTCTCTGAAAAAAAAAATTATAATAATAATAATGGAGGTAGTTTTCCGACATGCAATGGTTGACGTTCCCTTGTAAGTAGGATAAATATAAATTAGTAGCCTATTTTTAAAATAATAATAACAATAATAATAATAATAATAATTTATTTTTGCTGGCAGAGTTAAGGCCTATTCTAATGAGGATAATCTAAATATTTACATTTCTATAGAATTAGTTATTAATTAAATAAAACAGGTGTAAATGCAGCTCCACATAGACGTGTTTGTAATACACAATTTCTCTCATTGATATGGACATCACTGCGCATGCTCAGTTATAGTAATGAGAAAGATACGTGTAAATATTTAGTAACGATTGTTGAATGTTACAATAATTGTTTCACAATTATTTTCAGACGACAGACGCATTTTATATTGCACTAGCTAATACCCGGCGTGCGCTGCTACTCATAAATAAATGTTAATGTGTTTTTACCACCAGCCGTGCGCTGTTCGGGAATCTGCTTATCCCGATATTCTTGGCATCAATGAAAGACAAAAAATGGTTATTGCGAGTTATCCGTAGAAGATAAACATATGCTGTCGCGGACTTTTTTCTAGAGTTTTTTCAGATGTTCAATTCTGTGTACATTAATTTGGTGTATTTGTTATGGTTTAGGCAGCGTAAGCAATTTAAACGTCAAAATAGGGACTTTATTTCACGTTTTTTCACTACAAAAGGGTGATTATTAGGGGTGAAGGGGTTGAGTATTACAACTCTCTTATAGCCTATGTTCATCCCCGGAATCTCCTGAACATTTTTCAAAAAGCCCCATCGGATGAACAGTATGGCAGAGCACGCTTGTCCGGGAATCGACTTATCCCGATTTTCTTGGCATCAATGAAAGACAAAAATTATTGTGAGTTATCCGTGAAAGATAAACGTATGCTGTCGTGGACTTTTTTGTAGACATTTTTGAGATATTTAATTGTGTATATTAATTTGGTGTATTTGTTATGGTTTAGGCACCTTAAGCCATTTAAGCGTCAAAATAGGGACTTCATTTCACGTTTTTCACTACAAAGGATGATTTTTAGGGTTGAAGGGGTTGAATATTACAACTATCTTACAGCCTATATTCATCCCGGGAATCTTCTGAACATTTTGAAAAAAAAAAAAAAAACATAAAAATCGGATCAACGGTATGGCCGCGTATAGAATACGAATAAAAAACAAACAAACAAACATTGATTTTTATATATATGATTTTTTCAATCCTTCTGTAGTAAACGCAAACTGCTATTACGACACTGAGTTTATGAAGTGTCAGTGGCGTTTCTTCGTTTGAGGCTACCAAGATAAAACGGACTCATCAAAATAATAACTATAATATAAAAGCGTACAGTCAGATCTCGGTCTATGGTAATCTGTATATATAAAAATTCAGCATGCGTTTGTTTGTGATTGATTTATAGAATTCTAAACCGCTTAACAGATCTTCATGAAAGTTTTGCACATACATGTTTTTCAGTTACAGAGAGTGTTTAGCCGCTATTTGTTATGTTCTAAATCTATAAGGCGTAGGAATTCACATGAAACGAAAATTTAAAAATCGCTCTAGCGGTCGTAATTCCCAATTATTCACAACGAAACTCAGCATATGCCATTAAAATACACCGAGGTAAGTATTGTCTAAAACTCAGCGACACCCGACCATTAGGAGTGGAGGTTTACCTGAAATCCGAAATAAAAAATTAACTCAAATCATCATATTTGATTCGTCGCAATGTGTACCATAACTTTTAATTAACCTCCAATTTGCTTATTCAACTAAAAATAATATATATATATTTTCCAAATGTCCCAGGTTTGTCTTTCGACATTCCAGGTTTCTCTCCTCCTGGCATGGCGTATACTTGTAACCCACTTCTGAGGTTGAGGCGCCTGGAAGGCGGGATTACATTGCCCGATGATATGATGGATGATGATGATAATGGTGCGCCAGGAGAGTCCCTAATCCTAAGCTTAACCTAAGATGAATATGAATGTTGATGATTGTGATGGCCATATGATTTCGGGGACTGTTTGGCCCTTAAAGTTTTCCTGACCCAGTGAAACTGCCCCGACCGGGGATAGAACCCGGGCCCGCTGCGTGACAAGGCAGCACGCTACCCCGAGACCACAGCGGTGGACATATATATATATATATGACATGATAAGAAAAATAAATGCCTGGAAGGGATTCGAACCCGGAACTCTGAGTCTGTACCTCAGCGTGTTATCCATTACACCACCAGGCGAATCCAATTCAAACACTTATTTTTCTTATATATGTATTATATTCTCCATTATTACTAGATGTCGCGAGAACTCGGTCTTCACTGCCATCTAGTAGCTGACTATAACAAGTAAGCGAATTAAAGAGAATATATATATATATGGTATGATAAGAAAAATAAATGCCTGGACGGGATTCGAACCCGGAACTCTGAGTCTGTACCTCAGCGTGTTATCCATTACACCACCAGGCGAATCCAATTCAAACACTTATTTTTCTTATATTATATATATATATATATATATATATATATTATATATATATATATATATATAATTTATTTATTTAATTTAGGCGTAATAAACGAAATTGGGAACTGAAGAGAAATTATTATGATGGGAGATTTTAAACGATAGAACTGGGAGAACTGGAGGACATGGAGTGGATGGATAGAGTCGAGTGGAGAAAAAAAAAACTTTATGCACAAAAATATATGTAAACATTAAAAATCAGTATATAGATAAATGGATAAATAAAATTATGCGTAGCAGCTCACGTCGCGTATTAGCTAGTAAATTTATAAGACTAACGTTTGGAACGGAGTATGATCCGTGGGGTGGTGTGTCACTGGAAGCGTTCCTTTAGTTTCATAACAAAGTTTATTACGCCATAATGATAGCAAATTATTTTCTGAACTAGATTTAGTGTATAGACAGTATTTATGTCTGTACGTGTGAACATTTATTTTACGCCCTACTGTGACTGAATGTTTAAATGTTAAGGCAACGAAAAAAATAATATTTACTCTCCATTTTCCATTTGTCACACCTTAGTTGTTTACTTACTTACTCACTGGCGTTATCGAACCCGTAGGTTCATGGCCGCGCGGACATAATCTCTCCATACATCCCTATCCTGAGCTAATGCTTTCCAATCATTCCCTGTATAATCTACTTCCCTCAAATCATAGTTAATGTTATTCTCCCACCTCATTCTTGGTCTACCAACTGGGACACCTAACTTCCTGTAAAGCGACTATATTCAAGGGCGATTTATCTAATTCCCGCGTTAATATCTCTAGTGCCCCGCTATTGTATAAAGTCCTAACATTCCATGTTCCTAGGAACATGTCCCTATGTTTGAGTCTTTGGCATGGGTTCCCTGAAGTAGTCCCCGCCCTGAGAACCGAATGGGGGACTATTTCACCTCCGAAAAAATTTACCTCAGTAGAACCCATGTCCGCATTTCTTGACGGTTGTATTTTTACGGCGAAAGATCGTCACTCTTTCGACCAAGGAACTTTTTTCGTCTGGCTTATCACCTTCGACCAGTCCAGAATGGGTAACCCTATCGGCAGCAATGCTACTGCCGGCATAGCTTTCAGGATCATTTAAGCACGCAAGCCACTCCACCACAACAAGGTAAAGATACCAAGGAGGGCCTTAGTTGTTTGGGAATTTTAATGATCCCTTTATGTTTGTGTTCTTATTGTCTGAACTAATTAATCATAACAGCGAATTTAAAAATAGAATTTGTGTTACTTGTAATCTGGATTCGAATTTCGAGTAAAAATCCATTTTTCAATATTGTAATATAAGCTGCGGAAATACTTTACAACGTGTAAGTACACCATGCGCATTGCGTCAACAAACGCGAAGCGATTTACACTATGGAGTCACGGGATGCAGCCAATATACACAATATTTAACGAACATAAAAGCTAATCTAATGCAATTTAAGTACTCTAACCTGTGAAAGACCAACTTAAAAGCTAACCTAACGCAATTTAAGTACTCTAACCTGTGAAAGAATGCAACGCCCAAAAGTAAATAATAAGTTCTGAAATTCTGAAATATATGTGTACAGTTAAATAGTACATATAATGTTGGCTGCACTGGAACACGTCTTCGTTGTTGCAAAAAATATTCGTTAAAATCAATATGGCTGCCACGTCTTCATGCTATGTATGTAGTTAAATATAATAGAACAATATATTGAATAAACGTTAGAAAAATGTAAAAGTCATCGTAAACGGTAGGAAATAATTTTAAAAATGAAACCCTAAGAATAAAATGTGACAGGGATTTATGAAGGAATTAAAAAAGTTGCGTCACAGGTTGTAAAGAATAACCTAAAGCTGCTTTTGCTGTTACGTCATATAACCGTAATTTTATATTTACTGACATTTGATTTCCAAAAAGACGTTTAATAACCCAATTAATGTTGTTATATCTTTGTAATTATATGTAGGTAACAAGCAGTTGTCAAGCCACTACAAGACCAAGGTCATTCAACCATATCCAAGCTACACACCTGAGACAGTAAACAAGTCGCTTTACTAATGAGTAAGGTTAGGATTTGAATATAATTACATATTATTTCCGTTTGCTTATACATGCGTAAAATTGATAAATTCCCATGAATTACAAACTTATTTATCAATACGAAAAAATATAATTATATATTTTTACATATTTGATCATAATTACATATTTTTACACAAATAAATAATAGTTTTAAAAAACTAATAGAACACGCTTTATTAGAAAACTGAAAAATGAAAAATAATTTTAATTTCCAATACGCTTGGGATAAAAAAAAGTGCTCAACAAAAAAAAAATCTCCAACACATGTAGAATAAAATTAGAGTTATCAACAAAAAGAAAATAATTTTACCATCAAAAGCGTGGGGTGCTTTTTGTGATTTTTACATTTTCTTCTTAGAGAGCTTACTTTTACCAATATCTGTTTATTATCAAATATATTAATTGATATAGAGCACCCCACGCTTTTGATGGTAAAATTATTTTCTTTTTGTTGATAACTCTAATTTTATTCTACATGTGTTGGAGATTATTTTTTTTGTTGAGCACTTTTTTTTATCCCAAGTGTATTGGAAATTAAAATTATTTTTCATTTTTTAGTTTTCTAATAAAGCGTGTTCTATTAGTTTTTTAAAACTATTATTTATTACATATTTGATCATAATTACATATTTTTACACATTTTTAATGTAAATTTACATATTATGCCCCTTAATTTAAAAAAAATCCGTATGTGGAAAATAATTTAAACCAATATTTGTTCACATTAAAAAACTCAGATACCTGATTGTACACTGAAGCTGACATATACGAAAGCTGCTCAGGAACGGTCACAGAAGAATTCCATTTACCAAACACAATATACATAGATACAGGTAGACTCTAAAAACTTGAGTACAGGGATCCACACACCAAGATTTCTTTTAAAACCTGAAGGATCTACTCTGTTCATGAATGAAACAGTAGGAATATGTAAGGGGTACGCCGTGGTATAGTTGGTGGGGGGTTAGTTAGATTTTTTTTTTATTTAAGAATAATTCTTGCATTTTTGGTAAAGATACCTATATTTTCTGTTCATTTATGACTTCATACTTCCTTGGTTGGAATTATATTCAATCATATTATTAGCAGTAATATACCTCTATTTTGGTTTCAACCAAAATAGAATTAGGGTAAGTTAATACCAAAGGACTAGGTCGAAACTAATTACATTGTTGTTTCTAATTCTAGTAAGATAGATTGCTTATACAATACTTTTTGAATACAAATCAAATGTTATATTTGACTACTATCCTAGGAGGCTCACTCAAGAGACCCTTCATTTCATTCGTGGAATAACCCAATAAGTAGAATTAGTAAGAATATAAGACTAATAATTAGTCATGATTTTATACTGGAACTTATAATAATTGTTATAGGGAGAAGAAGGGCAATTTCTACATCGAAAATTAAAAAGATTACTGCAATTTCCCCTAAACAACTCCAATCAATGCTACAAGAGCTCTCAGAAACTAGCAAAATTGCAGGCCTTTCGATGAACAAAAGCAAGACACAAATTATGTCTAATGGTCCGGAAAACCCAATCAAAGTCGATGGAATGGATCTTCAATATGTAAGCGAGTACATATACTTAGGACAACTACTCTCCTTCCATCAGAAAGTAGAGAAGGAAATAAGCAGAAGAATAGCTCTCGCCTGGAAGGCGTTCTGGTCACTGAAATTTATACTGCTGGACAAGTCACTCAACCGGAAACTCAAAATGGAAACACTACAAACCTGTGTTCTTCCAACACTGTTATATGGCTGCCAAACTTGGAATCTTACTGCCAAACTGAAGTACACACTCCAAGTATGCCAAAGGAAAATGGAGAGGAAAATCTTAGGCATAACTCTGAAGGACAGAATCTCGAATACAACACTTCAAGCGATATCCTCTACAACTGATCCCGCACAACAAGCCATCAGGAAAAAATGGAAGTGGGGAGGCCACGTCGCAAGAATACAGGACGACAGGTGGACAATAAAAACAACCATGTGGGACCCGTACACAGGCAAGAGACAGCGCGGAAGACCAAGACGACGATGGGCTGACATCTTCAAAGAACGAGCAGGGGCGCAATGGTCCAGAGTCGCCAGATGCAGGAAAAGATGGAGAACGATGGAGAGCCAACTGTGTATTAACTAATCACAGAACAGACAGTGTATACAAACCAAGTGCTACATCCAAGTCAACTTCTCACCACGGAGTAGCTCACCGGGTGACACTCTCAAATAGAGCTTAACCCCTGTACAGGGAGGCCTTTGCCCTAAAGGGACATATCAGGCTTTATTTATTTATTTATATTTATTTTACTGCAATTTAAAAAAATCGCAGGGAAAATGGTAATCGGGCAGAATTTTTAGGGTCAAATCCACTCTCAAATGGAGAGGATTTTTCTCGGTCTTCTACTATTTTTTTTTTTGATAGAATTGGGGCTAAACTTATTACAATTGTGGATAAAATAATAATGAATAAGGTTGTAATTATTATTATAAAGATTATTTATCTTGTCAATAAAAACTTTTTGATTGGAAGTCAAATATACTTAATATATTAGATAAATATTATTATATTATCTTCCTCATCAGTAAATTGAAATATAGAGGAATAGTCATACTACGTCAACAAAATGTCAATATCAAGCTGCTGCCTCAAACCCAAAGTGGTGATATGGCAATATCCTACAAGCTGAAAAATTAGGGTCGAGACCCGATGGGGTTAGGGTTTGTAAAACTGCTTAACCTCTCTGCCGGTATCACGATCCTGGGGTCGACCCAGCCTAAAAAAATGAATACCATACTATGTTGTAGGGGTAAAGATGGCTATTACACAAGGCTGATATCTCCATGCCGATTGTCTAGAAAATGGGAGCCTTAATCTCCCAATGCTCTTAAGACCTGTAGTGGGGATCACTTATAATAGAAACATGACAATAATCTTATTACTCGTACCACATTGTCAAGCATTTAATGCCCCATTCCTTCAATTTGATCTATCTTAAAGTTAAAGTTAATTTATATAAAATTAAAATGTAATGTATTTAATATTACATATTTTAAGGAATTTTTATGTAATCTTACATATTTTACATAATGTTACTACATAAATATGTACATATTTTGCATGTTAATATTACATAAAATTCCTAGACTTACTAATGAACATATAAACTAGCTAACTAACTCACTGACACTATCGAACCCGTAGGTTCATGGCCGCGTGGACATAAGCTCTTCCCGAGTTGAACCCATGTCCGCATTTCTTGACGGTTGTATTTTTACGGTGAAAGATCGTCAGCCTTTCGACCAAAGTACTTTTTTCGTCTGGCTTATCACCTTCGAACAGTCCGGCATGGATAACCCTATCAGCAACAATGCTACCGCCGGATCATTTAAGCACGCAAGCCACTCCACCATGACAAGAGTATTGGCATATTCTGTCTAGAATCTGATTGCATCCTCCTGTTCTTCTTTACAATCATCTATCATCTGTCTTGGGCAATTCTTTATGTATAGGACTATAACTAATTAACTAACTAACTCACTGGCTCTATCGAACCCGTAGGTTCATGGCCGCGCGGGACATAAGCTCTACATATCCCTATCATTAAGTAATATTTTCCAATCATCCCCTTTATTTATTACTTCCCTCAAATCATGGTTAATGTTATTTTCCTAATCTCTTTCTTGGTCTACCAATTGGGCGTTTTTCTTCTGGTTTTCCTACAAGCTCCCATGCTCCTCTTTCATTCCTCATACGTGCCACATGTCCTGCCCACCGCAATCTAAGGGACTTCATTGCTCTTATTATGCAGAAAGAAATTAAACATAGGCTCAATTCTGGAAATGCATGCTATTATGCATTACAGGGATTCTTGTCCCAACTCCTTAAAAAAAACGTTAAACTAAAAATATATAAAACTGTTATTCTACCAATTATATTATATGGATGCGAAACATGGACTCTTACTTTAAGGGAGGAAAGGAGATTACGAGTATTTGAGAATAAAGTTCTTAGGAAAATTTTTGGACCAAAGAGAGATAAACAGACAGGTGAATGGAGAAGACTTACTTAACAGTGAACTAAATGGTTTATAAGAAGCCAGATATAATATGAACAGTTAAGTCTCGTAGACTGCGATGGGCAGGACATGTGGCACGAATGGGGAATGGAAGAGGGGCATGGAAGCTTGTAGGATAACCAGAGCCCAGTTGGTATGCCAAGGATGAGATGGAAAATAATATTAACCATGATTTGAGGAAAATAATAAATTATTACCAGATCGTCTGCATACATTAAAATATTCATATAAATTTCCTTATTAATTTTTATTCCTATTGGACTTGATTTTTTTCCATTTTCGAATAACCTCGTCAAAATATATATTAAACAATGTAAAGTGATAATGTACACCCTTGTCGAACTCCTTGATTTATTAAATTTTTTTCTGAAATAATTATCTAAATTAAACACAATTTTCGAGCTATTATAAAGACTTTTTATTCCTTCTATAAGTTGAGCCGCGTACCCTCTTCCTACTTCTTCTTGTTCCTCTGATGTGATAGACCTAGTGGTCTAATACGGTCTCAATCCAACGTTTGAAGGGTCTGCCCAAAGATCTCTTGCCTGGTGGCTGGTAATTTAAGATTTGACCTGGTATTCTTGTTCTGCTCATTCTTCTCTCTTCCTTCATCAAATAATTATTTATATTTTTTATAATACATATTTTTATGAAATATTTTAAATATTGAACTCACTATTTTTACGCGACAAACAAATTTATGAGAAATATTTAGATTCACTTCAAAATTAAACTTGTATCAAATATTTATAAAGTAATGCATTTTTAATTTAAGAATTAAATATCCTGAATCTCCTGCTTTAACACGCACACGAGTTAACAGCGAATTAAAAATGTTCAGTCAGAAACTTATGTGTAGTATTATTTGTATCTTAATTGCATTATAATTTTAAACTCTATTGTACAAATGAATAAAGTGCAAACAATAAGTTGACGCACGCACATGTACCACCCTGTACTTTCTGTTTCCCTTCCACTCGCGAGAAAGTAACACATCACCTTCATTCAGTGAGACATTTGTTTGCTTCAGTTTGTGTTAACAAGATCAAATGTCTTCTCAGGTAATTACAACATCTGCATACTTATTTTACTGTTATAATCCAACTGTGTACTGGTTAAGTGCAAGATAAGGCCTTGTGACCTTAACTCTGCCAGTTTAAATAAATAGTTTATTATTATTATTATTATTATTATTATTATTATTATTATTATTATTATTATTATAAGTTTATCAGTTTATTATTATCATTGTATCATTATTATTAATCATTTGTGATGAATGAGTTCAGATAGAGTTCCCAAGACCATGCTTCGTTATTGTGCAACAGGGAAGAGATCTCTGGACCATCCAAGGAAACGCTGGATACAAAATTCATCAATGAGATCGTAACAGGCCTATAGGACTAAGACTTGGTTGGACGAAGAATATTACTATTATTATTATTATTATTATTATTATTATTATTATTATTATTATTATTATTATTACTACTATTATTATTATTATTATATTATTATTATTATTATTATTATTATTATTATTATTATTATTATTATTATGTGTCCACCGCTGAGGTCTAGAGGTAGTGTGCCACCTTGTCACGCAGTGGGCCCGGGTTCAATTCACGGTCGGGATAAGTTTCCTGAGTGATGTTTTATTTTTTTTCGGGGTTTCTCCTCACCTGTAAGACAAATGTCAGGAAACGTTAAGGCCCAAACGGTCCCCGAACATCATCTGGCCATCATCATCATCATCATCATCATCCTTAACATATTCATTAAATTGAGGATTAAAGCTTCTCCTGGCGCATCATTAACATCATTAATCACTTATCATATATCATCGGGGCAGCGTAACTCCGCCTTCCAGGCGCCCCAACGTCAGTACTGGATTGAAATAACACCATGCCAGGAGAGAATACGGTACCACAACATGGAAAATTACAACAAGATGGCTTTCTTTAAACAAATTATTATTATTATTGTTATTATTATTATTATTATTATTATCATTATTATATCATGTATAACCAGTCTTCAGATACGTGGGTTACAATACGTCACTGCTAGGAGAGAATACCAGAAATGTCGAAATGACAAACTGGTGACATTGTAATATATAATGATATTATTTCTATCTTCGGGTTTTTACAGCTGCGCCGCCGTCTTCCCGTGCCAAACCTCCAAAGTCTACGATCCTGGGCACTTCAATGCTTAGCCCTCTTGCTTGCATTAATGTCTTCATGCTTTTCTTCCAGTTAACTTTGGTCTCCCTCTTTTCTTCTTTCTGGTCGGTTACCATTGATATAGTAGTTTTGGCCATCGCTCATCTTCCATTCTTAAAATATGTCCTAACCACTTTAATTCTTTTCCCCTCAATTCTTTCAATTATGCTTTCTTTTGGTAATATCGAAATGATAATTTTGTTGGAACGGACCTGGTAATGGAATTCTAAACCAGAATTAGTCTCGCTGACGAAATAAATAAATCAGTCTGGTTTACCGTCACCGAAATTTGAAACTCGTGACCTCTAGAATACAGGCATCAAACGCTACCCCCGAGACCTCGCGTGAGACCGCTCACTTGACACATATTATTTTGTGGTTTTAACTTTTAAAGATGTCCACCGCTGTGGTCTCGAGGTAGCGTACTGCCTTGTCACGCAGCGGGCCCGGGTTCGATCCCCAGTCGGGGCAGTTTTTCTGGGTGAGGTTTTTACCGGGGTTTTTCCTCACCTGTAAGACAAATGTCAGGAAAACTTTAAAGCCCAAACGGTCCCCGAAATCATATGGCCATAATCATTCTTATCATTATCATCATGATCCTTCACCGGTGTGAAAAGCAACGGGAAGCTACCACACCTATAATTCCCTAGTAAAGCTGCAAGCATACCATGAAAATGCTATGATTGCAGTGAAGGACCTGCCTTCGGGCAGAATTACTATGGATTCAAATTTTAAAGTTAACATAATATTTTTGATACACACTTGGATTAATGCATTTCTAAAGAAATTGAAAAGCTACATTTCAACAAGCAGTCTAGTAATTTTCTCGGATAATTCCAGTGCTAAACAACGTACTATTACATGTTAAAACATATAATCGGTAGAAAGCGACCTGGACTCTCTTATATCCATAATTTATAAATGACAGTTATTTGTTGCAACAGCAGAGCGCATGCGTTGCAGTGTTTAAGGTTCACTTACTAAGTAAAGCAATGCACGCTCAGGTCATCAGATGTAAAAAAAAAGTATTATAGATACCTTTATAACAACGCACATAATTAAAATAGCATAAGACGTTATTTAGACCTACACATCTATTTAGAGTTAGACATATACTTTTCTCTAGATTCTAGAGTCTAGAACATGAGAACCTTGGTTCTAGGAAGTAGCTAGGCCCTCACTCCCTCTCTTTTGAGCTCTAAATTCCAGTGGAGAAAAGGCAACCCTTCTTGGGTCCCTTTAAATACCAGTGGACAAAAGCAACTGGACCAAAGAGAATCAGGAGCAGAGACACACCATTATAAGACTAGCCATTCACGGCTTGCACCACAAATTATGCAAGAACAAGACATTCCACACCCCGAATGACCAATGTGTATGTGAATTGGGGGAGATGCAACCAATATCATATCACCGAGTGCCGTGAGAGAACAAAATCGATCTCCGAATATAGCAAAGAATAATACCCATTCGGGTGAACTTTCCATATTTATTTATAAAAGAGAGACACTTCTAGAAACAGCTCAATGCCTTTGTTAACTCGGGAGGGTTGTTATTGTCATTGATAGCTGCCATGAACCAGTGGTGGGAGACGAGGCCTTCATGTTCTGAAATATGCTATACATATAAATTATATATTATAATTTGTACTCGCATAATAGTTACTTAGACAATTAGTTACTAAAGCATCGACTCCAGCGGGTTTGAACCCACGACCCCCGAGACCAGAAGCAAGGAGCAAAACCACCGAGGCCGACCTATTTAACTTTTATACAGGGGATAAAAAAAAAAGGAATTCCACTACACTTGATAGCAGTAATTAAGAGAATGTATGAGAAAACAAACATAACAATAAATCAAAGGGAACCAATACATATAACAGAAGGAGTTAGATAAGGTTGTCATTATCAACCACTATTTTTAACATTCATTTCGACGACATGATAAGATCATGGAAGCAAATGACGACTGGGGGAATTAACTTAAGAAATATTGTAATAAAACAGTAGCCTTTGCAGATGACCAGATTTTAATAGCAAAACAGAGGACGAACTACAAAGAATGTTATATAAACTAAATGAAATATCAAAAAAATACAACATGTAAATATCCTCACAAAAATAAAAAAAACAATGGCCTTCAAGGGCGCCCATCCAGTTCGGACAAAGATAATATTAGAAAATAAACCAATAGAACAAGTAGTAAGATATAACTTCCTAGACAATGGCAGTGCCTATTATTACTTATGGATCCGAAACATGGACAGTGACAACACAACAATCTGCCAGAATACAAGCTGCTGAAATGAAATTCCTCAGACCAATAGCAGGATATCAAAGAACAGACAAAAAAAAAAGACAACAACTAAAAGTAGAGGAATTAAACACAGCAATAGAGAAGTACAGAACAAACTGGAAAGAACACTTGGCAAGGATAACTGAGAATAGAATACCAAAAGCAGCATACAGCTATTCACCACGAGGAAGACCAAAGAAAAGATGGAAAGGGCAGCAATTTGGAACCGGAACAGGCTAGTAAATAAACCTAAACCGTGAAGAAGAAGAAGACAGATGATAAAGGAGAGATTTAAATGCATGTACAAGACATTAACAAATGGTGATATAACAGTGATTGGAAACTGGAACTAAACATCAATAAAACTAAATACATGGTAACGATAGAAATATATTATAATAGAAATTGACACTTAATGACAAATGAGGTAAATTTTGAAGAAGTGGCTGAATTCAAATACCTAGGAACAATAATTACAGACAGGAATCAGGAGCACAAATAAATTAAACATAGGCTCAAATGTGGAAATTGTATTACAGAGATTCCTGTCCTCTCAAACTCCTTTCAAAAAACATTAAACTAGAAATATATTTTCCAGTTATATTACATGAATTAAAATAAGGACTCTCATTTGAAGAGAGGAGAAAAGATAATGAGTATTTGAAAATAATGTTCTTAGGAATGTCTTTAGACCACAGAGAGAACGAACAGACAGGCGAATGGAGAAAAGCACATAACAGTGAGCTACATGATTTTTATAGGAAGCCAGATATAATAAGAAGAGTTATGTCTCGTAGACTACGTTTGGCAGGACATTTGGCATGAATAGAGAACGAAAGAGGGACATGGAAACTCGTAGGAAAACCAGATAAAAAGCGCCCAATAGCCAGGCCAATAATGAGATAAGAAAATAACATTAACCATGATTCGAGGGAAGTAGATTATATAGGAAACGATTGGAAAACTTTAGCTCAGGATAGGGGATGTGGACAACTTCATGTCCGCGTGGCCATGAACCTGTGTGTTCCACAGTGACAGGGGGTTAGTTAGTTAACAATGCTGCTATATACATTCTACTTATATTCTGAGCAGAAGAACTTGCTGCAGTGGTAATGTTGCTACAATGACTTAAGGGGTCGGGTGAGCGTGTTCAGAGATTTTCAAAATATAACGGTCACAATTGTGGGGTCTAGTGTGAGACGGAGCTTTGCCACGTTGAGAAGAAATGGAAATAATAAGTGCTGTTTATATTAAAATTTATATTTTTCCCTTTTGCATAGTTTACATTACAGTAAGTTAAAGAAGAAAAAATCCCCCTTTTATTGTACATATAATTTCGTAATATTCTTCTTCTTCTTCTTCTTCGGCTTTCCCCCACTTATAGGTTTGCCGTCTTCAGTTTCCATTTATCTCTATCATTACAATCTCCCTCTTCCAAATTCCTATCATCCATTACAGTTCTGACGTAGGTTTTCCATTTTCATCTTGGTCTGCCACGTTTATTTCTTCCAGGGGGTGACCATTGGTATATATTTTTTGGCCATCTTTCATTTTCCATTCTTTGTACATGGCCATACAATTTAAGCGTTTGATTTTCAATCCTCTTAACAACAGATTTGGTGACATTAATTTCTCTCCAAAGGAATTCATTTCTTATTTTATCCTGTCTTGTTTTTTGGAGGCTTCTTCTAAAATAATCAAATTCAACTGTTCTAATTTTATTCTTTTGCAAATCCGTCAAAGACCAAGCTTCACTTCCAAATGATAAAATATTCTGAATTATGCTCTTATAAATTTTTCATTTTAGTTTCCTTTGTAATATTTTTGTTCCAAATTATTCTATGTAATGTCTTAGTTGTCATTTTTTGCCATTGCAAGTTTAGTCTGTACATCTCTCTCACAGGTACCTAAACTTGTAATTATTGACCCAAGATATTTAAAAAATCACATTTTTTTTTATTTTCCCTGTTTCAAGTATGAGGTCATCCACATCCTTTCCCAAACACATATATTCTGTTTTCTGTAAATTTATATTCAGTCCCCATTTTTTATATTCTTCCATTAGTTTATTTATCATATATTTCATATCATCTTCATCCCCTGAAAAATGCTTTATAAAGACCAATTTATTTCCATTTCTTCTCAAAGTGGCATAGCTTCCTCTCTCACTAGACCCCTCAATTATAAGACTGGAGTTAGCGGCTTGAATTTAAGCCTCTGAATTAATGGATACAACACTTTTAAAATTCGTATTAAAGCACCGTTGAGATTATGTAATAAGATGTTAAATATAAATTTGGTACCTGCTAAGTCAATTAATTATTAAACTTCATCAAGTAATTCCAATATGGAGGCCTTTCAAAAACAATGTTTCATCTTCTGCATTTTAACTGGTACTGATGTTGTTGTACAACTGTACCAAACATTGACTTTGAAAGGCCTCCATATTGGAATTACTTGATCAAGTTTAATAATTTAACTTTTATAAGATTCATGATGTGTTCCGTTGAGGTATTATTCAAAATTAAAATATAAAATTATGGAATATTCGCCTGAAAGGTCCGTCTCCTCAACTTAAAACTGAATCCTGCCGATGATGGGGCAAGTCCCGAAAGCGCTACAGTTAAATAATTAATTAAGTTGAGGAGACGGACCTTTCAGGCGAATATTCCATAATTTTATATTTTAATTTTTAATAATTTAGTTGAGGACGACTGACTTACCAGGTATCAATTTTATATTTAATATCATAATGGATACGATTTCTATCATGCGGTTGTACTAGCTCCCCCACCTGGTTTGTTTACGTTAGTTCCCTCCCCTACAAAGGGTCATTCAACTCATCATATAATAGTACCCTCGGGGATATTAAAACATGTTTTGGATGTTGTGTCAATGTTTACATACAATCACAAGCGACATGTTGCCTGCAGCATATGTATTGGTATGAAAACTTATCGCTAAAAAACTAATTTAATGTAAGTATAGTATGCAACTTCTAATGATAAAGTAGCAAACACACAAATTATAGTTAAATGTGTGATTTTCACATTCCGCTACAAGCTCTTGCGTGCATGTGAAAGTTTTGAAAAGTGCACGATATTTTATGCGAACTTGCAAATTAATTGCAAATCTCTCTCTAAATGAAAGAAATATCAGTTCTTTCTTTTTTTTGTTATACATTAGTAATATTAATAATAATAATAATAATAATAATAATAATATTATTATTATTATTATTATTTATATAACGATTTTTTTTACGTTTACACATCTTTCTGTGCCTGAAGTTTTATTTTTCATCTCCACTCGTCTCTATCCATCCACTCCATGTGCCCTCCAGTCCTCTTGTTCTCATTCCCGTTCTTATTTCTTGCATTCGCGAGGTCTTCCTTTCCTCTTCTTCTTCCATGTGGACACCATTCCAATGCTTTCCTGGGTAACCTTTCTTCTTGCATTCGTTGTACGTGCCCATACCAATTTAATTGCTTATATCTTATATAATCTACTATTGAATATTTAATATTCATTTTTTTTCTCGTATGAATATTTCCGTCCGGCTTTAAATCTTTAGCCTTTTTAGCATTGTTATGTTTTTTGTGACGAACAGGGATCTGGCCTGAAGCATCACCCCCAACCTGGAAGACCAGGTGATTTTTGGTCAAGGTTTTCTTCGTCTAGCCTTTATCAAACCAATGACGAACTGCAAGACAGCAGTATCTGTACCCTAGATAAGGGGCTCTCACAGGGTACTATCAGCCGGGCGTACTGAACCCTGCTTTTTAACGAGGTTGTTACTCCTCCCCCCCTCACCCTTTTCTAACCTGGCTTAAGACAAGCTTTGGCGGGTTTAATAATAATAATAATAATAATAATAATAATAATAATAATAATAATAATAATAATAATAATAAAATATGGCGGCAGTGGTAATGTTCCCAGCGGGGATAGATGGATTTTTAGGATGGAAAAATCCAAGAGATGAAACATCCGGGATGGGGTCCCGAGCCTGAAGATTTTCAGACTCGTAATAGAACAGCAAGTGTGAATAAAGAGGCCTCTGTGCAAAATTTACCGACCGTTATACATCCAAGTTAATGCCCACTAGGTGTCTCACTGAGGCGACATCCATGGGCAAATAAGCATAACTAAATTAGCTTGGTTAAAACTCTCCCGCTAGTAAACAGTTTAATTTTATATTAAATAGTCCTAACAAATGCCACTCTTGATTTCCAAATTCTCTAGATAAATTCACTCCTCACTTCGTGACTCGTGAATTTGTCGATAATTTGGAAATCACTCGTGGCATTACTTATGACTATTTAACTCATGTCCCAAATGAGAGTCAATGACCAACCACATTTCAATTATTTTTTTTATTTAAAACCAATCATAGTCGTGTTTCGCCTCGAATTTATCAACCGAAACTTATCATAATAAAAAAAGCTCCTCCTTTTTAACATTCTGAGTAGGCCATAGCATTATTTTGCAGTGACTGACCCTCTAAGAAATATCTATCTATCATGGGAGTTCTGAATGCAACTCCAACATGAAGTTGTAGCGGCTACAGATTCCTTTTTGGATGGTCAGAGCCAAGGCATGCCATTTTGTCTCACTAATTTTGAAAGTTGGGCCGAAGGGAATTGAGTTGATGTAGAACTGATGTGAATTTATCGATAATTTAGAAATCACTCGTGGCATTACTTACGATAAAACAAAAATTGGTTATGGTCATTTTTGGTGTATACTAGATAGGATCGGTGAAATCTGTAAACAAACTATATATTTTTTGTAAAAACAATCTCAATAGCTCCATTCCTTCGAAATTCACTAACACGTCAAATAGTTACTTTCATGAAACTAAACGGTAATAAAAATGTGTTAACTGAAACAAAGATAACATCAGGCGAGCGTCTTCTGTTTGCTAATGAACCTTCTTCATGTAAATTGTGTTAATTTCTTTGTTTTAACAACTCTCTATTTTATTTCCTACAATTAACCATTCTAAAAACCCAAGGTGTAATTAATTAAGGTCAGAGATTGTAGTTCAACTTGTTTGTTTCAACTTCATTAGCATTTTATTGACTTCCATCACTGAACTCTGTCCTGGTGGCATCAAAACTTGTTTTATTATTATTATTATTATTATTATTATTATTATTATTATTATTATTATTATTATTTTATGAAATAAAGAAATAAGGGAAATTATGGTATACAAGAGGAGCCGGACATCATAGACATTATAGAAAAGAAAAGATTACAGTAGTATGGCCATGTCAAAAGAATGCCAGAGCAAAGATTGCCAAAAATTGTTATGGAATGGATCCCAATGGAAAGCAGGAAGACCGAAGAAAACTTGGATAGAAGGGGTACAAGCAGCTATGTATATCAGAGGAATGGAGAAAGATCAATGGATGGACAGAGCGGAATGGCGTTTGGTTTCCGGAAGACGGCGGCAGCTGCCATGATACCCAATGATGATGATGATGATGATGATGATTATTATTATTATTATTATTATTATTATTATTATTATTATTATTATTATTATTATTATTATTATTATTATTATTATATTATTAAAAAGTATCTTAGCACGAACACATTAGAAGAAAAAATAGAATATAATTCGAATAGAGTTAGGCATACTGTTAAACGAGATGTATGAAAATATCATAGAAAAATTTGAAATTATTTTATCTCTTTTACAGAAAACTAGCTAATATCCGGCGTACAATTAACGTCTAAATAATTTAAATTTTTTTATGTTTAGTTGAATAAGTAAGACGAAAAATGATTATAAGTTTATATCGTAATTATCTTAGATGCCCACTGCTGATTACCTGGCGTTGTCCGGGTAATCTACTTATCCCGATCTTCTTGGCATCATTGAGATGAAAGACAAAAATGGTTATTGTGAGTTATCCACGTGTGCTGCCGCGGACTTTTTTGTAGAATAGTTTGAGATATTTAATTTTGTAACCATTAATTTGGTGTATTTGTTATGGTTGAGGCACTTAAGCCATTTAAGCGTCGAGAAAGAATTTTTTTATTGCCCTGATGCCCTATTTTTAGCTCCGGCCCTATAGTACATACGGTAATATATGTTAATTGTCCCAGAAAAATTATCTAAATGATGGTAAGAACCACGTTCAAATTAGTCAAGTAGTTTCTGAGTCCACAAAGTACAGATAGAGCCAAACAGACTCTAGCTTATTGTCCACAGACGAAGTGAATGAAAGCGGTAGGTATTTCATACCTCATGACTCATGGTCATGAATGTTCGTTGCTTGCAATTCCCCGTGGTTTCATTCTCTTCGTCTGTGGACTATATATTTATGTACTTAATTCTTCTGTACTTGCGCATGTCACTGAAGTCCTAAACGACTGGACCGATTTTGATGAAATTTTTTGTGTTTGAGTGGATCACTGGATAGTTTAGATTCACAATTGACCCGATAGGTGACTCTGTGATCGGGTTATAGGGTTTCTTTGAGTCGCTTTTTGGATGTCTAAATGGCTCACGCTGCCTAAACCATAACAAGCACATCAAACTAATGTACACAGAATTGAATATCCCCAGGAAATCTACAAAAAAAGTCCGCGATAGCTTATGTCTATCTTTTACGGATAATTCACAAAAATCATTTTTGTCTTTCAGCTCATTAATGCCAAGAATGATCGGGATGACTAGATTTCCGGGCAAGGGTAGCAGCACACGGCGGCTATTCTTTTACGGATAAGTCATGATAACCATTTTTGTTTTTCAACTCATTAATGCCAAGAAGATCAGGATAAGTAGAATCCCGGGCAACGCTAGATAATCAGCACGGGGTATCTAAAAATTATTACGATATTTTTTCTTGATTGAGGATTTTCTCTACATTACAGTAGTAATACTTCAAAAAGTAAAGTGATCCCACAACAGGTCCGGAGGCCCCTGGGTAGTAGGAGGTTAAGGCTCCACTTTTTCTAGACAATCGGCACTTTATGTCAGCCGGGTTGTCAGGCCTGCGTGACGGCCGCCTTTACCCCCAGAACAAGCGTCTGGTACTCATTTCCGTTAGAGGCTGAGTCGACCCCAGGGCCATGGTGCCGCCAGAGGGTTTGGGTCAGTTTAAAAATCCTGACCCCAACGGGACTTGAACCCTCGACCCTCCGGCTTGTAGCTCAGTGCCTTAACCACTACGCTGCGGCGTGCCCCAGTAATACTTCAGCCCAAATGTATTTTGCTCCGCCACAGATTTCTATCCTCAGCATCTTTTTCTTTTAGGTCTCTGTTGATCATGTTTTCTTCCCACTTCATCCATCCACTGTTCCCTGGGTTTCCCCCTCCTCCTCCCGCCTTCAGCATTCCACAGCCAGCATAATTCTTGGGATTCTATTATTCTCCATCCTCTTCAGATGTCCATATCATGTCAATCTTCGTCCTTCTATTACTTCTATAACATCATGTTTAACATTAATCATTTTTCCAACTTTCTGGTTCCGAATTTTCTCCTTTCTTGATTTAATTACAATTTCCATCCGTAGTATTTCAGCCTAAGGGTAGGTCTTTCACTACAATCATAGCATTTTTATGCTATGTTTTGCAGCTTTACTAGGGAATTATAGGTGTGGTAGCTTCCCGTTGCTTTCCACACCGGTGAAGGATGATGATGATGATAATGATGATGATGATGCCCGGATGATTTTCGGGGACCGTTGGGCCCTAAGCTTCCTGACATTTGTCTTACAGGTGAGGAAAAACCCCGAAAAAACCCTCACCCAGGAGCCTGTCCCGACCGGGAATCGAACCCGGGCCCGCTGCGTGACAATGCAGCACGCTACCTCGAGACCACAGCGGTGGACAATTAAAATATAAATTTATAATTATTTTTCTGTCTACTTATTCAACTAAACATAAAAACACATTTCATTTATTTATGCATGGTAACGCACGCCGGGTATTTGCTAGTTTTTACATATAGAGACTAAGATATAGGGCCTAAAAAAATTATAATCGTATCATAAATAATATCAGAAAGTTAGGGAATTGGATATCGGATATAAGAACTGGATTCAGTTACTGTAACTAAGAATAGAGACCGATGGAGAATCTTAGTGGATGCGGCATTGAATCAACATGTTCCATAAAGTCGCAGAGTTAAATTATCTAATTGCATACAGCAAAATGATGAATGCTGGAGACGTGTTGTGGCGTAGCTTTTTCAAATTCTTAAAAGTCTCGAGTTCTTTGTTTCTGTAAAAGAATGCGTGATGCTGATGATTCTTTACAATCGAAATCTTGTCAAGATTTGCATTTACGTGATAGAAGGGGCCATGAGTACCACAACCTCCTATTGTTTGTTTCCAGTAACATGTCGCTGCTTTCTTTTCTCACCATTATTGTCTCTCCGGTTCGCGTTATAATTATGTATAAGAAGACGCACGATGTGTCGTCTGATTAAAATATCCATTGTCAACATGACTCCAGTAAAAGTAACACAAATTTACATTACTTTTTACAAGACTGAATTTTATTACTACATCTTCCTTAAAAATAGTGATTTATATTCTACTAGCTAATACCTGGCGTGCGTTGCTACGCCTAAGTAAATAAAATATTAAAGACTATTTAACTCATGCCACAAATACTAGTCAATGACCAATCACGTTTCAATGAATGTTGTTTTACAACCAATGACAGTCGTGTTTCACCTCGCTCTTTATCGATTTCTCTTTATCAGCTCCTGATTTTGTGATAAAGAAAGCTCCTCCCTTTTTAATGTTCTCAACAGGTCAAAGCATTATTTTTCTCCAACAAATACATTGAATATAGCAAATAGTGAAAAGATTCCTTGATTTTACTGAGTCGTTTACTAAAATAATAAATGAATAACCCGTAATGTTGATTATGATATATATAGTTTGATGTGTTTCATTATTTCTCCACTTGGGTGCACTCTTACAATATTGCGATCTTATTTGGCAATAAATAATATGATCAAGCAGCAGTGAATTAACATAACCTCCACATTTCTGATTTGTATTCAAACATCGCCGTTTAAATTAAATATATAAATATTTTAAAATAACTATAGTTAAAAAATGATTTGTGAGTAAACAGCTTAATTTTATTCGTCAAATAGTCCTAACAAATGTCACTCTTGATTTCCAAATTCTCTAGATAAATTCACTCCTCACTTCGTGAGTCGTGATTTTATCGATAATTTGAAAATCACTCGTGGCATTACTTATGATAATGAAATTGTATGGTATGCGCTGAGACGAACCAAACAGGACGGTTGCAGGCAGATTTAATTTCGGATTTCAGTTAAACGTCCACTTATAATTATCGAATTTCGCTCATTTTTTGAAAATATCTACCTCGGTTTATTTTAAGAAGATATACCGAGTTTCGTTGTGAAACATAGAAAATTGTGACAGCTAGAGCGATTTAAAATTTTAACTTCCGGTGAACTCATACACCTAATGGTTTCAGAGGAAGCAATTGTGAATCTAAACTATCGTGAAACCGAATCACTCACACACACACACACACACACACACACACACACACACATGCATACATAACATTTCATCAAAATTGGTCCAATCACTAAATCCAATCACTCGTACGAAAGAATTATATATACAGGGCAAGCCAAAATGTTGTGCAGGTTTTCAGAAATTTATTATGTGAAATGTAATGAACATATAATATCGTGAGACATATTGTATGAAAGGTAAACTCTCAAAGTTTAGTTGTCCACTTCTAAAGTTCCGCGTTCACCCGCAAGATGTCAACAGCAGAGCAGTAAAGGAAAATGGCGTTGACTGGGGATCAGAAGTCTTTCTGTGTGCTTGATTACCATGTAAACAACTCTGTGACTAGTGTTCAACGACATTTCCGTACCAGATACGATAAAGACCCGCCGGATGGGAGATCCATTCGTAAGTGGTACACACAATTTAGGGATTCAGGCTGTATCTGTAAACGAAAATCGACTGGCCGTCCGTCGACGAGTGAAGAGACAGTCGAACGCGTTCGCACATGCTTCGTGCGGAGTCCACAGAAATCCACCTACCGGGGAGCGACAGAACTTCAACTACCACAAAAAACTGTATGGCGGATTCTCCGGAAACGTTTACAGATGAAACCCTACCACTTGCAACTGGTTCAAGCCTTAAAACCCGCCGATTATGCTTTGCGAGCGTCCTTCTGTGTTGATTTTCTCGCATTAATGGAAGAGAATGAGTTTCATGAGAGGGTAGTTTACAGTGATGAAGCGACTTTCCACCTTTCAGGAAAAGTGAATAGACACAATGTAAGGATTTGGGGAACTGGTAACCCCCATGCAACTCTGGAACATCAACGCGATTCTCCGAAAGTGAATGTCTTTTGTGCCATTTCCCATGCAAAGGTTTGTGGGCCCTTTTTCTTTCATGAACGTACTGTGAACGGACATGTTTTCCTTGATATGCTACAACAATGGCTCCTTCCGCAGCTTGAAGCGGATAGTCCAGATTTCATTCTGCAGTTGGATGGTGCCCCTCCACATTACCATGACAGTGTTCGAGACCATTTGAATACAGCTTTACCACAACGCTGGATAGGCCGTGCATCTCAGGGTGATCAACAACTCATTCATTGGCCACCTCGTTCACCAGATCTAACCCCGTGTGATTTCTTCATGTGGGGTCTTGTAAAGGATCATGTTTACGTACCACCACTTCCAACAACACTGCATGAACTGCGTGCCCGCATCACAGCAGCCATTGCTGATATCGACCGCGGACTGCTACAGAAAGTTTGGCAGGAGATTGAATATCGGCTTGACATCTGTCGTGTAACAAAAGGCGCTCACATAGAACATCTGTGAATATTTAAAAAAAACTTTGAGAGTTTACCTTTCATACAATATGTCTCACAATATTATATGTTCATTACATTTCACATAATAAATTTCTGAAAACCTCCACAACATTTTGACTTGCCCTGTATATATATGTAAGTACTACAAGAATAGACTAATAGCTCTAGAAATGGATTATTTACGAAGAAGTGCCAGAAAGTCTAAATTAGAACGTGTCACAAATAAGGAAATTAGAAACATAATGGAAGCAGACGAAAGCATAATTGAAAGAATTGAGGAGAAGGAATTAAAGTGGTTAGGACATGTTTTAAAAATGGAAGATGAGCGATGGCCCAAGCAACTATATGAATGGCATCCGAACAGAAAGAAGAAAAGAGGAAGACCAAAGTTAACTTGGAAGGAAAACATGAAGACAGTAATGTAAGCTAGAGGGCTAAGCATCGAAGATGCCCAAGACCGTAGGCTTTGGAGGTTTGGCACGGGAAGACGGCAGCAGCTGTAAAAACCCGAAGATATATATATATATATATATGTTCTATTTCTTGGTAAACAAACTGTGAAATATTTACACGTATTTTCATTTTAAACCAATTAGACACTAACTTATGTTGTATTTTTGTCGAAAAAATGGATTTCGAGGTTTTTATGTCATCTAAAAGCTCAAACTTTCTACTTAAAAAATTGTATATTTTTACAAAGTTTTTAATTAATTAAGTGAGAATACGGGTTTTAAGTACACTATTGCCTATACAAAATAAGACGAAAGGAAAGACCTAAAAAAATTGGATGGACGGTGTGAGAAGAAGTATGAGTGAATTGGAACTTACAGATGAGGGTGTTTAGGACCGCTACAACTGGAGATGACGAATTTCTTGAGGCTGACGGAAAATCATTGTAATGGGGGTAATTTGCGAAATAAAACATTATTATTATTAATATTATTTATTTGCTGTATGTGCACCATATACTTGAGTAACTAATTTATGTCGATTAATATAAATGTCGGTACATACACCGTGTCCTTAAGGTCCGCTAACACTTTTCTTATTCAATTACTCAAAAACGAAACATTATACAGGTTTCGATTATATGTCATATGAAAGAGTATCTCAAATGCTTTTTTGTGCAATATCTGGGTTCACAATTCCTCAATGGGAACCACATGTAACTCGGCATATGTCTGTACGGTAATCCAGTTCTTGCCATACTCTATGGAGCATGTCCTCAGATACAATTGACCTTGTCAATTTTATTAAGTTAAATAAATTGGAATGGGCTGGCCATGTACAAATGCTCTCAACAGACCGAGCAACAGACCGAGTGCTTGCAACAGGTTTTATGGGGAATAGACGGGTTGGAAGACCGAAAAAACGATGGGAGGATGGTATTAAGGAAGATGCTGCAAACCTACTTAAGTGTCACAACTGGAGGCTTGCTGCGCAAAATAGAAATGATTGGAGGCAGAAGTTAAGGGAGGCCAAAGCTCGAATTTGAGCCAATCGTCCATTGGATGGATGGATGGATGGATGGAACGTCTGCCTGGTACGCTAGTATCTATGCAGGGCCTATTTTCAGTATTTCCACATGTTTTACTTTTGTATTTGGGTTCCGACATAAAAAAGAGTACATCCGAATTTCGAGATTATTTTTAGTTTAAAATAAATCATAAAACATGTCCAAAGTTAAAACAAAAATTGCAGATTATTTATTATTATTATTATTATTATTATTATTATTATCATCATCATCATCATCATCATCATTGTTTTTATTATTATTTGTACACTGGTTTTAAGACAATATATTTAGGAAAAGCGTGAAGTGCAATTCATTTGATAAAAGTGTTACGACAAAGATCCTTTGTGTTAGAGTTGATTGCTTGTGCTGGTAATGTACTAATAATGAACAGAACGAATTACACGATTACAGCCGTCACGCCTCCGTTATTGGCAAATAGTCCTTCGCAAAATAAATTAAAGTTTTTCGTCGAATTTCGTACGTTGTCATTCATGATAGGTATATTGGCGTCAAGTCAGTTGCCATGGTAACACTGATAAAACACGCCTATTCAAGCGACTAATCCTGATTAGAAAAATAACAATAATATACGGTATACCGTGTCCACAAATATACAGTGTGATTATAAAGTCCCAGTACATTTTAAAGAAATAGCTTACATATCGTATTTCTGTTACAGCCATTCGAAAGATACAAATATGTTCACCATTGAAGAGTGGATAAAGATTGTTGCTGCGTGTTTAAGAGGTCAGTCGTACGAAGAAGTTAGAGTCTGATTCCAAAGGAAACCCTCACGGGAGACATGTATCTTGATATGTTGCAACTTTTCTTGCAGCCACAGTTACAGCAAGATGGTATCATTGATACAGTGGTGTTGCAACAAGATGGAGCACCACCACACTTTGCTCTGGCTATACGCGGGTATCTCAATGACAGGTTTCCCAAAAGGTGGATTGGAAGGGCATCTCCTCGTATCTGGGCACCTCGCACCCCTAGACTTTTTTGCTTGGGGTTCATCAAGCAACTGGTGTACAGAACCAAGTTTCCTAATCTGCAAGTGCTGAAAGAACGCATACGCCAAGCGAGTGAAGTGATTACAGAGGATATGTTCGTGCATGTTTTCCGGGCGACGGTGCGTCGTTGGGAAACATGTTTTGAGATTGATGGAGGTTATGTTGAACACTAACTTGATAGTAGAAACTACCTTATAATTTTTGTTTTATTTGCGCTACGTTATCCACAAAATGTACTGGGACTTTATAATCACACTGTAGTATCATACTTTAAACTACTACTACGTCGCTTTGGATAATCGTATCTAAATGAAATCGGTAACAATCGAAAGAGAAACTCAAAAAGTTTTTGCTGTACCTCATAGACATTGAATGTTATCCCCACGAGTGACGCTGCAGACATCTAAATATCCAACAATGAACCCATATCGACCACAAAAAAACATGATTAAATTTAGTTTAGTTTCTGTATTGTTGTCCATTATTCTCCATTGTTAACATGCACAAAACGTTTTGAGTTTCCCTTTTGATTGTCGCCAATTTCATTTAGATACGATTATCCAAAGCGACGTAGCAGTAGTTTAACGTATGATACTATACAGGGTGGTGTTAAAGTCTCGATCCATTTCCAAGAAATAATTAACTCAGTTGATGATTTTTATGTATGTATTTTGTCAAGGTATGTATACATGTTCATCGTATTTCAACAAGGCCTCCGTCCATTTCGAAGCATTGTACCCCATTGATTGAGAGTAGTCCAAAAGACGTTTTGAAGCATAGCTGGTGAAATAGCCGTCACTGCATTGCAGATTCGAGTTCTAGGATCCTGGAGATCCCGTACCTTTGTCTTGTACACCTTCCCCTTTATGAATCCCCAAGCAAAGAAGTCCAGGGGCGTCAAATCAGGGGAACGCGATGGCCACAGTCTTGCTGAACCTCTGCCTATCCACCTGGTCCATACACTGTGATCTTCGTTATTTCAAGCCATATATTCACTTTCGGTGTGCTTCTTTCCAATTCTATGAGAGTGTGAGATGGTTCGGTATCCCATATTCGGGTGTTGTGTTTATTAACTTTGCCACAGATGTGGAACGTGGCCTCATCACTGAACAGGATGTGATCCATAAGGTCCTCATTGTGTGCAGACGCTATCAAATCATTACACGCAGCCTGACGATCTGCGTAATCTTCTACGTCTAATTTTTGGAGCACCTGAATGTGGTACGCTTTTTTTTTCAACGTAAAATGTAAAAGTTTCAACATCGTTGATTTTGGAACACCTAACTCATTATTTAAATGGCGACTTGCTGCTCTCGGACTTCTTTTGATTGCTTCTATGATTCGCTGCACAGTCTCTTCTGGTACAGAACAGCCTCCCGGAGCATGGTTCATCCGCAACGTTCCCAGGTCTTTGAAATTTATTGTAAAGTAACCGGATGTTTGCTCGTGTTGGTCCTGGTTTGTGAAATTTCCAAGTGAACGCCTGTCGCACCTCGATATAAGATAATCCGCGCAGTCGCGCGCTAACAACATAGGCTACACATGTTCTTCTATCGCCATCATGCTTCTTGATAATCCTAAAAAAAGAAAATAATTACGTTAACACAGAAATGGATCGAGACTTTGTGACCACCCGGTATTTGTGGACAAGGTGTACTATAGCCTATTCATTTCAACTAAAGAATACATTCTTTCTTGTCATTTTTGTTTCCTGGCAGCCCATCATTAGGGAAATGTTTCAAAGAAGCTTTTCATTGATATTTGAGTCACTTAGAGGACCTGTGTAAGTTATGTACATTGTAATTAATTCGAGAGCCATTGAATAGCTCCGAGGTGATGAAGGTTTTATTTACATTTACTCTATCCTTCTTCTTCTTCTACTACAAGGTTTAGGCTATGCAGCCTGTTCCGGCGAAGTTAAAAGTGGAGTCCATCTTCTACGTGGTCGGCCAACATCTCTCGTTCCTCTTGGATTATACAGGAAGGTTCTTTTTGGTATTCTTTCGTTGTTCATTCTCATTAAGTGTTCTGTCCATTTCTTATTATTTTCGCTGATTTTGTCTTCAATTTTATATATATTTAATTCTTCTCGTATAGTTTCATTCCTTATTCTATCCGCTCTTGTGCATCCTTTCACATTACGTAAAAACAGCATTTCCGCAGTCTGTATCCTGCTTTTATCCCTTGATTTCATTATCCAATTTTACTCTATCCATTAATAAAAAGTCCGTCACGCAGGAACTGCGTAAACAATGCGAATTCCTCATCAGCCGAATTTATGATCATCATCATCCTAAGAGATAGTAGTTCTTGAAGAACTGTTACGGTCCACAAAACGATCCCCATTCCACGTGTTCAGAGGACCTCCCAGCGATCTTTTTCCGTTTGGTACATAGGTTAATACTGCTATAGGCTTATTAATTCTGAATATTGAATTGGCCTGATTTCTAGTTCTTTTTCTTCTTCATTTCACGGACTAGGCTAATTTCCTGTTACGCATCACAGTTGTCCTATCCATATTTTCACTAGCCTCCCTACATTCCTTGATCCTCTTGGCTTATAGTTAAATGCTGATTTTGGTAATCTTTCTACATGTCTTAATCAATTTATTTCTGTATTCTTTGATTTTTTCATTCAGTGGATATATATTTAACTTTGTTCTTAAACTTTCATTCTTTATCCGATCCAATCTTGTGCAGCCTTTTGTTCATCTAAGGAAGTTCATTTCTACGCTTTGCATTCCACTTTGTAATTATTTGGTCATTACTCAAGTTTCACTCCCATAAAGTAATGCAGAAACTGTCAATGTTTTATAAAATATCTTGTTTTGTTCTTTAATGTTTTATGTATAGTTCCGCATATCAATTGAAATTTTGACACTTTCATATTTATGCCTCTTTCAGTTTTTTTTGTGTTTATAGTAAAATTACAATCCAAATAATTAGAATATATTACTTGTTCCAGAGGCTTGTTGTCTATGATGATGATGATGATGATGATGATGATGATGATGATGATGATGATGATTATTATTATTATTATTATTATTATTATTATTATTATTATTATTATTATTACTACTACTATTATATCGGTCGCGGTGGACTAGTGGTTACGCTCCTTGCCTCTGGTCCCGAGAGTCGCGGGTTCAAACCCGGCCGGGGTCGATGAATTTTTTAGGATGGAAAAATACTAGGAGCAAGTCCTCCGGGAGGGACTTTAAGCCGTGGGTCCCGAGTCTGAAGATTTTCAGGCTCGTAAAAGATCCTTAAGCCTGAATGAAAAGGCCTCTAAGCAAAATTTACCGAATTTTCCCGTCCTAGTACTACCTTGGTTTACTAGATGTTAGTATGAGGCGGAACGCTGACCACGGACCACTCAAATGTCATCTATACGAAAACAAGCGTAACTAAATTAGTATGGTTCAAATTCTTCGCTGTAGGGGGAGAGCGCCTAAATCTCTGCTAAGGGACACATGAGCTTACAAGATTACAAGATACAAGAAGATATGTTCATTTACCCAAAATGCCATTATTTTCGTTTTTCATTTTGATATTTTAAAATTATATTCTTGGCATAAGTGATTTAAAGAGTAAAGAAATGTAAATTGATTCCACTTCAGGCCTCAGGAGTCGCTTGGGGTAGTAGGAGGTTAAGGCTCTCACTTTTTCTGGACAATCGACACTTCATGTCAGTCGGGTTGTCAGCCGTGCGTGACGGTCGCGTTTACCCCCAGAACAAGCGTCCGGTACTCATTTCCGTTAGAGGCTGAGTCGACCCCAGGGCCATACTGCCGCCCGAAGGTTTGGATCCGTTTAAAAATCCTGACCCCCCCCCCACTGCAAATTATTTTTATTTTCTCAATAATCACCGCATTATCAGCATATATTAAAACTGATTTCTAATTAATTCTTCTTCCTTCCAAGTATTAGGCCAAGGCCTGTTACGATCCTATAGAATTTTTTTTTCCCAGCGTTTCATAGGACGGCCCAGTGATCTTCGTCCTTTTGGTATATAGTTATAAACAGCTTTGGGGATCCGTCTAATTAATTTATTACATTTATGGTATGTTATTTTATAATGGAATTAAGTGTGGTTGTGAAAATCCAACCCAAACTAGGAGAAAAATAAATGAAAGTTTGAATCAGTTTGTCCGCCCCTGGAATTTGAACGCGGAATTTCGAATACGAGTCTGAACTAACGAACTGGTAAACATAAACTTGTGTAACTTAATGATGGAAATGTTTTCCGATTCAAAATGTTATAGGAAACTGGTTAGTTAGTTAATTAATGAGGTTTTCAACAGTTTACCGAAAATTGTTTTAATGCTGTGTTATGTCTTCCTGACTGTTTATGGTGATGGTCACGTGTAACCAGTCGCTTTACGCATACAAATTAATGCGAGGCGGGCTATAAAAAAAGTTACTGAAATCCAGTTATCGTCACAAAATATTCCTTAATTACCGTCATAAATTTGAATATCCAATGTTTTTAAATAATAATGTTCTATTCAGAGTAATAGAATCCTAAAAAGGGAACTCATGTTTTTCGCAGATGATTTGGTATTAATAGCTCCAACAGAAACAGATTTACAGTATTCTATACATAATTTTAATATCCATCCATCCATCCATAGTAATTCTGCCCGAAGGCAGGTCCTTCACTGCAATCATAGCATTTTCATGCTATGCTTGCAGCTTTACTAGGGAATTGTGTAGGTGTGCTAGCTTCCCGTTGCTTTCCACACCGGTGAAGGATGATGATAATGGTAAGGATGATAATGATAATGATGATGGCTATATGATTTCGGGGACCGTTTGGGCTTTAAAGTTTTCCTGACATTTGTCTTATAGGTGAGGAAAAACCCCGATAAAAACCTCACCCAGAAAAACTGCCCCGACCGGGAACCCGGGCCCGCTGCGTGACAAGGCAGCACGCTACCTCGAGATCACAAAGGTGGACCTAATTTTAATATAATTACAAAAATGGACGATGACATTTTAGAACGAGTAAACGAATTTAATAATTTAGGCAATAATTTAACATTTTAAGACGAAGCTGATATAGCAATTAAAATCACAAATTTCACAAAAACAGCAGGAATAACGTATTGTGGAACACAACATTACGACTTTATAAGGTTCTTGTAAAACCGGTATTAAGATATGGTACAGTCAGATTCAACGCAGGAAGTTACTGTGTGTTTGGAATAGGGAACTGGGTTGTCATTTTAACAGTATTTTCTTGAGAGAAATCCTTATATAAAACTGAAGATTGCAACACAGCAGGTACATAGTTGTAAGTTGTAGCCGTCCAAGCTAGTGGCGACTCTCACATTTACTATAATACTAGTTTACATGCCGTAAAATAAAAACTATGTTTTTTAAATGTATAGTACATAGATTTGGAAAAAGGTACTGCTAACCCTGCCCCTCCACCTCTCCTTAACAAACAAATATCGTTATTATGAGTTTGACAATATCTACCCTCTGTAGGTAGGGGGACACTGGCATAGCCCATACGGTCTGTAGTAACTTCCAGGGTTGAATTAGAGTGTAGTGAAGCATGGACAATACGAAGAAGAGATGAAAGCCGAATAACGGCAAATGAGATGAGATTTATGCGCCGTATTATTAAGATATGGCTATATAAAGTGGGGTCCCGCGCCGTAGCCGAGTGGTTAAGGCAGGATGCCTTGGCGCAGAGCTACGGGACTTGCGCTGGTTCGAGTCTCCATAGGGGAACAAATTTTCTCATGGTATTTCGGCCAGTATGGGACCCAGCATCGTGATGCATTTGGGTAGCTACAATAAGTAGCGGCTCCAGGTTGAGAAAAACCAGCTATAACGGCTGGGGGACTCGACATGCTGACCACATGTCACCCCTATACTGGCTGATTATCATCTACCTCTGTGATTGACACATGGTGATGTGAGGCTAGCAGCCGGATGGTAGGCTAAGGGCCTTGTAGGCCTGTTGCGCCTGGAGTTTTTTTATTAAAGTGGGACCATAAAATAAATTAGAAGGAAGTATGGCAGAATAAGGTGTAGCAATCCATTCTCCATCAAGTGAAAAGAAGCACAGAACACCTGGAAGAATCCACGAAAATCCATCTTCAACGAACGTCATCTCGCACAGAATAATCCAAAAAGCTAGTCGATTAGCTGGCCAGAAAGAAGACGGATCGACCTAGGTCGTCCGAAAAAAGCACTGGATAGGAGAATTCCTCTTTGAAATAGGGGCACATGTTGTCTAATTCTTGCATGGGTGATGATTAATATAATTCTGAAATATATTAAACAGATTCAAGTATTCATTTATGCGAAAGCAAGTTTAAAAATACTGCATAGCGCCTACACCTCCATAAAAGATTTACAATCTTTCTCCTAATCCTTAGTCATTCAACTATTAATGATGAAACGGTGCATTATATTTTCAATTAATCATAAAGATATGAGAACTTTATATTGTATTTTTAGAGGCGCGGTCCAGCATGAGCGGATAGTAGGGATATCCCTAAGAATGTTAATCCGAGCAGAATTCAACCAGCCAGGGTCTCTTATTGGAGATGAACGCAAATCTATAATGTTATTGCACAACAGCTCCACGCTTTTATGATGATTTGGTTTTGTTAAACTGTAGAGCTTGCGTCTATGAGTCCAGGTTATCGATTTTTTAATAACGCCGTTAATTTTATTTTTAAACGTTTTATAATAGTTATTAAAATTTCTCATCATCATCATCGTCATCATCATAGTACATTCACGAATTTAGGCCATTTGTTGACCTGTTTCGGCCTCAAGAGAAACACCATCTAGAAGTCTTTTGAGTGGACGTCCTGGTCTTCTTTTTCCTGATGTTGATATCTTAACATTTGTTTGGGTATTCTGTGATCTTCAATTCGATGAACATGTTGCATCCATCTTGACTTATAATCAGAAATTTTGTTTTCTAAAGGTTCCATGTGTAATTTTTCTAAGATGTCTTCATTTTTTTTTGTGATCTAGTAGTGTGTATCCTGCAGTCCTCCGAAGGTATCTCATTTCAGCAGATCTAAGTCTCTGTATATCCTTTTGTTTCAACGTCCATACTTCGCTACCATACAAAAGAGTTGGAAGAGCCAGTGTTTTATACACTTTTAGTCTTGAATGTTTTTTGACTAACGGTGGTTTGAAAATAGAATTTATTAACCCTAAAATTCTTTAAAATTTAGATAATTTTGCATTTACACCCTTTTCTTCTTCATATGAGATATTGCATACTAGATATGTAAAATTATTCACCTGCTCCAAAATTTTATTGTCCTCTTTGATAAATTCTTCTTTTTTTATCTATTTAACAAACTTTCCCAAATAGGTTCTGCCAAAAGTGACAAGGTATACTTGACAATAGAGAACAAAAACAATAAAAACATTAGGTAATATAGAGACAATCTACTATGAAATATTAGTTTAATTTCTTGTAAAAAATATATTATGGCATTCAATAAGTATTGGCAACACTGTTGTAAATCAGCGATCCTAGTGGTGACCATTGTAATCTTGTAGTATGTTGTTGAAGTAGTCTTTGTTGTATAAATCTGTAATATTGAAAGTATTGAAATAGTAATATTTTGTGAATACATTCACGTTTTTCACATTTAGTAAGTAATACCGCCCTAAAAATATGATCAGTAGAATTTGTTTAGAAGGTGGAATTGGGAAGTACTTGAACATCACCAGACAGGAGCTCTTGTGACTATAACTTATTCTCAAAGATCAAAGAACGTCTATGAAACATTCAATTTCAATCAAGAGTTGATATCCAGAAAGCTCTAAATCGATCAGATTAAAGAGATGTCCAGAAATGGTGCTGCAGATGGAGTGCGCCATATTCCAAGGATTTGACAACATATAGTTGATTTAGCAGGGGATCATAAATGAAGTTTGTGATGTCAAAAGTAACCTAAATAAATATGCCGTGGTGTTATAAACATTGTTGCCATTACTTATCGAATGCTCTAGTATTTATTCCAAATATATTTTTGTTAACAAAATTACTATGTTCAGTATTTTATGTACAGCTATAAATAATCATCTAGGAATCTTTACTTACTTAATTTAATTTAATATTATTTTAATTTAATTATATTTCATGTTTTGTTAGTATTAGCTAGTATTAGATCGCATCCCCATTGTCTTTGTTGAGTCTGTATTTTAATAATATTTTAAAATTGTAATAAGTATATAATTTTTGTATAATTTTACTATTCGCTAGTTGAGTGGAAGAGAAGGCCGTATATAAATAAATTATTATTATTATTATTATTATTATTATTATTATTATTATTATTATTATTATTATTATATTTCATTTATTTATTGTTACTTATGACATGGAGCTATATATATATATATCCATCCATAGTAATTCTGCCCGAGGGCAGGTCCTTCACTGCAATCATAGCATTTTCATGCGATGCTTTGCAGCTTTACTAGGGAATTATAGGTGTGGTAGCTTCCCGTTGCTTTCCAGTGAAGGATGATGATGAATGTGATGATAATGATAAGGATGTAAGGATGATGATGATGGCCGGATGATTTTCGGGGACCGTTGGGCCCTAAGCTTACTGACATTTCTCTTACAGGTGAGGAAAAACCCCGAAAAACCCTCACCCAGGAAGCTTGTCCCGACCGGGGATCGAACCCGGGCCCCCTGCGTGACAAGGCAGCACGCTACCTCGAGACCACAGCGGTGGACATATATATACGAGTATAATGTTCCTTATTGCATGGGACAATATATATATATATATATATATATATATATATATACAATCCACCGCTGTGGTCTCGAGGTAGCGTGCTGCCTTGTCACGCAGCGGGCCCGGGTTCGATCCCCAGTCGGGGCAGTTTTTCTGGATGAGGTTTTTATCGGGGTTTTTCCTCACCTGTAAGAAAAATGTCAGGAAATCTTTAAGGCCCAAATGGTCCCCGAAATTATATGGCCATCATCATCCTTATCATCATCATCATCATCCTTCACCGGTGTGGAAAGGAATGGGAAGCTACCACACCTACAATTCCCTAGTAAAGCTGCAAGCATAGCATGAAAATGCTATGATTACAGTGAAGGAGCTGCCTTCGGGCAAAATTACTATGGATGGATATAATGTTACTTATGACATGGGACTATATATATATATATATATATATATAATAGACTATTCTAAAGTTTATCAAATTATAAAGAATAAGATGGTTTTGCATGCAATGACTGATGATAAATTAGTATATATATATATATATATATATACATATATATATATATATATATATATATACAATTGGACTAACTCACTTAGAGCTTCACGACCGCGTGGATTTTTTCATTGACTTGCTTCACTTTTAGCAGGAGAGGCGGTTTCATCTCATGTAAGTTGGGGGAAGTCCCGAAAGCAAATTAAAAATTGAAAACCCTGACGTGTCTCAATTTGAAACAAGAAAATGAAATTGATACCTATAATTTCAAGTGATCACATAATTCAGAATACTTAGAGGGAAAGTTATCTTTCACCTGACCAGAACTCAAAGGTTCATCCGCGTATTATTTGGTTTGGACGTTAACCTCAATCTGCGGAAACATGAATAGAAAGTACAGTTTATAATAATTAATAGTGTATATGATAGTTATGTGAAGGTCACCTGCCATATTTCAAGGTCACGGTCAACATGTGTTACTCCCCATACCTTACACACAAACAACAACAACAATAATAATAATAATAATAATAATAATAATAATAATAATAATAATATAATTATCATAAGTAATGCCACGAGTGATTTCCAAATTATCGATAAATTCACGACTCACGAAGTGAGGAGTGAATTTATCTAGAGAATTTGGAAATCAAGAGTGGCATTTGTTAGGACTATTTAACGAATAAAATTAAGCTGTTTACTCACAAATCATTATTTAACTATAGTTATTTTAAAATATTTATATATTTAATGTAAACGGCGATGTTTGAAAACAAATGAGAAACGATAGGTACGCTTCTACTGCTTCTTTTGTTTATCACTGCAACCAGATCATACTATTTATTGCCAAAGGAACGCAATATTGTAAGGAGGAGCTTTCTTTAATATGGTAATTATAACACTGATAAATATTTGGTGAAACACGACTCTGATTGGTTGTAAAACAGAAATCATTGAAACGTGATTGGTCATTGACTCTCATTTGGGGCATGAGTTAAATAGTCATTTTTATTTTTTTATTAATAAGGTCTCTTACTTTAAGCCAGGAAGGGAGATTACGAGTATTTGAGAATAAAGTTCTTAGGAAAATTTTTGGATCAAAGAGAGATGAACAGACAGGTGAATGGAGAAGACTGCATAATAGTTAGCTACATGATTTTAGAGCAAACCATATGTAATATGAACAGTTAAGTCTCATATACTACGATGAGCAGGACATGGGGCACATGGGAAATGCAAGATGGGTATGGAAGCTTCTTATAGGAAAACCCGATTGAAGACTCCCAGTCGGTAGACCAATAATAAGGTGTGTGAATAACATTAACTATGATTTCATGGAAGTAGATTATACAGTGGATTATTTGAAAACATTAGTTCAGGATAGGGATGTATGGAGAGCTTATGTCCGCGCGGCCACGAACCTA